>JAWZYV010003781.1:0-13058 GCA_038373885.1 Cheiracanthium punctorium | reverse complement strand
TGAAGCTCTAAGGAGACTCATCGGGAATGGGCGATCAGGCGGGAAAACGGACCAGGATCCATTTTCACCGGCAGGAGGCGCAGCGCACCGCTCCAATAGGGATTTAGCGTTGTTTTGATTGTGAACGAGCTATATTTTTTTAATAAAATAAATTATTTTGATAGAATATGGGTCGAGCGAGTCACTGCTTTGCACCTGGATGTGACAGTGGATATCCAGAAGCCAGAAAAAGAAATGTATCGCTCGGGAAGAAAAATCCAACGTTATTTAAAGCTCCAAACAGCATCAATATAGCATCACCATAATATTTCTTTAATATGGCCCCTTATAAATGTATAACATAAAAAGTAACACTATGTAAATAGAAAACCTTTTGTACATGTTAGTAGTAGTATAATGCTAATATGAACACTTTAAAATTGGCATTTGGCCCAATAATCAAATTGAAACAGCAGTATAATACTTTGAAATTGTCCATTTTTAAAAAAATAATAACAGTTTTATGAATAATATTTTTCTGTTTATTAATTTAATTAGGGTGGGGGAGGGGATTTTATAATATATAAGAGATACACAAATGAATAGATATTTTTGGCATAAGTCTGCAAAACTTATACAGAAACAAATATTTTCAATTCAAAGTCTGTTTTTTTTTTAAATACAAAATTTTTCAAAATTAAAGAAATATTAGATTTTTTCTGATATGTGAAAGCTTGCAAAACTGATGCAAAAGAGTCAATCACTGAATATGCGTGTATTTATTGAATTAATATTTTTTTTTTCCTTTATGCTTTTTATGAAATTTTTTGTAGTACTGAAAAATGATATTGAAACTGAAAAGACATTGATTTTTATGTAATTTTTTGTGGTACTCAGGTCCTTATTATCGCACGGGCAAATCGGGACTTTGCCCAGGGCCCCCCAATTTCAAATCTTGTTCTGAAACATCCTTCTTTATATCAAAATTTTATGAAAAATAAAACAAATTTCATAGATGCCCCCCCCCCAAATTCATCAATTCCTGGGGCCCTTGTTGGTTATAATCAGGCTCTGGTGGTGCTGAAAAACGGCGTTAAATGTTTTTCTCTTTCCATATTTGTTTTGGTTTTTTGGTTTAACTAATCAACTTTAAGACTAAAGACAAAAAAAAAAAAAAAAAAAAAAAATAATAAATAAAATATAATGTGGAAGAGCGGGTATATAAAAGGAATTTATAGCCTGAAAGAAGGCAGGGAATATTTTATAATTTTTAGCGAATTGCTACCAAAAATATTTGTCAAAAACTGATCTATTATATCGTTCGCATGCAGTTTTAAAGAGAATTTATTTAAATTATTAATTAATTTATTAAATTTTCAAACTGATGTTACATCGTTGTAACTAAGTAATATAGAAACAAAATTATTATATATGCATATTAATTATCATATTTATTTATTTAAATGTTAGTGTATACTTCATGAAATTTCAGCATAAATGAATAAATCCCAATTAGAGAAGCATTAAATCGCGCGCGATGTTGTTTTCCGCTACCGTCAATAGATGGCGCAATCAATGGTAGCTGCAGTTCTCATACTGCGTAGTTGGTCCAAGTTGGATAACAAGTCGATGTTTCTCCTCCCGAGCTTCATGGGAACAACAGCCGGGCGAAGAGCGGAGTTGAGCGGTACACGACCTACTCCCTCGACAGCCGAACAGCCTTCATTTTAAGTATCCCACTCATCTTACTTTCAGTTTCATGATAAGAAAATATCGGACTTATATTTCACGACCCAAACACAATATTCAGAATTATTAGGACGTCACTAATACAGGCGCAATCGTCAGAAATGTATGCGCAGAAAGTATATATGAAGGTTCCAAGTATCCACCGATTTCGTCAATGAGTTAGTTTCAAACGTGCTCCGAGTTGTAGTTGTGATCAATTGAAATGATGGGTTGGGATGGTCGATGAAGTTATTGATTCTTTTGTAGTATGTTCAATATATATTTGAAATTTTGTCTTTGACTTGATGTTTGATAAAATATCTTGATTAATCTTCTTCTCCGCTTACAAAATTTACTTAAATAAAAAGATTTAACTGTAATCATGAAGATGGCTGATACATCAAGCATCTTTAGGCGAAATCGCCCTGGTACAAAAGCACAGGTAATTATGAAAGTTTCTGTGTGCGCTTCTGTAATAGATCATCGAATTATTTTAATAAACGTTTCTTTATTTATAATTTGATAAATCTGTTGTCTAATCTGTTCTACTTGGGCTTGTATCTCGTTTTTTTTCTACTCGCAGAATGAAGTAAAATAAAAAAAAAATCTTTGCTCATATTATGTTGCTTAAAAATTTTAAAAGGATTATTCTGATACTATTAATGTCAGGCAAGATATTCTATCTGTAGATTTTGAGATCTTTTAATCAAATGACTAAAGTGAATTTAGACCCTTCCAAGTACTAACTGTAAAATATCAAATTGAAAATGCTGTTTTATTGTTTAAAAATATTTCTGAAAGAATATTTATGCATTGTGGCTTATAATTTATACAATAGCCTATTGACAGATCATGGTCTGAACAAACTTTTGCAAATGTATAAAGTAAAATTATAATGAATTCAAAACGTCTCTAAATTTGCTTTATATTTAGTACTAGATGAATTACCTGGTGCTACATACAAGTATTATGTATGTTATAGCATGGCTTTTTAATAAAGCATTTTAAAATAGCCAATATTTCTTTGTATTTTTCTACATGTCTGCAAAACACTTGACTTGTCTGCAAAACTTCTTTCTCTGAACAATGCTGATAATGGAGTAATGGGTGTATTTTCAGATATCTAAGGCCAATTAAGTTTTTATCGGTAATTTCTAGGGATGTAACGGATATATCCGCAGGCAGTGTTTGCGGGATACCGCAATCTCGTGTGGGATTGACATTTCATTCAAATAAAAATTAATTGTAATAGAGAAAAGTATGAAAAAGTAAGTTTATAAGCACTATCAGGTTTAATACTTTATCTTAATTCGTAATTAAAACAATACCTAACATAAATATGAAAATTATAGCCATTATATTGTAATCCCGCAAAAGCAGGATTGCATTCCCTAAAATTTTCAAAGTTTTTTTCTTTTTCTGAACTCAAAATAAAAAATAAACAAACGTATCCACCATCAGTGTTTTTATGCTTAATAAAGCACTGGTTCTGCACATTGGCAGAGTATTTTGGAAAAAACCTTCTACAAATGAGAATATTAAAGATTTGTAAACTTTTTCAATTGGCTAACTAGTTGTTGCAGCTCATTCAGCTTCAATAGAAAAAATATTTTCAACTTTTAGATTAACCTTTTCAAACCCACAATTGAGGGCACAACAATCGCCTGTAGTATCGTATAGGATATCCTAATTTGTGCACGTAAACAAGAACACATTTTCCCGGAAACTTAATAATGGGAATTTTTATTTAAAAATTTAATACCCATCATCAAAATCAAAATTAAATTATTTAATTCAAAGAGAAATTATTTAATCAGGCAGTGTTTTCATTATGAGAAAAAATGGGTGAGAATTTCTCACCCTTCCTCCAAAACTGAGTGTGATTTTTTAAAAAATAGGTGAAAATTTCTCACTATAGAAGCAAGTTGGGTAAATACCCAGTGCGTAAGGTATATATAAGTGGGTACTTATTCTTGCCTTGGGTAAACATCCAAAATCAGGGTATTTATGAATTTTAGTAATTTTTATAGCATGTAACTGGTCCTCCAAGTCTGTATGTCAGGCCTAGTTACATGCAATAAAAAGGAAAATGCGAGAATTTTGCTTATATAGCCTCTTTATGAAAAATGGGAGCATTTGCGACTTTAAAAAAAAGGGGGGGGTCTAAATCCTGTGAAATGCGAGAATTTTGCACAGAATGAAACTGATTTGTAGGGTGTGCGAATTTCTCTCAGTAATAATTTTTTAATGCGAGAAAAAGAAAAAAATGCGAGATTCTCGCAGTCTCGCACTGTAGTGAAAGCACTGTCGGGAATAATACCGTAAGCAGGGTGCCGGTTGAGCTGGCGACTTTTTTTGTCACCAACATCTAACCTTGGCGACTTTTTTTTCACGCCAAACAAAACATAAGCATGCGTAGTCACATAAGGAACAAAATAAACCCAAAACTACAATACACTTATGTACGTGCTTTCAAGATAAATATACTGCAAATATTTTCATAAAATGTTAAAAATGCCCTTTATAAATAACAGAAAACCACTATAATAAACTGACTGACTACCTCCTCCCCCCACATGATTTTTGCAATTTTATACCTTCAAAACACACAAAATTTACACTATTAATCAGAATAGAATCAAATCTGATCACAAATAACTCAAAAACCCTTACATATTTATTCATATTAAACCTAAAAATTGTACGGGAATTCTGTAAATCAGGAGCAAACCCATATAACAAATAACCATCCCTCTTAAAACCTTAGCAATTTTTATTTTTTCATCCCAATTCACTAAAAATAGCACAACATACTAAAAACCTAACATAATTATGAAAACACAGACCATAAATATTCTCAACTATACACCGGTGTATCGTGAATCAAGGAATAAACATTTAAATAAATAATAGCACCATATACCTCAAATTTTATTCATTAACAACATGCGTTGATCACAAAATAAATCCATCATAAGCATTCAAATAAGCATAAAAACGTTAGCTCAGCACAGGCTCGATACATATTCTTCACAACTCACAACAAACATTTTCAAATATTTGTCGAAATTCACTTGATAATGAAATAAGAAACAACTCATCGTAAAAAGCTAACCGATTTCATTACAGCTCTACACAAATTATCAACATCTATATAAATAAAGCAATGTGTAAACTGTCCGTTAGTTAGTTAGTTTTTTTGTTTGTTTGTCTGTGTCTCGCGTAGCTCGCAGATGGGTGATTGTAGACCTACCAAATTTTGTAAGGAAATTCTCCATGACAGGTCCCGACACACCTCGAAGCGATTTTTTTCAAAATTCGAATTATTTTAGGAGATATCGATAAAAACATTTTGCAAAAGGCTAATTTTTGCTTTCCGCTATTTCATAATTGTAACCCCACAGTGGAAAAAGAGACGATTAAGCTTATCTAGGTTGCCACATTCAGCAAGTTTATTAAATGATTCAGACTCTTGAAGTAAAAATAAAAGAATAACGATTTTTTTTTTTTTTTTTTGTCTAGATTATTTGTAAGGTTGTTTTTAAATTAAAATATCATGTGCATGGGAAATCAGAGCAGGAATGAAATGTTTTATACTCAAAAGAAAAATATTATTTAGAAATTTTCCAAGACTAAAATGTGCAACTTTTTAATTTGGCGAAAAATTAAACGGCTGATGTGCGATTTTGAGGTGATGATTCTAATGCTTGGCACAATTTATCATAATTTATCATCTGCTAGATACACCTGAGAATAAGGTTTTGGAATTTTCATTCAGTTGGAATTGTGCATTTTTCTGTGCAGCTTTTCTCCATCTATTAATGACTATGCCATTTTATCTCTCACCCCCTTTATTGAAAATTGTATGAAAAATGTGTCCCAAAAATGCAACATAAAAGTATGCCACATAATTTTACATATACTTAAATACTATTAGCTCACAACAGCTTTAATCTATTGTTACAATATTTCGTAAGCTGTAGAATATGCTTCACATGTATTTTTTACATATATTTAAATACTGTTAGTTCACAATAGCTTTCATCTATTGTTACAATATTTCGTAAGCTGTAGAATATGCATCACAAGTATTTTTCCATAAATATGTTACAATAATAAAAATTTCAACATAGGGTTACTAGGCGAAATACTCGAAAGATGACAGATAAAATGACATAGCCAATTAATATCGTTTTAATAAGGCAATAATGAAACTAAAAAATTAGGGGGTACCGAGGGGGGGGTGTCTCTCCCGGATGAGGCTCGAACAACCGAGGTTTTTTTAATGTATTACATCCAGAAAAAGGATGTTAGAAATACCAATTTTAATTTTGTTTAATCACACCTCATGAATAATGATATACTTTCCAACTTAATGAAATAAGGAACGATAATAGGGAAGACCCATGGATTATAATACGCTTTTAATATATAGCACTTTTGTGCGTATTTAAAATCTGAAAGTGTTTCAGATTTTCTTACTTTTCTTTTTCCTTTCTGTTTTTTGATAAAGGCCAATATATCCAAAAGCTCTTCAGAATTATATAGGACGGAAATAATTTGTTCCTTTTTGTAGGTTTTTATCATTTAACCATCTTATTTTTGTAACCGAGGGCAGCCCGACACAGTAAGCATCACATCTGCGCACCAGCTTCGAAGGGGCGTCATTTCGAACACAAAAATTAAGTAGAGCATAAAAGGGGGCATCTTTTTTATATTAGCAGGGGATAACACTTACTGTAGGGCCGCTGCTGTTTGTAACCATCTTAATTTTAAATTCCATTCAGAATCAAATATTTCAGTGCCAAGGAAGCCGGTGAGGAACAGGATTCTCTCCGAACAAGATTTATTAAGATGGCGAACCAACTGGTCGCCGGAGGCGGCTAGTTTAATATAAAACCAAGCAGAAATTTCACTTTTCAAAAATAACCATTATAAAAAATATAACTTCAGCACACACAGACGACATTACTTCGATTCTCGGCGATTTCAAGTTCAGTTAGTTTGCCAGTTAAATTCCTTGGAATTCATTCAACCAATCACATAATTCTGGCTATCAGCATAATTTCTCATGACATCATAAAACAACAGAACTCTACCGAATGGTTACCGAATAGCTAATCTCATTTGGCAACGCTGCCATGCCTGTTTACTACATATAGTAAGCTTTGGCGACGCATCTCGCTTGGCGATGGACACTCGCTTACAGTATTATTCCCTTAATTAGTTTTGAAAGAGTTAATATCATAGAGGAAAAGTAGGGTTAATGGGATTAAAGTTGCATGACAGGTTCGGTTGTGAAAGGTTTCAAGAATTGAAAAAATGGGAAAAGAAAATCTGAAACGCTTTCATATTTTAAATATGCACCGAAAGTGCTATATATTAAGAGTATCATAATCCATGTATCAGCCCTATTTGTCGTTCTTGCTTTATTACGTTGGAAAGTGTATCATATCTTTATGTAAGTTCTATTTGTCTTCTCTGTTAAATTACGTTAGAAACTGCATCATAATCCATGAGTGTATCCAGTGGCGCATCCAGAATTTTGGTTTAGGGAGGCTGGAGCTGTAAATGCTTTACAGAAAACAACTTTATGTAAAAACAATATTCTGAATTCGGTTATAATTACTTCGATTATAGTTATAACTCTCTTATAATGTTAAAATATTCTGTACCATTTTCTCATAAATATGATCCTACTATCAATGTAACTCATTATATAGTAATAAATAATTATCTGATCTTTTCAGTGACATCATTACAAAAAAATTACTGTATTTCATACACCAATTGTAAGTAAAGACCAATGTCCTGCTTTAAAAATATTTTAGAAAAAATTTGAAGACAATTTTTAGAAATACAATATTTTAATGCATTTGTGACAATTTTCAAAACTTTTCCAATCCAAATCTCCAGCTTTGGAAGGGGGGGGGGGGGTTAGACCCCCATAGCCCCCTCCGTGGGTTCACCTATGAATGTACCGATTTATCTTCCTTGTTCCACAAAACACTTTTTTGGAATTAAAATCTATATTAAAATCGCCTATTAAAACTGTTTTAAAATCTCTGTCAGACATAACTATATCTTAAAACAAACAGTAGGATTTGGCAATTTTTTGCCAAATATAGAAGATATCGTCAAGCTAGGTTCAATTTTAGGAACTTATTTTTTGGCACCAACTTTGCAATAAATTGGTTTTGCAAGTTAGAGATTTAAATAATTCTTTGCATTTAATAAATATTTTTTTCTTTCAGAACTTTTGTAACTGGCCAGAAGAGCCTTTTGAGGAAATGGATAGCACTCTTGCTGTTCAACAGGTATAACTTCTATTTTTAATGAAAAACATTTAACAGAAATGAAATTGCCACTAGATTCTGAAAATTAAGCATGCTGATAAAAAAAAAAAAAGTATTCATGTTGTTAAGGAATGTTTTTATTTATTTTCAAATGTGTAAATGCTATCTTGTATTTATTTGTATATTCTGTTATTTATCGATTTCTAATTTAAAAACAAAAATAAGGGTTAATTTCCTATCTACTAGTGCATACCCCATCAAAACTTGGTGATTTTTTGTTCTAGGTGATGGTCACCAATCCTTTTGCATGATACACATATCAAGGTGTAACAACTTTACAGGCAAATTAAAACTGCACATAAATTACTCTCAAACAAAAAAAAATAAAACTCAAAAATCCTCGAGCATTGGCCTATTTTTTACTTTAAGAATTAACTTTGGTGGGTCCAGGAACTTGATGTATAGCAAACTATTAACTAATCAAATGCACTGAATTTTTCAATCAATTTATTTGTTTGTTTTTCATGCTATTATTAAATTTCTTAACCTGATTTTATATCGCTAAAGCAAAAGAAAGAAAAAGTTTTATAACTTTCTAAACACATTTAATTTATCCCATAAATATTACTGATGAATTTCAAAACTATCTGTAGTATCAAATATACTAATATTTATGAAAAGACAGTAAAACTGGCATATGAAGCATTGTTTTGAAACATTTGATTGGAATGTGGTCATTGGAGCCAAGAAACCTCAAAATCCATAATGAAGTTGCCCCTGCTTATAGTGTGTATTTTATTTTGATAGAAAAGAGCATACTGCATAAGCCATTTGAGTAGAAAATTGTTTTGACTAATATGTTATTATTATAACTAGCTTGCGTACCCGTTCTTCGCACGGTGCGAAACGAATATTGTCCTTACACATATAGTTCGAATTAAACCCAGTGACAGGAATCTCTAATAGTGAAAAATTGCTGGAATTCTGACGAAAAGCTGACTCCATGAGTGGAAATTTGAGACGATTGCAACATGATGACACAAAAACTACGTCATTGTCACTGGCGATCAGAAAAGTAAGAACTTTGCGGTATGCAGACGAAACTTTTCTCTTTCGAAAAATGCCTTACTTCTACATCATATAATTCTCTTTTTTTAGATTTAATTTCATACATACCATATGAATAACATTACATGATGTTGAATACTATTTTATCTTATCTTGCATTTCGTAAAGCGTGGACAATGCGTTAGCACAGTTATGTTGCAGATGACTTTGAAGTTGAAATATTAAATTTAAACCTTATTAAATTTTACCTAAATTTAAAAAACCTACTCGAAACAATCGATGCACATTGTACGTTTAGAAACCAAAATGCATCCTGTTTCCGTGAAGATCTTGTCGCTTTCGTAAATGAAAACATTTGTGACGTAACTTAAGTGGAAAAGCTTATTATCCTTACTGAACTCTTAATACAGTAGCACACTTGTTACATAAAACTAACGTTGATCTCACTGCCAATTCACACTAAATAAATAACTAATTTCATATTTTATTTTTAACATAGATTAATTGCATAGTGTCAAATTCAATATTAAACAAAATCTGAAGTCGTTTCTAGAGCTCTTGGTCTTGTAACTGGAGTAACTGGAATATATATGAAAAAATAAATAGAACTTTAACATATAAGTAATTTATATGAAATATTCTAAGCACATCGGCTCCCGTTAATCGGACAGATTCCACAAACGCCATGGGAAGAAAGAGCAATTAATTTCATATTATATTTTGTATTCCTTGCAAGCGCTTTTGTTATGTACATTATTGCAGTATCATTCTCGTACACGATGCTTATCCTATAGTCTCTGGTGACTTATTTTGGATTTTCATTTCATATTCCTGACTTTTCATACTTTCGAAATTTTGGTACTTTGCGCATGTGAATAATCGATTATCATTTCGCATTAAGGGTACCAATTAAATAGTTTTCCATATCCCTTCTTCCACGTTAACGACGTTAATCGGCCTTTTTCTAGTTAAAAAAAAAAACGCCTACAAAGTTTCATTGCTTCAATTTATACACACAGAGGGGTTAGGCAAATACGCACCTGACAAAAGCGCTTCCTTATCTCCGCTAAAGCAGCACATACGTTAGCGTGTAATGTGCTTCTCTGCATAATCTGACAGCAAAACAGAAGACAATGACGTGAAAATGACGTCACACGTGAAGGAAATAAAATGGAAAAAAATGCAGAATTGCCCGAAAAAATTTCGGCTATTTTTAATGCGCAAATATGTTAAAACTCTTTTTGTTTCATATTTAATGCGTTTCCAATTCTTTGTGTCTTAAGAGCTGTAGAAATGAGTGGTTTCACTTAATTATTAAATTGAAGAACTTAAGTGGCAACAATGGATTCCGTTGCTACGGAAACTGTAGCAGTTTTAAAAATAGAATATGATATGATTTATTTATGTTCACTTTGCTAGAACTGCCATTTTGGCGTAATTAACGTAGGCAGTCGATGGCAAATAGCCAAAATGAATCACACATTAAAATTGACAATAAATGCAATAATTTAAAGGCATTATCAGCTAGTCATACTGGGTTTAAAAAATATTCTCATTCATCTCAAACAGCATTCGTATTTATAAAGACTTCCTATTTTATTACACCTTGTTCGGCGGGATTAGAAAATATTATCTATTCATACGCTCGTAACACCAACTCATGTCAATCGGGGCATAGAATTAGCAATACAAATGAAAAAGTTTAATTTTCTGAAATTTAGCAGGGTTTCCCTAACTTAAATCAATTTATTTAACTTGATGAAAATCATTTAAAATCGCCTTAATAACTGCATTATTTCTGAACAGAAAATTAAAATCTCAGGCTCAATTCTAGTAAAACCTACACTTGTTTTTAAAAATACTATTTCTTTACGCTCTCAGTAAATTGCGCCAAGCCTAAAATTATGCAAACCACTAGAATCCACTTTCTCAAAATCGCCATATAAACCATTTTTTTTGCGCCAAATTATAAGGTTATACACTTTAGTCTCGGAAATTTACAAATCCTTTTTCTTTTGCGTATAAAAGATATTGAATTCCTGCTCTGATATCCCACGCAGACGATATTTTAATTAAAAAATAACCTAGCAAATATTCGAAACAGAAAAAAAGTATTATTCCTTTATTTTTAATGCAAGAGTATAAATCATTTAATAAATTTGCCAAACATGGCAACCTCGATGCTTATTTCTCACATTTTCACTACAGGGGTTACAATCGCGGAATTGCGGAGAGCAATAAGTAGTGTTTTTGACGGGTTTTTTATCAATATCTCCTAAACTAATTCGAATTTCGAAATTTAAATTAGCGGAAGACCTTCCTTGGAATTTTCCGAATCCGTGGATACCTCGATCGAAAGCCAGATCTTAGCTGTTTCGGAGGAGATGATGCTACACACAGACAGACAGACGCGCACAGATTTTAATAGTATAGAAGATTAAGAAGAAAAAACATGCTTCATTAGCTATATGAGTAGAAAAATGTTTCATAGGTTGATAAATCTTTTTTAAAATAAATGAATTTTTTATGCATATTTTAATATATTTAATGAAAAATGTTTTAATAATTGAAGTAATGCTATTCTTATATTTTAGTTTATTCAGCAAACCATACGTAAAGATCCTGCAAATGTCGATGAGATATTAACACCTCCTGATGGCCAAGATGAAGGTGTCTGGAAGTATGAACATCTTCGGTAATACATTTCCCCCCTCTTTATTTTTTTTTTCTTTCTAATATGATTTGTTAAAAGCCTCTCTATACTCACAAATTAAGTGAATGCAAAATCTGTAATGACCTTTTAATTTCTATTGTGTTTTGTTTTAAAATCAGTTTAAATATTTTTCCTACAAGTACAAATGAATTCCAATAGAGTCCCATTTATATATGAAAGAAAAAAGATTTTCAGGGTGCCTGAGAACTGTTGGACACTTTAAAAAATTCTAACAGAGACATAAAAATGTAATTCCTCACCAATTGCATCCATAACAAAATTAATAGACTTTTAATATGATACCCTTTCGTGGCTTGTACAATATCTAAATAATACTTGAGTATTTGAAAGCATCTGAGGAGTTATGGAATGAATAGCAACTATGGTTCACTGCTTGAGTTCCACTACATTATGACAGATAGTTCTGTAAACAATATCTTTGACATAACCCTACCTAACAAAAATCCAAGGTGTTAAATTTGGCTGTGGCCAGCACCACTGAATTGGACTACTGTATGACCAGTCCATCTATTTGCAATTGCAGAATGTTGATTCAAATAAGTGCACACAGATGTTGACCAATAGGGTAGTCCACCGCCCTGTAGGAAAATCACATTTTCAAATCTTTCACTCAGGGAAATAGTGAAAATTTCCAACATATCTAAATAGCCAAAGCTACAC
This sequence comes from Cheiracanthium punctorium, assembly GCA_038373885.1. NCBI lineage: Eukaryota > Metazoa > Arthropoda > Arachnida > Araneae > Cheiracanthiidae > Cheiracanthium > Cheiracanthium punctorium. The sequence continues at coordinate 593 of JAWZYV010003781.1, read as the reverse complement.
GAGAGCTATCTACTTTAGGAGAGGATGCCTTAGTCAGAGGACTTTTCAGGAGATCTAATGAATATTTGTGTTACATCTGGAGAAAACCGCCCAAAACTCCAGTCCGTTAGATCAACAGCCATGTGGTAGGCCTAAACAAATATCTTTTTATCACTCCACAAATTGCTCAATGTAATTCCAGCTAACACATCCCTGTACTCTTATCTAGGCTTAAACATTCAAGACGTATGACTGTATCATAAAATTTCTGCATCTGATTACAAATTTTTGTTTTATTATTACAATAAAAATGCATATTTATTAGTGCAGAAAAAACAAATCCTACATTATTGTGCCTAAACTTATGAGTATGTTGACATAACACAGTGCATAAATTTAAATTTTGTATGTGAAGACCCATTATTGCACAACAAACTATTTTTTAATAAAAAAGATCACAAAATTTTTGAGTGTGATCATCTATATGGCTTATATTTCTTAGCACTGATTACACTGATATGAAAATGTATTTAAAATTCAACTTTCAAAAAAGCAAAACTACAATCTCCTTTACTATAACTGTTGTCCTAAGCCTTCCTTCACCCAGTTATTTG
>JAWZYV010003780.1:0-17108 GCA_038373885.1 Cheiracanthium punctorium | reverse complement strand
AAACCCATATTGGATTGGCGAGAAAGTAATGTTTTCTTGAAATTTAAAGAAATACATTTTTAAAGAGTTTTTAATTTCAAATTAAAAAAAATATATAGATTCATATTTGTTACATTTTAAAGTAAGAATTTTACTAATAATTTTTTGTTTGTTTATAAAATATGGCTGGAGCACTATATAAAAAATGTCCTAAAATTGAATTGCATGTATTTATAAATACCGTATTTTACAACAAAAAAAGTTTGTCCCTTTTATCTTCGACATCATGCGTTATATTTCAAAAGAGCTTTTTGCGAGCATAAGGTTATGAATTTTAGAAAATGTTCTCTAACCTAGCATTATTAAAGAACTCAAGTACATACCAAATTTTGTATTATTACCATCAGTAGTTTCGGCCAGACAAAATATTGATATACAGAAAAACGCAATTACTTTTTTGCCAACCCAATATAAAATTCTCTTTAAGAAACAAGTAAATCTGTTAATTGTATACGAACTTTTTTATTAACATCTTGTAATAAGTCTAATTTTAATCAATTTGCTAATTTATTGGATATGATAAGTGAATAGCAAGAAATTCATCATGCATGAATTCTGATTGCAGCATGACTGAATGTCATGCTGCAATTCAAGCTGCATGTTCAACTTTATGTTACAAACATGTTACAAAATCTTTGAATCGCTTTGCTTTTTAAGGTAATTTTTATTTTATTCAAATTTATTCTTTGCAACTTTGATGAATTTATAGTGCTCTAGAATTAGAACATTGTCGCAAAGTGAATAGCAAGAAAGCAATGTATAAATTCATCAAAGTTGCAAAGAATAAATTTGAATAAAATAAAAATTACCTTAAAAAGCAAAGCGTTTCAGAGATTTTGTAACATGTTTTCTTTTATATTTATATAAGTTTAATTTGTGTATTTTCTGATTGCAGACAAATAGATCGCGGTTGTCGAGTGTCTTTTACCCTATAGAAAAACAGGGGGGAAAAAACCCTCCACCCACCATCGTACAAAGAGAAGGGACAACTTAATGACGTTTTCTCACCCTCAAAACACCCAAGGTTATAACAAAAACGATCCCATTGACCTCTGTCATGTAGCGGTCACTTCCTCCGTTTATGTGGCCGAGCATGAAAGTCCTTTTTACGTAAACAAGACTCCTTCCAGACCCCCGGAATAGACCTGAAGAGACACATTAATATTTTACAGACAGCCCCCGTTTCAACCCCGATTTTTAGTGACTGGATTTGTAATCAGTCATTCTCGTTCTTGCGGGTTTTCGGCAAGACGATACCTAAACCGAATTTATAGTAGTTCAAGTCTTTCTTTTCTATTCAATCATGCCGACGAATGCCCGAATTTTTAAAAAGCTGAGCACTCGGAAGCGTCTTAGTGTGCAGGTTCAGAATTCTTTCTCCTCTCGTGGCTGTTGATCTCATGGTCTAAAGTTTTGGGCGATTTTCTCCAGATGTTACGTAAATATGCATTAGACTCCCTTAAAAAGTCCTCCGCCCAAGCCCCCCTTATAGGTACATGCTCCTCATGTAGGCTTGACAGAACACAAACAAGAGGGGGGGGGTGAGTTAAAGGGATATACAGGGCTCAGCCCAAGCCGTAGGAACAAAACTAGTGAGAAAAGTGACTACGTATTTAAAAAAAGTGACTAAATTGTGACTTACACATTACATTCAACACATAATTTATTATGTTAACGGCATCATTTATGACAGTAACATGCAATACTATTTGTTAAAAACTTTTTTACAAGGAACTCTGAAACACATAAGACAACAAAATCTGACTTCATGAATCAGTTACTTATCAATTTAAAAAAGAAGCGTTAAAGTATAAGTTATATTTCTTAACAGGCTTCATAAACTATTTATTTGTTCCTGGAAAATTGAGTCATTCAAAACAAAATATGATTTACGGGCTGACAGGAGGTGTGTGTGTGTGTGTGGAGTGACAACCCGTTTAGAACTAGTATTCTTTCCTCTGAAAAGAGGCCAGATTAAAAAGAGAGAGAGAGAGAGAGAGAGAGAGAGAGGAGAGAGAGAGAGAGAGAGAGGAGAACGACAAGACCAGGGCCTCCGAGAGAAATTTTATAAGGTGGGACAGAAATGTTCCCGGGCCCCCCCTCCCCAACTTGTTTTTGCTTCAAGAAATATATTTTAAATTCTGCCCAATTTTACTTTAAAAGTAGTTATTAAAAATAAAAAAGTTAATATTGTGGGGTCATTTTTATTCTTAGCTAAATTATAATTTTAATAATAATATTTACAATCTGTAATAATGTATTATAAAAAAATGAAGTATCATTACGGTATTTTTATAACCAGATTCCAAAATCTTTCTTTGCCTCACCACCCTCACTGTCTAGCATGTGTTGCAAATCACCATCACCAACAGTGTGTTATTTATCTGTAAATGCATCAGTTCATATTTTGCTATAGTTAAACACACAGTTTCGAAAATTCATTTTTTTTTTTCTTTTGGTGATTTTTACATAGAATGCTAAAAGAAAAGAATGAGCAAGGAAATCTTCATATTTAGCGATTTTTTATTCATGCTTGAAGGTTAAAAATATATATAATTGGTAGAATTAGCATATTTATTATTTAATTTAAATAATGGCTTTTAGTGCCTTTTTATTTGCAAAATTTCATATAACATCATCAAAATTATTAGTTCTGGCAATGTCAGATTCGATGCTTAGTCTTGCTGTCTACAAGTCGTTCTTGAGACATGGTGGATCTTAAGAAATTTTTTATGAGTTTCAATTTGCTGAATGATCGTTCAGCAGAAGCTACCGTTGCTGGAATGATTAAAAATACCCTAAGGGCAATGCAAACATTTGGAAATAGATCGTTCAGTTTATATTCTGTTAGTATGTTCAATAAATCCAGGGTCTTTAGTTGATTTTTCTAGCTGCATGTATGAGGAAGGGAGCGCATTTTTGTATTTTGCACCACTTAGAAAAATATCTAAGGACCGACACTGCGTAGGGCTGTGATTTTTAAAAGTAATTTTTTAAAAGTAAAGATGTAGAAAGGAAATTTGTAGTGCATTTTGAAAAATTCACGGGCCCCCTCTAGTTCGACGGGCCCCGGGGCAGTGCCCCGGCTGCCCCCCCCCTTCTCGCTGGGTCTGGACAAGACATAGGAGCAGTCCGCGAGAGGATTTAGTTTCGATTTCTGGAGATGTTTGAATGAACGTTTCAAGTAACATTTTTTATGTACATCTATGTAAAGATATTTAGTTTTTGTAAGTTATAAGTCAATTATTAAGAAACTTTAATGATGTGCTAAACATGTTTGCAATTTATTGTTTTGATATCATTATATAAAAAAATCTGATGTGGACAACACATGACTACCTTGCACGTCTATTAAATCAAAAATATTTTCGGGGCATTTCTTCTAAACTTATTTTGTTTGAAAGAGATAAAATATCAGTAATAGTAAGGATTAGCGATTTCTAGCCAAATATTTCGATATCGCCAAGCTGAGTTCAGTTTGAAAGATTTCTTTCTGACACTTTATTTGGCGATATTTCACCAAAAGCCGACAAACTTGAGATAGTTTGCGAGATTTTGGGGATAGCCAAAGTAGTCATTGACCACAGACTTTCACAGAATTTAAATACATTAAAGTGTATGGATGCATTAAAGTCATTTGGCTGACCCTGTAAATAAACTCCCAGTCGATTGCAGTCAAAAAAGATGTTGAAAACAGTTAGACATTACAATAGTTCTAACTACAAAAGTTATAAAATTCTACGGATCAAATTTTTAGAGTTATACAAAATACAAAATAATTTTTGGCGCCAAGTTTGGCAATATTTTGGCGAACCTCGTCGAGGTCGACGACATATAGTGAGATTTCAAATATGGACCAAACAATGACTGACTATAGCCAAATTTTGCGATATTTTGCCAAAACTCGCCAAGGACGATGAGAAATGGCAATATTTTGGACATGGACCAAACGACCGACTATCGCCAAATTTGGCGATATTTTGCCAAAACTTGCCAAGAATGACGACAAATGGCAATATTTTAGGCATGGACCAAATGACTGACTATCGCTAAATTTGGAGAAACTCGCCAATGTCGACGACAGATGGCGAGATTTTGGGCATGGACCAAACAATGACTGTCTACAGTTGTATTATATTGAAAATGTCCATAGACATTAAAGTATTGAAATTCTTTTCAGTGGTTCTGTAAATAAACTCTCCAGTAGATTTGAACCAAAAATCTAGATGCACAGCTAGATGTTACACCAATTTTATATATGAAATTTCAACATTCTATGATTAATAGTTTGAGATTTGTGAGTTAAATACATACACACGTACACCAAAAGTCGCCAAGCTTGGTGACTTTTGGCGTAGTTGTTGAGGGAGACACGTTACCGTAGTCGGACCATTACTTAACTTATAATGTAGGACAGTATTGTGCTTGAAATGGATGAATGCCCCTAAAATTACCATTGACCGTAATGTATTGGAAATTTTTTTAGTGTTCCTGTGGCAGAACTATAAATGATTCAGACACTTTTTGTAATGGAGAAATTCATTTTGTAAATTTTACAGCCTATATCACTTCTGAGTTGTTTGAAATAGCCCAATACCCCTAAAATACGCTTTAATGAATTAAGGCCCATAGAGCGTAATATATTTAGAATCTCTTAAGCGGCCCTATAGATAAACTATAAAGTCGAATGAAACCGAAAGAGGAGCTGCACAAGTAGATGTTACAACAATCCTAAATATAAAGCTTCAATATTCTACGCCTAATAGTTTTTGAGATATGCGAGTTTAATGAATTTCGGCCCATAGAGCATAATGTATTTCGAATCTTTTGGGCAGTCCTGTACATAAACTATCCATTCGATTGAGACCAAAAGGGGAGGTTCACAACTAGATGCTAGAACAATCCTAAATATAAAGTTTACATTCCACGACAAAAAGTTTGAGATATACGAGTTACATACATACATACATACATACGTACGTACAGACGGCATGGAAAAACTGGGAAAAATAGACTAGCCGCTGGTCAAAATGAATTGCAGACGAGTTTCTAGGATCGTGCATGCTAGCCTACAATGAGATGCATCGAAAAAATTCTTAAAAGTAAATTTAGAGATAGTCAAAATCTGTGTTTTCGTCGAAATTTGGCCCCCGAAATTTTTCGGGATCACGTTACTTCCTTATACTCAGTAGAAGGAAGTAAAAAGTTACAAAAGTGACCAACGGTCGAAAATAGTTATCGATAGTGACAACTTCTAAAAATAGTGAGAAAAGTGACTCGGGCCGAGCCCTGGATATATTAATTAGAGAATCCATTTCCAGTGACGACTGGTGACAACAGTGGCGGCCCGTGGTCAAAAATGTTAGTGCAGCCGGAAACATATGACCCCACCCCCCTAGGAATGGAAAATCTTTGTTACTGAATTCGAAAGCTGGCGGATTAAGCTCTCATCCAGGAAAAAAAAAGAAATTACATAAAAAATGTAAGAGATCCTATTTTACTTCTATAAAATGGACATAAATTTCAACCAACCGCTCCTATCCTCCAAATTGCATTAATCCGTGTCTGATTCGAAGTTTCCTGAGAATTTTCTTTTGTAATGATAACTTGAGAAGAAAAGAAAGAAGAAAAAAAAAAGAAAAAAAAAAAAGAAAACTTACTTATTTTTTATAAGTCAAATCAATCCTCTTCTTTTAAACTTGCGAATCAGTCAGTGATGTCCTCATAAAAGGGCGTTGTTTTAATTCAGATATCATTAATTTTAAAAGCTCTTTAAAATCCCCCATGTTTAAAGAATTTTCTCGCTCGCCATGTCCTCTTAATGCCTGTTCTTGCTTACTTAAAAACAATACTGCTTTGATGGGTAATTGCATGAAGCGTCTATTCAGGCTTACCTTCTTGATAAATTCAGCAATATAAAGTCGAGAGTTTTCCTTTAATGCGTTAGCAATTTAGCTAACACTTCTTAACAACTCCTTAAATTTTAAAGAATTTTTTAAATGCTCGATTGAGCTTTCATGTGTTTTACGTGCTCGTGTGATGGTGGTTAATCCATCCTATCCAGTACCATTCCAAACGGTCTTTTTTATGTAAATAAAAACTGCCCCATAGCCACGAGAATAGTGCATATCATGAGAAATGGAAGCTACGACCATGCTGAGACGAACCTGCTTTTTTCTTATGAATGGACAATTTTGGTGTCGGTCTATTTTCTTTTAGTGGTTGTCGTTTATTATCTTCTTTCCATGTGTTAAATAGAGTTTCAAGCAAGACGCAAACTGGATAATAACGGGGCTCCTTCTTTCAAAACGGTTAAATCATAGATTCCAATAACACATGGACACAGTAACAAATAAGACTAAAAACTTTCAACCTTCCCAGACAACAAAAAACAACTATTGTTTCCGTTAGAATGGGCTAGAACAGCGGTTCTCAATCTTTTAACGTCGCCCCCCCCCAACAAGGGCTAACTTACAGTGGCGCTCCCCCCCTCACATTTTTCAGCATACATTGAGATTTTTAATCTTTAATAATGAACATTTTAAGCGAAAATGGATATTCTTTGAGTAAAAATGCGAATAAATAAGATGATTTTTTTTTAAATGCATCCTGCTCTATAGTTTTTCTCGTCCCCCCCCCCCTGCAAAAGTTCTGGGGGGCGCCCCCCCCTCAGGTTGAGAAACGCTCGGCTAGAACATATATTCTGTGTCTTTATTCTCTCCCTCACTGATCGTCCGAGCCAATCAGTTCGTCGAATTCATGAGTGCTGCAAAAGACAGAAACCCTTTCTTCGGCTGTGTCTCAGCTAAAACACCCTATGCTATCCTAAGCCGGAGAAACTGCTTACGTACCAGTTTACGTACCTTCGTTACCGTGGCAACGGTGCTGCCAATTCCTTAATCAGCGCGGAGGGCTGTACCGAGGCCTCCGAGAAAGGAGAAAGAATCTTTCTCCTCTCTCGGAGGCTTCGGCTGTACCAACGACTTTCGCAGTTGAATTGCGGGAAGATTAAAGGGGGTTTTTTCTGAATGAGAGATCCGGCCGTTACTACAATAGGGTTTTTTTTTGAGATTTTTTTTTAAATTTACGATAGGAATTCCATAATTCTAATCTGAATTTAAGAAAGTTAGTAGAATAAATTATTTTAAAGTATGTGCTGATAATTTCAAGTGCAGCCCGGCTGTACTTGCTGTATCCCACGAGCCGCCACTGGGTGAAAATATTTAAATTGATTTTTCTCAACCTCTATTTTGTCGCCTGTTTGTTGCTATGCGCTGGATAAAAGGTTTCCATATTAGACCCAAAAAAGCTTCCTGCTTGCTCTTACTATATGTGTCTTTATTTTTGTTCATGCCACGATTTTGTGCTTACAAAAGTAAACACATAAAATTTATTCAACTTCAAAGCTTGCAAGTTTTATACAAATTTTCTTTAATTATAATTCTTTCACATATGAAAATATTTTTTAGATTACTTAAACTGCATTAAATTGTGATAATGTATAAACTGTACAGTATTATGCAAGTACAGTAGTGTAATATTGACAGTACACCTGCACTCGAATCCGGGCGGATCAGTGTTGCAGGGGTTACGTAATCCATGATGTGCTAAGAGGCGGGGTGGAGTTGAGTGAGAGCTGATGGAGGAGAATTCGGTCGGAGCGGTTCCGTGCTCGTAGCGTACGTGCTCATAACGTACACCCCATCAAGCGTGCTCGCAGCGTACATCATCCCCGCCACCTGTTTGCACCACAGTAATAATTGAAAAGAAGAAATGAAAAGACAAATCCAGCTAAATATAGATCTACTTTAGTAGCGGCCATTTTAGTCCACAGAATCGTAGATTTTATTACTACTATTTATTTTCAACAAATGTCATTGTAAATTTTGTTTTTATTTATTTTCAACAAATAAGGTGAAGTTTAAAAGAAGTCAAGCAAATAGTCATTGTAAATATTGTTTTTATTTAAGGAACTGTTTTACGGCCGATTCCCAATTATAATGAAGTATTTAAAATAAAAAAGTGTATCTAGTGGTGTATATTTCAGAATTTCTTTTAGCATGTTCGAATACTGGATAGAGCTTCAAATATTAAAAACAATACTGGCTATAAAACATTAAAGTAAAACAAGAGGTATCTCAGACCCCCCCCCCCCAATTAAAAAGAAAAAGAAAGGTGTTCTTGCAATATGAATGAGGAGAGGGAAAGGCTTAGGAAAAAACATTGGTTATCTCAAAATTCATTAACCCATTCATGCCTAGTGTCCCTTTTTTGGACGGCATTTTCGCTATCAGTCGAAAACGTTATCTATTTTTTTAAGACTCTATTCATGAGTATTGAACCTCAACTCCACAAAATATTTCAACACGACCCAATAAGATGTTGAACTTTCAGTTTTTATGCATAATGATTTTAAAAGAAATCATCCCTTGTTCAAGTAGTTTATGTCAGAAATTTACATTACAAAATTTTTATAATATCGGTGCAGTGGCGGACTCTCAAGTACCAAGGAAGGGATGATATGATATCATATTAATTCTTAATAAAAATAATGAATAGATTAGTCATTTTATAATAGCTTGTTTAACAAATGCAATCAACGGAGTAAGAAATGAATAATTAATAAAGTAATAATTAACAGTATCATAGGCACACCCACGGAGGGGGGCTATGGGGAATAAAGCCCCTCAAAGCGACCCGAAGATTTAGATCTGAAAAGCTTCGAACACTGTTACAAAAGAATTAAAATATTTTACGTTTTAAAAATTGTCTTTAAATGTTTAAAAAATTGTCTTAAAATACTTTTAAAAAGGACGTTGGTTTTTAAGTATTTGCAGTTAGTGTGACACATGTACTACAGTTATTTTTTACAATAGTGTTTAATACAGTAATTTTTTGGTTACAGTGTCAATGAAAATATGAGATAATTGTTTATGACTTTACAACATGGTACGTTGGTAGTGGGCTTGTGTTCTACGGGTAATTGATACAGAAAATTTTGACGTTATAAAGGAGTAATAACTATAATCGAATTCAAAATGTTGTTTTTCAATAAAGTATTTGTAGCTCTAGCCCCCCTTAGACCAGAATCCACTGAACAGTATTATAATTAATAAACTTTAGTATGATAGAGGTTAAATAGTAATATATTTTAAAATGATGCTTTTGTAAGATGGTGGGGAACAGGGGGACGACCAGCTTACTCCCTCATCACACCATCAATACTTTGAAATGATTCTGACTCCATTTAAACAATTAAAAACATAATTTATTAATATAACAATTTAAAATATATTAACATTAAACTTCACAAAACATGTTAGTTACAAAATAAAAGGCATAGGCTTTAACAATAACAAAATACTGCCGAAGCAGATCTCTATTCCTCCGCACGGCAGCACTGAGTAGGATTATATATCACAGCTTTTCCACGGGGAAGAAACTTTGCACGCTGGACTAGGCGCCTATTAGGAAAAATGGCTGAAGGTTTACGATGCAGCTTTGCTGCCGGCATGCAACGACAGTCGGGAAGATGACGTCACTAAAAGACAGTAGGCAAACATCCGACTATTAAGTGAGAGGACAAGTCGAATCACTAGCCGATCACCAGCCAAAATTCTGGTCTTGCCTGTAGGGCTCCAGGCACTACATCACTTCCCTCCGTAGAATGTAAGGTAGACTAAGCTTGGAATCGAATAACTGGACCAACTTCTCTGCCAGATCTTGTCACTGCAGATGGAACGGAAGCATCAAGTGACGAATCCAGCTTGCTTTCGGGAATGGGTTCCGGGACGACAAAAGCTGGCTTCAATCTGTCTATGGTCACCGTCTGACTTTTGCCATTTATTTCAAGAGTGAAGACTTTATCAGTCCTTGAAAGAACTTTGTAGGTGCCATCATACGGTTGCTCGAGTGGTCGACGCACTTTATCAACTCGTAAAAATACATATTCCGTAGTGGAAAGATCTCTACTGACGAAGGTAGCTGCTGTCGAGTGATGAGTTGTGGGGACAGGACGCAATTTTGCCATCTGCTGCTTGAGGATCTGCACAAACATAGGCTGACTCACAGTTGGCTTGGCATTGTCGAAGAACTGTCCCGGCAACCGCAATGTTTGACCATATACCATCTCGGCAGGAGAGGCACCGATGTCTTCCTTGATACAGCAGCGAATGCCCAACAGAACTAGTGGCAGCGCCTCCAGCCAGTACTCCTTGGAGTGAGACATCAAACCGCTCTTCAGCTGGCGATGAAACCTCTCGATGATTCCATTGGACTGGGGATGGTATGCTGTGGTGCGTGTGAGCTCCATTCCTAGCATTTTGGAAAGTGAAAAGAAAAGATTACTTTGGAAATTTGTGTCACGGTCGGTCGTTACAACTTCAGGTACACCGAATCGTGCTACCCAACCGTCAAGGAAAGTTCTGGCAGCAGTTTCAGCAGATTGGTTCTCCCTAGGAAAAGCCTCTATCCACCTAGAAAAACGATCAATACAAGTTAATAAATATGACTTTCCTTTCACTGTCTGAAGAGGTCCCACGATGTCTATATGCACACGTGAAAAACGACTGTAGGGCAAAGAAAACTGTCCCAAAGCTGATTTGGTGTTTGAAAACTTTAGATTTCTGACACGGTATGCAGGACTTGCACCATCTAGTACAATCTTTTCTCATTTCTTTCCACACATAACGTTGCTGAAGCAACTTGAAAGTGGCCTTTATTCCTGGATGAGAAAGTCCATGCACAGAATCAAATACTTTCTTCTGAAACGTCTTGGGCACATAGGGACGAACTTCTCCAGTGGACGTGTCACAGTATAGTGGTTTGTCCGCAGGACCAAACTGTAAAGTCTTGAGGTCAGTCTCTGAGCTGTAAAGTCTTGAGGTCAGTCTCTCCAAGCTTGAGGTCAGTCTCTGATCCCAACAATGAATGCAATCCCTCATCTGAAGCCTGATCAGAAGCCATAGCATTATAATCAATTGGGACGGAGGAATCGATTTGAGAGATGCGAGACAGTGCATCTGCTACTACATTTTCCTTGCCTGAAATGTGCCTCATATCTGTTGTGTACTGTGAAATAAACTCAAGGTGACACATTTGTCAGGGTGAAAAGTTATCGTGTTTCTGTAAAAAAGCAAATGTTAGTGGTTTGTGATCTGTAAAAATAATACTTTCACGACCCTCTAACATATGTTTAAAGTGTTTAACAGAAAGGTAAACTGCTAAAAGTTCACGGTCAAAAGTGCTATAGTTTTTCTCAGCACGTGTAAATTTTCTGGAAAAGAATCCAAGCGGTTCTATTTCACCGCCAGGGTGCTGATGAAGCACTGATCCAGCACCAACATCCGACGCGTCTACGATGAGTGACAATCTAGCATCCGGAGCTGGAAAAGCTAGCACAGTGGCATTAGCTATCAATGTTTTACATGATTTGAAGGCTGCTCGCGAAATGTCAATCCACTAGAGCATAGGCGGCTGGTACGGGGGGGCAAGGGGGGCGACTGCCCCCTCACTTCCAAAAGTAAAGGGGCCTCGCCCCCCAATTTTTAAAGTTCAAAAGTAACAATTCATCTAAAAATGATGGCAAGACACTCAATACGGAAACCGAGCAAGAGAAGGGGAGGGAAAGCGAACTTTCCCAGTGCAAGGTCTTTATATATATACAGTGAAACCCTGGTTTAACGTTAGACGTATTTACCGTTTTCCCGCCTATTACGTCAATTTCTATTAGTTCCAAATATCTTCCTATACTTGTAATGTTAAAAAATCCTGTCAAGAACGTTAGATTTCCCGCATTTAACAGTCTTTCGGCAAGAGAAATTCGATGCATTTTCTCTAAAACAAGTCACAGTAATTGTGATAGGAAGAAAATAGATCTTGACAATAGCAGCAATGTGCATTACTTTTCCTTTATTTGGATAAAAGGAGGGAAAATTATTCTTTATCTCCTCCAATGTCCGAGTGCCTTCATTCCCATAAAAACGGAGTGTAGCTTTCTAGGAATCCCCCCCCCCCTTACAGGTGTGTTACTTTAAAATTTTGTCATTGCTACCTTCCTGTATTCCTGTGTGCATCTGGAATAGATGCAATAGATCATAACAGGAAGCCTCTCACGCCACTTAAAAAGGGAGGTTACATGAGGAGAGGGCGGACAGGCCATTTTCTGCCGTTTCGATGAGAACCAACAGCTATGAGATTATCTTTGGGAGCTAAAGAGTTAAACTGTCCACCCATGAATACAATTCATGGAAGGGATAATAAACGGCTTCCTACAGTATCTTTTAAGATTACATTTAAGAAAAAGAAAGCATATTTATCTGAACATTTAGAAAGGGATTTAATTGTAGGAGATTGTATGTGAATGTATGTGTGTGTGGGGGGACAGAATTAGAAATTTCCCGAAAGGAACTGTATATTCTAGAATCGGCCCTGCCCAGATGTAAGGATCTCGTGAACATTTCATTCCCATATGCTAATTCGAAGCAGTAGGTTGACTGTGCGCGTGCTGCCTAAATTTTTCTGATTCATGATCTTTATTTGTTCCATATTCATATTTGTTTTTGAAATGTTAAAAGCAAAGCGGTTTAAAACCCAACCGACCATCACTTCATGTTTCCGTAAGATTCCAGTTGCGGAAAATGCAGATCAAAATACTGTTACGAAAATCGCCAAGTGGGTGTATTTCAAAGCAGTTCAAACAGCACAGTAAACAAAAATAACACTTTATTTTACGGCTCGCAGCTCAATAGCTCAAAATAATACAAGAATCTTTAGCATACGCTAACTAAAATCACAAATAAGCACAACAATGACGCTATTCATTTCACAGAATCAACCGTGCGCTTCAAAGTCTATCACCCAACTGAACTCCCCGGAGAGAGATCCTAGCGCTTTTATAGAGATGATGACGTCACCATAATTGCCGAGAAATTTCTGGAACAATCTTATCAAATTGAAATATGGTCTCGAGACATGAATTTTCTAGAAGCCACCATTTGTCGCCAAATCCGTCGCCAAGTTTGTCGCCAAGGCTACAGGGTTACCATCATCGGAGGGCCGCTATTATGCCTGCAAAACTAGTTTCACGCCGGCGCACGCAATACGGGAGCAAATTTAGTTATTATTTCGCAACACTGCTCCCCTCTTTAAAAAAACTGTCGACCCGGCAGTCTAATCACACAACATTATGATCCGTAGCACCGTATGGAGCTAAACGATTAATGTGGATGACTCTCAGTTTTGAATTGGGCGACTTCTGGACTCTGTAGATAACATCATTCAATTTCTTGACAACTGTATAAGGTCCTTCCCAGTTCTGTTGCAACTTAGGACTCAGACCTCTCCTTCGTTTTGGGTTATACAGCCAAACTTGATCACCCTCCTTAAATTGGTGATTCGTTGCTTTGGCGTCGTAACGAATCTTCATTCGGTCACTCGCCAAATTGATTCGCTCTCTGGCAAACGAATGAACTCTTTCTAATCGAGCTTCTAAATTACTCATGTAGTCATTCCGCGAGGAGGGCGTATTACATAGTCGTCCGAAAACAATATCACTGGGTAATCGAAGAGGACGGCCGAACAACATCTCTGATGCAGAATATCCGGTCGTCTCATGAACCGCACTTCTGTAAGCCAGGAGGAACAGTGGCAAATATGTATCCCAGTCGGTTTGATTCTTCGAAACAAATATTGAAAGATGATTCAAAATTGTTCGATTGTGCCTCTCGACCATGCCATCGGACTCGGGATGTAACGGTGTTGTTCGAGTCTTCGTGATTCCCAAATATTCGCATAGTTCCGAAAATAGTGCCGAATTAAAATTTGTACCTTGATCCGAATGTAACATCATAGGCACTCCGTAATAAGAGATCCAGTTTCTAACGAGTTCTTCAGCTACCGTTGAAGCTTCCTGATTCGGGATGGCAATCGCTTCTGGCCATTTGGTAAAGTAATCCATCAGGACATATCGATTGCCTTTCGATGTTGTAGGCAGGGGTCCTAGGATATCTAAAGCCACTCTTTCGAAAGGCGCGCCAACGTTATAGCGCTGCAAACGACCCTTGGTTTTAATTTTCGGTCCTTTCCGGACACCGCAATCGTGGCATTCTCTGCACCATTTTTCAACATCGGCGCGAAGTCGATCCCAATAAAATCGCTCCCTGGTTTTATTTAACGTCTTCATCACTCCAAAATGACCTCCACTTGCACTATCATGAATCTCCCGCAGAACCTCTGGAATTCTGCTACGTGGGAGAATTAATTGCCATCGGCTTGATCTTCCGTCATCGCTCTCCCATTTCCGATATAAAACACCGTCCTTAAGATGTAAAGAATCCCGAAGAGCCCAGTATCGCTTTGTAGCGGGACTCTCTGGCGCGATCTCTTGCCAAGACGGTCGATCCACGGAATTTAGTTTCTTCACCAAAATTGGCCTAATATTGGAATCTTCTAACTGTGCTCTCTGTACTTCACTCGAAGCCCACCGATCCACAGTCGTTGTAGTCAAAACCTTCACGGAAGTATCCGTCTCCGTCCCGTACTTTTTCTCGGCGTTCATGCAGTGTTTACAGTCCCCTTGACAAGGTCGTCTGGAGAGAGCGTCTGCATTTCCGTGCGAAGTTCCTTTGCGATGCTCGATTTCGAACTCATACTCCTGCAGCCTTTGGATCCAGCGAGCTATCTGACCTTCAGGTTCTTTAAAATTCAAAAGCCATCTCAAGGAAGCATGATCAGTCCGGAGAAGAAATTTCCGTCCATAGAGGTAGTGATGGAAATGCTCTATAGATTTGACAATAGCCAGTAATTCCTTACGAGTGACACAATAATTCCTCTCTGGCTTACCCAAGCTCTTGCTGAAGTAAGCTATGACACTTTCACCGTTTTCTGTTTTCTGCGAAAGCACGGCTCCTATCCCTTCATTACTGGCATCTGTATCCAAGATAAAGTCTTTGTCAGTCCGGGGATATGTCAAAATAGGAGACGTCGTTAACGCCTGCTTTAAACTGATGAACGATTTCTCGCATTCTTCTGTCCAATTAAAACTTGCTTGGGCTTCAGTCACTTTATGTAAAGGTCTCGCTATTGTTGAGAAATTTCTTACAAAACGGCGATAATAGGTGCACAGTCCGAGAAAACTTCTCAGTTCATGTACCGTTTCCGGACGAGGCCAATAGACAACCGCTTTAACTTTTTGTGGATCAGTCTTAACTCCGTCTGCAGAAATAACGTGACCAAGATAAGTAACTTCTTTACGTAAAAATTTGCATTTCTTTGGGTTTAGTTTAAGGTTAGCATTTTGTAATCTAAGAAACACTTTACTAATATTATTTAAATGTTCTTCAAACGTTTTGCCCACTATAATAATAAAATCATCTAAGTATACTAAGCAGGCCTCAGACGAAAAGTCCACGTAATACCGTTTCCATTAGTCTTTCAAAAGTAGCGGGGGCATTGCAAAGACCGAAAGGCATTACCTTAAAGTGCCAGAGCCCTTGTCCGGTGGTAAAAGCTGCCTTTTCTTTATCTTCAGGTCGGATTTCGACTTGCCAATACCCGCTCTTTAAGTCCAACGTAGAGAACCATTGGCTTCCATTCAAAGCATCTAAAGTGTCATCTATTCGCGGGAGGGGATAGCAGTCTTTCCTCGTAATATCGTTCAGTTTCCGATAGTCGGCACAGAAACGTGTCGATCCGTCCTTCTTTTTAACAAGAACGATTGGTGAGGCCCAAGGCCCCGACGATTCCTCTATTATGCCACCGCCCACCATTTCTTTAATCAGGCGTTCAGCTTCCTCTTTCTTTGCAAGAGGCAAACGCCTTGGATACTGCTTGATTGGTGGATGATCACCTGTATTAATTTTATGTTGTGTCACATTACAGTGGCCCACATCAGCGTCACCGGTAGAGAATAAGTTTTGGAATTCCTGGAGTAATTTTTGCACTGCTATTCGCTGCTCCTTACTAAGTCCTTCAAGATTCTCCAGCATTAGTTGAAAATGATGACTATTAGAATATCCTTGAGGACGGGCGACGATATCCACCACTGGTTCACACGTCGCAATAACGGCCCCTTTTTCTGCAGTCTTGGGTTTATTGTCCGAATTCAACACTCGAATAGGTATAGCTTCCCCTCTTAAATCCACGAGTGCGGCGGCCACCAAGACCCCTTTTAAGGAGAACTGGCTAGGAAAGTTCGTTACGACATACCTAAAATGTCCAGAGGCTTCAGGAACCCTTGGATTAGAAATTCAGATCTCGCTGGTATAGTCGTCTTCTCTTTCGCGAATATAGAACATGACTTTGAACACTGCTCGCTTCCTGAAAACAAGGGAATTTCCTCCCCTCCTGTCCGTATCTCGTTCTTCTCTAAGTCTACGGTAAAGTTAAATTTTTGAAGGAAATCCAGTCCAAGGATATAAGGGTCAGTGATGTTAGCCACGTAGACCCTGTGCCGGAATTTTTTGGATCCACATTCAATGGATACATTCAGTTTTCCTTGTATCTCTCTGTCTTTTCCCCAGTAGCGGTCTTAATAGAGACGCTTAGAGACGTGTAGAGCAATTGTTCCTTCAGTTTCATGGCGAAGTACGATTTTAGAAGAGTGACATTCGCACCCGTATCCACTAGCATCAAACAAGGGATACCACAAATAGTTCCTTCAACATAAAGTCCAGTTTCTCCTCCGCTAAGTGCGGAAACTTCCAATTTCTCTTCAGGGGCTTTATTCAGGAAAGGCAGCCTCCGCCCCGCAAGACGCCCAAGACCTAGTTTTCCTGTTTGGGGAGAAGTCACGTCGCATTCTCTTTGCACGTGTCCCCTTTTGTGACATCTCCAACAGGTCGCGTTCGGATTTCTTCGGGGAGAGCCCCTTTTCCCAACAGCGAGACTATCCAATAATTCCTGGAGTGCCTTCAGTACAGAATCCAGTTTATCATTATTTTCCTTGGCGGCGTTTCCCTCTATATCCACAGACCTTACATTCCTGAGTGTTTTCGAAACGGTTCTCGCAGCTTCATATTTCATGCTATACGCCAGAGCTGCCTTCAAATCTTTCGGGTCTACCAGTCTCG
>JAWZYV010003779.1:0-13274 GCA_038373885.1 Cheiracanthium punctorium | reverse complement strand
GGAGTTTTGTCGATACTAAGCGAGTGCTTGGTTAGTTGTTGTTAAAATTGTAATTTAAAAGAGTTAAGGTTCCCTCTTTTGTTGTTTGTAGTGAGATTTTTCACAAAATATATACGCATATAAAACATTGTGGATTAGAACTGAAAACAAATATGGGAGTGCCATTAAACCAGAACTTTGCAGAGTTGTTGCTCAAAATGGGAAATGGACAGATGCGACAAAACAATGGGAGATTTAATCTAGACGATCAAAACTTTTGCATTTTAGTAAATGATCTTCAAGAATTAGTCAACAACGTTTATCCAAACATTAACAATATACTAGCTGCGTGCCCGTTCTCCGCACGGTACGGAACGAAACTTTTTCTTACATGTATAGTTCGAATTGATTCCAGAGATTTGGAATCTAAAAATAAGCAAAATGATTTGACTCTTCTCGTAAAGTTACTCATTACTTATTCGTAAAGTTAGTATAAGTATTGACCTGTGACCATTGTTAATATTATGAGGCAAAAAACTATGTCGGTATCATTCAAGATCAGAAAAGGAAAGCGTGACGGTTCGCAGTGAAAATTCCCAATATTCAAAATGTCTCATTTCTGCATCATACTCTTTTTTAGATTTAAGTTATGCCATTAATACCTTAGATGCTACATGAAGTGGAGAGCCGTTTTATTTTATAATTAAATAGTTGTGTACTCGCTCTTCGCAAGGCAAGAGAAGAACATTTTCCTAAAATGTGCCCACACACAGCTAGCTACTTGTGACAAAACAAAATCTCCAAGAAAAAAGAAAGTTCTGTTACAGTCTTTTCTGTTGAAACTACCCGCGTGATATATCAACGCGACGTAGAATTACTTAATGTTTTGTTAGCTGTGATGCAATACGTCTGTTAAAAAATGAATAGAAGACTTAGTTTCACTAAATATTTATTAATGCGGTATATTGTGGTTTGATCAATATTGCCTTATCGTATCTACTTACTATTAAATATACTACCTTTTACTGATACCAATAAAATATACTGTCGTTTTGGAACCGTTATTGCTTAATTTAAAGAAACGGTTTAAATATTTGCCACGAATGTAGGCCTTTACTCTTTGGTGATTCTTTGCAATTTACGCAATAGCATAAACGATAATCATTTCCTTTATGGTTGTCACTAAATCAGCTATACCATAAATTTTTACGCATAGTTCTTGTCAGATTGGTGTATTTAGCACCAGGGCCCTATTATCGCACGGGCAATCGGGACTTTGCCCAGGGCCTCCGGCTCGAAATGGCCCCAATTTCAAATGCTGTTCTTTTTTTACAAAAAAATGATGAAAAATAAAACAAATTTCATACATTGGGGGGGGGGGGGCAAAATTCATCAATGCCCGGGGCCCCCTGTTGGTCAAAATCAGGCCCTGTTTAATATCGCAATATATTTCCTGCTATTCGAAAACGTGACCCATTTAAAATCTGAATCGAAAATAATGCTGGATAATTCACTGGTGAAAAAAGAGCATTCAATTATTTATCTGGCAACGTAAAGTAAAATATAGAATTATTTCATGCGTGGCGTATGTTTTGCTTGTGAGTGCGTTATTCTGATTGAGTTTCGAAAGAGGTTTTAAACTTATGACATCAAAATCACGCACTTTTCAAATGCGAAAACTGTTATTTTAAAGTAATTTTATTTTTTTTCAACTGGCAATTTTAATAATTGTTACTGTCTCCAAGACAACCAAAACGCAAGATATCATACCGAAAATTTTAAGCTGCAGCTATTGAAATGAAAATAATTCTTTACATAAAAATTCGTAAAAAATCTCCCAATTTATATTTTCCTCTGGTTTTTCTTTTAAAAGAGGGCGAAATGTATGCTCCGTCATTTGACAAAATATAAAAAAAATTTGACGGATAGAATTCAAGATGCAGCAATTTTAAAAATATTTTACGAAAGTCAGCGTCAAATTTAATTTTATTTGAAAAATTCCCAAAAATCTGAAAATTATGTTACACAGTCCGAACAAACAATTTTTTAAAAGAAAATTTTCTTCTCTATCCGATGATTGTAAATTTCGTTTTCTTGCGAGTGTAATTACCGGCGTTATTACGTATTAAGCGAGAAAAATCGCTAAATATCGGACAAAACATAAAATAAAACATTTTCTAATTCGAATTTCGAAAAAATCGCTCCGAGGCGTGTTAGGATCTGTCCTAGTGAAGCCGTATGCAAAATTCGGTAGGTCTGCGACCCACCGTCTCGGCGCAATGCGATCGAGAGACGCGCGCAAGAAGATCGGTGGTCACAAACCTACCTACATAGTTACATACAATGTTTACTCTCGGATTTTATTATATATAAGAGTAGCTGGATACCCGTTCTCCGCACGGTGGGAAACGAATATTTTCCTTACACATATAATTCGAATTAAACCCAGTAATGCGGAATCTCAAAACGTGAAAAAAATACTTGAATCGTGACTAAAAGTTGACGTCATGAGTGCAAATCTGAGATGATTGCAACCTGATGACACAAAAACTTCGTCAGTGTCACTGGCGATCAAAAAAGATCTTTACGGTATGCAGATGAAACTTCTCTCTTTCGAAAAATGCCTGATTTCTACGTGATATAATTTTGTTTTTTAAGCTTAATTATAGCATTTAACATATACCAGATGAATAAATTACATGATGTTGACAACTATTTTATTTTATCTTGCATTTCCTAAAGTGTGGACAATGTATTAGCGCAGTTATTTTGCAGATGACTTTATTGAATTTCACCTAAATTAACAAAATCTACATGAAATAATAGATGCACCACGTACGTTATAAGCCAAAATTGCACACAGTTTTCGTGAAAATCGTTACATTTCAAATGAAAACATTTGTGACGTAACTTCTGCGATAAAGTTTATCACCCTTACTAAACTCTTAATGCAGTATTACACTTACATAAAACTGACGTTGTCTCACTGTCAACTCGCCCTAAATAAACAACTAATTTCATGTTTTATTTTTAATAATTTACAGTAGACCCCTTCATAACACGGGTCTACAACACGAATTCGTAGAACACGGAGAAAAATTTGTGATCGTTTTCGTGTAACACGTTAAAATAGACTCGTACAGCACGGTAAAATGAGACATATGTTCTGATATTATGACGCTTTAGCTCCTGTAATTAACATAACTTTTGAATGGCAATACCAAACATCATTGTATTACTACGGAGTGCAAATAAGTTTTGCCGCGATTATTCCGCGCAATCCGCACTCCAGGTGGAGTATAGCGCTGGACCAGTACAACACGGATTCCTATAACACGGAACGTATCTACCGTCTTATAGGGAATCTACTGTAGTTGCATAGTGTCAAATTCAAAAGAAAATTCTAGGTTGCCGTATTTAGTAATATTTCATCTCACCTTGGTGGCAAATATCCGAACTGTATCAAAAGAAAACTTTACAAAATTTTTAATTCTGTATAACCCTCGAAACAACTTCGGTGTTTACCATCTACGACGGTTTTTCATGACGTGACAACTTATGCTTGCGTGTAGTGGCGTAGCCAAGGAGGGGATAGGGGGTCACAACCCCCCATGAGGAGATTTTTGCCATACAAAATGTATATTCTTCACTCCCTTATCACACACGCGTATATATACATATATGTGAGCTGCAGTAGTCGTAACACCCCCATGAAAAATTTCTGGCTACGTCACTGCTTGCGCATAATTGATCATTTTTCTTTTCATGTATCAGTGATCAATATACTTCAGGATGAGAATCTCCATTGAAAAAAAAATGTTCTAAAAAGTCTGACCCCAGAAAACTCTGATCCTGATAACTACAACTGTGAGTTACCATGGGCCTTACCCAGAGAAAAATTTCGGGGGTGTGGGGGGGGGTTTACAGAAATTAAATTTATAAATTCATAAAAGATGAAAAGACCAAAAGATGAAAAAGGCCCAATTTTTCACGAAAACGCTTCATTATTATTGTTTTGTTAACAAAATTTTAGATTTCGGGGGGGGGGGACCCCTGGTCCTCCGGGTACGGCCTGGGGGTTACACAAATACGCGCCGGACATACACTCTTGTTTATGTCCGGAGGAGCATGTACATTAGTGTTGTGTACTGCTCCGGATAATCTGCCAGCAAGGCAGCAAAAATTGACATAAAAATGGCATCCACACGCGAAGGAAATAAAACTAAAGGTATATAGAATTACATGAAAACTTCGATTATTTTTAAAGTGCAAGTCTCTTACAGTTCTATTTGTTTCACATTTGATGCGTTTTCACTTTTACGAATCTTAAAAGCTGTAGAAATGAGTGGTTTCACTAAATTGTTAAATTTAATAACTTAAGTGGCAACAATGGATTCCGTTGCTACGGAAACTATAAAAATGGAACATGAAATGAGTTATTTACGTTTACTTTGCTAGAACTGCCATATTGGTGTCATTAACGCCACCAGTCGATGCCAAATAGCTCAAATCACAAATTAAACTTGACACTAAAGGCAATTCGCAAAACCCTGTTTGCGGAATTTAAAAAAAAAATATCTATGCATACGCTAGTGACATCGGCTCATCTCAATTGTGGAATGGAATTAATAATACGAACGCAGTTGAACTACATTTGAATATTTTTCGCCTACTTTGCTAAGAAATGTACTAAAGTAGGAATCAACATAGATTTCAATTCGTAAAACAAAAAATACATTAGACAGTATTAATTACGCCGTTCTAACAATTTGCAATAAAAGAAATGTAACGCTGCTTTAACATATAAGAATCAATTATTTATTACATGTAAGTACTTCAATCGCCAAAATGCCAACATACACCATTTTGCGAGATTTTTTATTTTCAGGGAATCATTCGAAGGTTTGATTTAACAGCAATCAAAATGAGAAATAGTTATCTATCATTTATATAGTACGCTCGTCAAAATTTAATCCAGACATCTAATTGATTAGCAGCAGTTATTCAAATTATTAACTATAACATGTTTCAATCCCCATAACTACAATGTACAAGATGCGCGAATTTTAATTTTCTGAAATTTGGCGGAATTGCTCTAACTTAAATCAGTTTACTTAATTTGGTGAAAATTGTGTAGATCGTTTAAAATCGCCTTAATAACGTCATTATTTCTGTACGAAGTATAGCGTCGTATTCTAATAAAACTTATACTTGTAATTAAAAATACTATTTGATTACGCTCTCAGTAATTTGCGCCAAGCCCAAAACTGTGCAAATAGGTAGAACCTACTACTTTCTCAAAATCGCCAAATCAGCCATTTTTTTTTTCGACCAACTAAAAAATACACATATAGTCTCGGAAATCTCCCAATCCCTTATTCTTTTACACATAAAAAACATTGAATTCCTGCTCTGATTTCACACGCACGCAATGCTTTAATTAAAAAATAACTTTGTAAATAATCTAAACAGAAAAAAAATCATTATTCTTTTATTTTTACTGCAGGAGTCTAAATAATTTAATAAAATAGTCAAACATGGCAACCTCGATGCTTTTTTCTCACATTTTCACTGCAGGGGTTACAATTAGGGAATTAAGGAGATCAAAATTTAGCGTTTTTGACGGGGTTTTTTATCAATATCTTAAAATAATTCGAATTTCGAAATTTAAATTAGCGGAGGTTCTTTCTCGAAATTTTCCGAATTCGTGGATACCTCGATCGAAACTCAACTCCCAGCCGTTTAGGAGGAGATGATGCTACACACAGACACACAGACAGACGCGCACAGATTTTAATAGTATAGACTAGCTGCGTGCCCGTTCTCCGCACGGTACGGAACGAATATTTTCCTTACACATATAATTCGAATTAAACCCAGTGATAGGAATCTCTAATAGTGAAAAATTGCTGGAATGGAATTCTGACGAAAAGCTGACTCCATGAGTGGAAATTTGAGACGATTGCAACATGATGACACAAAAACTACGTCATTGTCACTGGCGATCAGAAAAGTAAGAACTTTACGGTATGCAGACGAAACTTTTCTCTTTCGAAAAATGCCTTGTTTCTACATCATATAATTCTGTTTTTTAGGTTT
This sequence comes from Cheiracanthium punctorium, assembly GCA_038373885.1. Lineage (NCBI taxonomy): Eukaryota > Metazoa > Arthropoda > Arachnida > Araneae > Cheiracanthiidae > Cheiracanthium > Cheiracanthium punctorium. The sequence continues at coordinate 7,196 of JAWZYV010003779.1, read as the reverse complement.
AATTTATAGCATTCATACATATCACATAAATAACATTACCATTACATGATGTTGAATGCTATTTTATTTTATCTTGCATTTTGTAAAGCGTGGACAATGCATTAGCACAGTTATGTTGGAGATGACTTTATTAAATTTTACCTAAATTAAAAAAAAACCTACACGAAACAATCGATGCACATTGTACGTTCAGAAACCAAAAATGCATCCTGTTTCCGTGAAGAGCTTGTCGTTTTCGTAAATGAAAACATTTGTGACGTAACTTAAGCGGAAAAGCTTATTACCCTTACTAAACTCTTAATACAGTATCACATTTGTTACATAAAACTGACGTTGATCTCACTGCCAATTCACACTAAATAAATAAATAATTTCAGTTTTTATTTTTAACACAGATTAATTGCATAGTGTCAAACTCAATATTAAACAACATCTGAAGTCGTTTCTAGAGCTCTTGGTCTTGTAACTGGAATATATATGAAAAAGTAAATAGAACTTTAACATATAAGTCATTTATATGAAATATTCCAAGCATATCGGATCCCGTTATTCGGAAGGATTCCACAAACGCCATGGGAAGAAAGAGCAATTAATTTCATATTATATTTTGTATTCCTTGCGAGTGCCTTTGTTATGTACATGATTGCAATATCATTCTCGTACACGATGCTTATCCTATAGTCTCTGGTGATTTTTTTTGGATTTCATTTCATATTCCTGACTTTTCATACTTTCGAAATTTTTTGGTGCTTTGCGCATGTGAATAATCGTTTATGATTTCCCATTACGGCTGCCAATTAAATAGTTTTCAATAAAGTAATTAAAAAACTTTGTAAAAAACACACATAAGAAGTTCCCTGTGTTCTTTACGTCGAAGGGCTTGGACTGAAGAAGTTTAAAACAATTTTTGAACGAAACACGTATCCTCTTTATTTTTACTTCTTATGTGTGTTTTTTACAAAGTTTTTTAATTACTTTATCGTTTAACACCAGTATTTTGAGTGTTTTTTCAGTTTTCAATATCGCTTCTTCCAAGTTAACGACGTTATCTGCCTTTTTCTAGTTTAAAAAAAAAACGCGTACGAAGTTTCATTGCTTCAATTTATACACACAGAGGGGTTAGGCAAATACGCACCCGGCAAAAGCGCTTCCTTATGTCCGCCGAAGCAGCACATACGTTAGCGTGTAATGTGCTTCTCTGGATAATCTGACAGCAAAACAGAAGACAATGGCGTGAAAATGACGTCACACGCGAAGGAAATAAAATGAAAAATATGCAGAATTGCCTGAAAAACTTCGATTATTTTTAATGCGCAAATATGTTAAAATTCTATTTGTTTCATATTTAATGCGTTTTCACTTTTTTGGGTCTTAAGAGCTGTAGAAATGAGTGGTTTCACTTAATTAAATTAAATTGAACAACTTAAGTGGTAACAATGGATTCCGTTGTTACGTAGACTGTAGCAGTGTTAAAAATAGAATATGAAATGATTTATTTATGTTTACTTTGCTAGAAGTGCCATTTTGGCGTAATTAACGTCGGCAGTCGATGGCAAATAGCCAAAATGAATCACACATTAAACTTGACAATAAATGCAACAATTTAAAGGCATTACCAGCTACTCATACTGGGTTTTAAAAATATTCTCATTCATCTTAAACAGCATTCGTATTTATAAAGACTTCCTATTTTTTACACCTTGCTTGGCGGGATTTTAAAATATTATCTGTTCATACGCTCGTAACACCAACTCATATGAATCGGGGCATAGAATTAGCAATACAAATGAAAAAAAATAATTTTCTGAAATTTGGCGGGGTATCCCTAACTTAAATCAATTTATTTAACTTGATGAAAATTCTGAAGATAGATCATTTAAAATCGCCTTAATAACTGCATTATTTCTGAACGGAAAATTAAAATTTCAGGCTAATTTCTAGTAAAACCTACACTTGTTTTTAAATATACTATTTATTTCTTTACGCTCTCAGTAAATTGCGCCAAGTCTAAAACTGTGCAAAACACTAGAATCCACTTTCACAAAATCGATTATGTCACAAAATCGATCGCATATAAGCGATTTTACTTTTTCGCCAAATTAAAAAGTTATACACTTAAGTCTCGGAAATTTACAAATCCTTTTTCTTTTGCGTATAAAAAATATTGCATTCCTGCTCTGATTTCCCACGCAGACGATATTTTAATTAAAAAATAACCTAGCAAATATAATCTAAACAGAAAAAAATTATTATTCCTTTATTTTTAATGCAAGAGTGTAAATCATTTAATAAATTCGTCAAACATGGCAACCTCGATGCTTATTTCTCACTTTTTTGACTGTAGGGGTTACAATTACGGAGACCAAAAATTAGCGTTTTCGACGGGTTTTTTTTTAATCAATATCTTCTAAACTAATTCGAATTTCGAAATTTAATTCAGCGGAAGACCTTCCTCGGAATTTTTCGAATCCGGGGACACCTCGATCGAAATTTAACTCCCAGCCGTTTCGGTGGAGATGATGTTACAGACAGACGCGCACAGATTTTAATAGTATAGAAGTTCTAAGACCATAACTTGCTACAAGGAGAGCGTATTTTGTCACCTACTAACGATCAAGCAGGTAAAGTGACGACCTTATAATCCCGAAGATAATACACAGTCGCAAACATACTACTCTGTAGACACCGTGCTGGACCTGGAAGAGGTTGTACATTTCCTAACAGAATTTCTCATTTGCTTGCAGCCTTCTGGATTGCCCCCACATGAATTGGTTTTAAAAGAAGGATGCCCTGTTGTTTCATTACGAAACATTAATCTATCCAAATTGTGCAAAGGTACACGTCTGCAGGTAAAGCTTCTAAATACTTTTACTACAGAGTGCGCAATTCTGAAGGATGTGGAACCGGAGAAACAGTGTTAAATTCCCCGGATTCCACTGATACCAACGGATCTTCCATTCCAATTCAAAAGACTGCAATTTCCAAAAAAATAATCATTTTCAATGGCAATTAACAAATCACAAGGTCAGACATTCAACGTTGCGGGCTGAACGTTGAACGCCTTTCCAATAGACAGCTATACGTAGCTCTGCCGCGTGTCACTTCCAAACAAAATTTGTTCGTATTGTGTAATGAAAAGTCAGCTGCAAACAATTTTTATAAAGAAATTATGTAATCAAGAACAGTAACTTTACATTCTTCACCTCTTTCTTATTTTAAATCCCACCCATGCGAAGCTGATGCTGGTCACTAGTTTAAAATATGAAAATGTTTCCGATATTTTTATGTTTGTAATTTTAATTTCAAACATGAGTGTATATTACATTCTTTTTTTTTCCAAGATTAATGGCCGACTCTCGTAAATTAACATTTTCAAAAACTCCCAAAAGTTCTCTGCGTGTACTCAGAAATGTATGGTAATTATTTCGATCATGGGACAAATAGCATATATATAATTTTTGCCTATCATATTTCAATATATTATCTAAAGGTAGCTGAGTGTATGCCAATATGTATGTCATTATATATCAAAGTTGAACGTCCTCACAAGTCAAAGTAGTCACAAAATATGGATTTTGTGACTTACATTGTGACTCTTCATCAAAGAGCTATGAAATTTCATTTATGAAACAAACTAGGTTCAAGATATCAAATCTTATAAATAAAAATGAAATTCTGTTTGTTTGTTTGTTTGTTTGTTTGTTTATTTATTTGTTTGTTTGTTTGTGGATTTGAGTTGTATACAAATCCACAAAAATGGACATATCAGCCTGAAATTTTGCACAGATATGTAAAATAATATAGAATTAATCATAGTCCACTTAAAAACTTTGAAAGTCCACCCGTTCCCGGAATTTAAGAGATTTTTTATGTTCTGCACGCAAAAAGCTTTCCGTAATTGTAACCCCTGTAGTGAAAAAAGTGTGAAATAAGGATCGTGGTTGCCATGTCTGGCGATTTTGCCGAATAAGATGTTTTAAATTCTCAAAGTAAAAATAAAAGAATAATAATGATTTTTTTTTTGTTAGTTTATATTCGTAAGGTTATTTTTTTTAATTATAATATCGTGTGCATGGGAAATCGGAGCAGGAATGAAATGTTTTATACGCAAAACAATAAGAATTGAAGATTTTCGAGGCTAATAGGTAATTTTTTTTAGTTTGGCGAAAAAATAAAATGGCTCAAATGCCGATTTTGAGAAAGTGAGTTCTAGCGGTTTGCACAGATTTCGGCTTGGCGCAATTTATTGAGAGCTTAAGGAAATAGATTTTTGAAAACAAGTGTAAAGGTTTTATTAGAATACAGCGTTAAATTTTAATGATCCGTGAAGAAATAATGCAGTTGTTAAGGGATTTCAAGCGATCTATCTCCAGAATTCTCGCCAAATGAGTACATTGATTTAAGTTGGGGGAATTCCGCCAAATTTCAGAAAATTGAAATCTTCTCATTTACTACATCGGAGTAACGATAAATAAAACACATTATAGTTGATAATTTTAAAAATTTCGGCTGTATTAAGGGATTCCACTTTTGAAATAAAGGCTTGCTTTACTTTTTCGCGGTCGAACCATTTTCCATATTGATTGCTGCTAAGTCAATGCTTCGAATGATTTCCTGAAAAAACGCTTGCACAATGGCGTATGTTGGCACTTTGGCGAGGCTTAGATTTGAAACTGGATTTTATTTGAGACTGGGATATATAATGACACTGGTTATAGATAAAAATGAATGTTGGTATGTGTGTATGAGGTTGAAAAACTCTAGCACCGTTGCACCATGAAATTTGGTCCACCTAAGTCTTTTATCATTGAGAAGCTTTTTATGCTATCCGTTTTCCTCTAACTTGCCACTAGGTGGCGCAGCAGAACGTCGAATTCTATTCCGTTTAGCCGTTTACTATGCGAATATCGTCCAACCGATTTCGATGAAATTTGGTACTCGCGGATATTAGAACACGGAGAATATTTTTCACTATCCATTTTGCTGTAACTTGCCGCTAAATGGCGCTGCAACGCATCAACTTCTATACCGTTCGACCGGCCGGCATAAAATTTCTTATACTTACACATTTCAGCACGAAGAATATATTCTAACTGTGTTCCTTTTGATGTTACTCACCACTAGATGACACTGCAATGCATTATTATTTTAATTCGCCACTAGATGACGCTGCAGCAGGCCAAATTCTTGACCATTCAAACGGTCGCTATGAAAATCAGTATACATAGCTATTTGAACAATGAGAATATTTTGGCGTTATCCATTTTGCTATAACTCGCCACTTGACGGCACTGTAGCAAATCATTACTTTAATTAACCACTAGATCGCGCTGCAGTGCATCACTTCTTGACTGTGCAACTGATCGCTATGAAAATAGGTATACATAGATATTTGAACACGGGGAAGAGTTTGGCGCTATCCATTTCCCTATAAAATTTGCCACTAGATGTCGCGTCAACACATGAACTTCACAGGGCTGCCCAGCCGTTCGTCCTGAAATTTCGTATTCATCGATATCTGAATGCGAAGAATATTTCCGCCGTATCCGTTTTGTTAAAACTCGCCACTAGATTGCGCTACGCCGCATGACCTTCTGCACCGTACAAACGATTGCCTTGAAATTCGGTATGCATGGTTATTGAACACAATATAAAGCGATATCCATTTTGCTATATCTCTTTATTACAATAAATAGTAATCACCACAAATCGTAATATCAAAAAGTCCATTCATTCCCGTGCGAAGAACGGGTACTTCAGCTAGTGAGTTTATAAAAAATAACGATTACTGATTGATTTTTCAAGATTGTAACAAAAGTTATATCAATTTGTGACCTACTGGCTGTCCTATGCTCACGTGTCCAGATATTTCTTCTGCTGTCGCAGTCATTATGATTTGGAGTTTGTGAGTAACTTTTAGTCCTTTCAATTTTAGATGTATGATTGAGTTGCACTGATGTTATTCAATCCACATCCATGATATCTACAATAAAAACTTATGTAAAAACATTTCTAAATGTGGAATCAAAGTTTCTAGAAGTCTGTATGAGACATTCATTGAGCAAATGGTAAACAACATTTTACTTCTCGCATAATTATGATGGACTCCATGGGACATAAAAGAACAATTTCTATTCTTCTATTCATTGTATATCTATATTGCATATCTATAAATAATAAAATTTTGTCTTTTATAGATGATTATAAATTATTATATTCAGTTTTTTATTGTTACAAAATAATAGCTGATAAAGGTTACATTTGACTAAGCTTCTAGAAAAGCATATTTTTTTATGATTGTTGCAATTGTTTGTTTGGTTTATGACTTGTATTAATGGATTGATACTCCTATATGTCGACATATTTTTTTTCCGACAAGGATCACAAGTTCAGGTAATACACGAAGTCGTCTTTAACTAAAATATTTTGCTCAATAAAAATACTTTCTTATAAACTTGGCAGTACATAATCCAAAGAAATGAAATACTTTGGTAATCACCAAAGAATTTTAAAGCAAAGCTATTCAATATTTTATAAGATTTTTTCAACATTATATTAAATGTTTCAGAAAATATTCGTTTTCAAGTTTATATATTTATTATGTTATATTATTTGTGTTTCATTTATATTATTTGTATGTCAAGTATTTACCAAAAATAAATAATTTTGATAATTTTTATAAATCTGCAAAACTTTTTTTTTACAGGTGAATTAAGAAATCTACATTTTTTAAGAAATATATAAATAAAATAAAATCACTTCTATTGAGAAATTGTTTTCTTTTCGCCAATTTGTTAAAATGCTCAGAAGTAAATGAGATTTCATTTAAATTTAAAATTGAAAAATCGATTTTTTTTTTATTCTTAATTTTTTCTTAATCCTTTAACAGAACTGCACTATTAGTTCTTGACAGTGCAAAGTCAGTTAGTCTAATACTTTGTGTAAAATTTAAAAATTAAAAATTAAAATAGATACTACTTAATAAAATATTTAATATAATGAATACCCCTAGGTAAATATTCTAGGTAAATAAACATACTACTTAATATAACGAATTTATATAGTTCAAATCTATATTTACATACTTAAATGAAAAATAAACCATTACGGTTAGCTTAGCTTATCATCTTTCCTGCAAACAATATATTGAACTGCGGACAGAACAGGTATTCTTCAGGATTTATTTTTCTACGAGA
>JAWZYV010003778.1:0-11919 GCA_038373885.1 Cheiracanthium punctorium | reverse complement strand
GTAAGCTGCATCCATTTATCTTTATTCATTTCCTAATTATTCATTTTTAAAGTGTTTCCTGATTTTTGGATCACATGTGCTTATCACTTGGCACGTTAAATGTTTTTAAAATGAAGCAGAGTCTAGCTGAGATTTACAACTTTCTGTACACTTACTCAATTTTCTTAAAAATATTTTTTCCAAGACCTTTTTCATTTTACACTTACAATTCTGACTTAGATTAAAAAATCTTAATTTTAAAAAGTTTTCTGCACTTTAATCACGGTATGGTTTTACCAGAATTAAGAGGATATGTTTATGAATAAAACAGCATTTTTTACCTGAAAGCTATTTCTTCCGAGGCAAGTTTTTATGATTTAAAAAAAGGTTATACTTCCTTAAAAGATGCTTTTCCAAGAAAGCGAAAATTATACTGAGGTAGAGGATAATTATGCACGTAATTACAATTAAGACACTTTATCTGATAAATTAGCTTTATTTGAATAAACGACTTACAAAAATTTACGCATGAGCACGAACTAATTTTTCACTTTAGGATGCAAAGCTTCCGGGTAAGTTACAAAGAGGAAAATAATCAGTGTTCACCGTTTGAAGTATTAACATATTAAGCATGTGGAAGTTTCAAGACGATGTAAATTTTTAGCAACGCCTGAAGTTACGAAAGAATATATTTTTAGATATTTTGAATTAAGTATGCCTTATCTTTGTCACATTGCATCATGTGCGTGTTCTAAAGAATGCTCATGACACCAAAAGGGTAGTTATCTTTGAGTGCATGCAAATGAGTATATGTAAATTTTATTGATAGCTTCAATTTAGCATATATTTGGTACTTTAAAAAAGTGACTTAATAAATATAATACGTAGGACATTTTTAAATGAAAAATGCGATACTTTAAAGTATAGTATTTCAGATTTTTGAAGGGCTTAATCCATAGCAAGACGAAAATCGATAACAAATAAAAAGCATCCTTTTTTTCAAAAAACATTTGATCGATACTTTTGCAATGAAACAAAGAGAAATCAGAAAGAAAAGGACAACGTAACAAGTTGAAAATTGTCTCTAATTTTAAACAAAAGTTTGGCTATTTCGGTAATTTTCTTTATGTAATATGAAGGACTTATGTATTTAAAATATATTAGTCAATGCCTAATTACATTTAAAGAGGGTATAAGCACATGTCTGAGCACTGGGATCAGAAAATTTGTAAAACATCCCTTAATCACGAAATAACGATATTTAATCACAAGACGGTGGATCTCAGCTTAACATCAAAGCAGCTCAACGGATGAAATCAAGTGTGTGGAAAAGAAACGAAGACAGACAAAAAAGTGTGAAGGAAAGCTATTAGAGGTTCGAGAAACAGCTATGCGACGTTGAGACCCTTATAAGCTTAAGTCTTTTTATGAGCAGTTGGTGCCTCTAACCAGAAAGTATATTTACATACAGCAAATTTAAATTTCAGACAACTATGTGAAACAGGACAACAGAATTAAGAGGAGATAAATCATTCAAACCGATAACAACCTTAGAAAGACAAAGAAAGAGGAAATATTTTTAAGTGTGTGGGAGCGCAAAAACAGAAAGATGTTTTAATTTCGAGACCAGCCAAACAGCGAAAAAAATAAAAGTCGCATAGAGAAGGGAGGGAAAGGGGAAAAGCACTTTTAAATATCAGAAAAAGAGAGAACGGAAAGCGCATGAAACTCAAATAGGGCACATAAAAAATGATATTTAATTTCATTTAAAGGGAATTCGCTTTAATAAAAAAGTCCTACTAACCTGCAATATTAATCGGATATCCTGAATGTGACAAGTTTTTTATAGTACAGTGACTGTAACTTATAGTAAAAAGTAACTTAAAATTCTTCCCTAGTAGTCCGACGCAAGATGTAACTTTAGGAGAAGGTTTTCATCCAGGAATCATAAACGTTAGCTTATGGTTGAACAAACAAAAGCAGGTGCTTTTATATAAACTAATTTCAATAGTTCAAGATGCGAAAATTTCAAAGAATAGTAGCATATATTCTGTTCACTGTTATCTAATACAAAAATAATTTTTTATGTGTTCACAGCGTGTAAGCTGTAATCTATATACACTCATGTCCATAAATTAAGGATAATGAAGTTCAGGCAAAGAAAGAGAAAGAAGCAAAACAAATTCGACTTATTTGTAAAGTCTATTTATTAAACAAAAAGTAAAGAGCAAAAAAGATGCTATATGTTTGACATAATTAATAAAAATTGCAAGTTTTACTCCCTTGACCAAATTTCAAAAAAGAACCTATTTACAAAAAAACAGTATAACATGGTTAGTAGGATGGTTAATACGGAGTATGTCTCCCGGACGATGCAATACAGGCCTGACAACGCCTAGGCATGCTGAGTATCAAATGATCAATCTGATCTTGGGGAATATTACACCACTCATCAAGCAATGCACTCCGAAGTTCCGGTAGACAGGTGGGAGGGGTTGACGGGCTGCAATTCGTCGGCCAAGCATATCCCACACATGATCTATTGGATTCAAGTCCGGTGAGTATGCTGGCCAATGCATACGGGTGATATCCTCCGATTGAAGGCATTCGTCTACAATGTTTGCACGGTGAGGACGGGCGTTGTCATCCATAAACACAAATTCAGCACCCATGGCGCCCCGAAACAAACGTACATGTTGTTCCAGAATGACATCCCGATAGATGTGGCCTGTCATTGTTACACTCTGAACATGCAGGTCAGTTCTGGAACCAAGAATAATTCCTCCCCAAACGAGCCATCCTGCACCACCGTAACGGTGTCTTTCAATGGTGTTCTCTTGGTGGTAACGGGTACCTGGCGCTCTCCAGATGAATGTCCAGCGAGAATCAGACTCCAAACTAAACCTGGACTCGTCGGAAAACATCACACAAGACCACTGTTGCGGTGTCCACAATGCATGCTCTCTACTCCAGGTTAATCGCAGGCGACAGTGAGTTGCGGTAAGTGGAACACATCTGACAGGCCTACGAGCATATAGACCAATGTGCCCTAAGCGTCTGTACACGGTCTGCCTTGAAACTGTCGTACCGGTAGCTGAAGAGAGCTGACGAGACAGGTCTGATGCTGTACTCCGTCTGTTTCTTTTGGCAGTAACTGCCAAATAGCGGTCCTCATTCGGCGTTGTAACTCGGGGGCGACCTGTGCTGTAACGTCTACTCACATTACCATCATCTTGGAATCGTTGCCAAAGCCTGGAGATGACACTCTGGGCGATTCCAAGTTCCTCGGATACTTCCAGCTGGGTACGTCCACATTCCAGTCGTCCGATAATTCTGCCACGTAAAACATCATCCAAATGCCTCCTTTGTGCCATAACTATGCGATTTTTGCACTGAAAGGCTTTCACAGCGCTTGTGAACAATTTTACTTCTTTGCCACCATTCCTTATATACCCCTCTCTTACACTCTCGTCATTGTGACGTACCATCCACGCCATCTGGTGGTTTCCGGTAATTTGCATATTCTTCTTCAAGATGTGTGTGATCATTCCACAGGTGAAATTTTTATTTTAGAGATCAATTTCTGTGTGATTCTGAATTATCCTTAATTTATGGACATGAGTGTATATAAAAGAGAAGAGTTTGTTTGTTTGTTTGTTCGCTATACACGTCCAGACATTTCGACGGATCTGGACCAAATTTGGCACACTGACTAAATAGGACAAGAGAAAGCTAATGCCGTAAAAATTAAATTAATCGGATTAATAGTTTTTGAGTTATTTTATGTTTTGTAAGGTTTTTGGCCATTTTTCTCGCATTTTACGTTATCGCGAGCTAAATTTCTGTCCGAATACTATATTTTTTTATATCATCGGAAACTACAGAGTTTTCTTTTTCAAATACAATTTGTTACAAAATCGTACTTACATTTGCCGATTTTTGGGAATTTTTTAAAGGAAATCCTGTTTCGAAGAAAATGTACGGCTTTTAAAAATATGCTATTTTTAAACTGTCGCATCGAAAAACCTAACGGGCAAAAATTTTCCATCTTTCTACCACTTAGTAAACATTTATTTCTCCCTCCTTTAAATTTTGAATCGTGCAGAAATGTTTATTAGATTTTTTTATATGATTTTTTTTCTGAAAAGATTGCAGGTTAAAATTTTCTGTGGACTGCAAATTCCGCAAAATGAAAGTCGCAAACTTCCCCCTCTGGTTTTCAAGTTCGCTTCAACTGTGAGCGCGCTTCGCGGGAGGGGGAATTTCTTCTAGCGTCCTGAAAGAAGAGAGAGGGAGGAGAGAGGTGGAGATGATTAAGGTGACTATACGTCCTCGAAATTCGAGGACAGTCCCCAAATATAGATCGTTTTTTCAATTTGTCATCAAAAATACTTTGACTTCTTGGGGAGTCAAAAGTCCCCAAATTTAAAGATTTGTACTTTTACCCTGAAAGTTTTGGTTTAGTTTATTTATTTCAGAAAAAACTGAAGAAATAAAATAAAACTACTAAAAGTGCCTTCTGCTCAGAGAAACAACAAAATTCGATCTCTGAAAAATGATTGATAGAACACAGACAGGTAGAAGAGGAGAAATCTAGCCACGTCCAGTTCCCGGAGCCTCTACGCCATCGGGTGCTTTCTTCTTTTTTTTTTTTTTCCTATTTTGCAGCGGGAAGACCCATGTCCTTTTTTTTTTTAATTATTGCAGCGGGAAGTCGAATGTCCTTTTTTTATCATTGCAGCGGGAGGATTCACATTCCAACCTAGCCAAGTCCAATTCCTAGCAACCTCTGTATTTTATTAGGTGCAGTGTTCTTTTTTTTCTTTCTTTTTTTTTTTTTGGTTGCAGCGGGAAATCCCGTGTCCTTTTTTTATCATTCCAGCGGTAGGATTCACATTCCTTCCCTTTACAATCTATATTTAAGGTAAATAGCATTTCTCATTCATTTCAAGGGCAACGACGGGCCACGCTGCTAGTAATAATATATATTTTTTTAACCATCGTGATTTGAGTTTGCTTGAGTTCAAACCCCTAATAAATATTGAACTGCATTTGGGCATCATAAGATAAACCAACCCAACTCCACTGACCTCGTTTAAATTACAGTTTTTATACGGGCCCTCACACATCCACATGAAACTATTTTGATTGGATTTAAATTATTAATCCTGCCAAATTATAATAACTGAGATGCGTTTTTCAATTGCTTTTATTATGAAGAACTCTTTCTAAACAAATCTTTAAAACCAAATAAATAAATAAATAAATAAATGTTAACATAGTGTTAAGTGTAACATTACAATATTATGACTAATTATGAGAAGATTAGTTTCGTAAATCCTATTAATTTAAATATTTCCAGTATAAAGGTTTTTCCAAAAATTTTCTGAACAAATCTGAACCATTTTTTTTTCGAACTTACTAAAAATTACACTTTAAATTATTTTTTGATTAAAGTTGTTATTTTTTCTATTGCTTTCTTGGAACCGCGGAGTGGGGCCAAAAGGATCGGCATCCATTTTAATGAGTCTCAGAAGGAAGAAGACCGATTTAGCTCCTAATTGTGTGAGAAATCCAGATGAGAGACCTAGTACTTGGATCGGCGGCCCCAGAAGTATCTTTTGACCATAGAAGATACTGGACCCACGAACAGATTTTAGTGTTCCAGTTCCCATCAGGGTACATGGTTCCAGGGCAATTCAGAGCAAGCGCTGACCAAGGTCGACACCACTTCACTTTCCGTATTCTTTTGGGTACGGAGTTTAGCGTCTAGGCCACTGCGGGACATGATTAAAGTAATTGACGTCGGTTGTACTAAAACTATTGAGTGTACTTTGACATAGGATTTGCTTAAAATAAACTACTATCTTCGACTGCATTTCAGACTAGATCAACAAAGTCGTTTCTACAATAGCTTGTAGAGTAGCCTGAAAATGTAAAATTTGCCCAGTCTTCTTTTATCCATGATTCATTCGAGCTGTGCTTCTCTCTCTCTCTCTCTCTCTCTCTTTCAAGGAGAGATCACTGTGATTCTAAGGATTGGTCAGAATCCTTACAAATAGGTCTCATTAGCCGTCATAGATTCGCATGGGTTTTATCTGTTGTAACGTTAGCTACAGATCAATTGCGATTGAAGACTCCCGTCAAGGTTTCTTGACCGATGTGATCAACCTTATAAAACAGCACCGCAACCTCTTTCTTAGATACCGTCTTTTCATAGATTTAAATGCCCCTTTTGGCAGATAGAGACCATAATTTATATTAAAAAAAGATTTGAGAAAGAGAAAAGCTAGATTTACAATACCTCAAGTATTTAATAACTGATTATTGACTACCTTGGCACGTAAATGAAAATTTTTACCAGCTGTGATGTAGATCACATACTTATTATTCACTGTAATTTGTTTTCTCAGTTTAAAAAAAATTAAGATGCTTGAAATCAAACTATTGTTTCTGTTCCCATTTTTACCATAGTTCGGCTTTTAAAACACTTATTTCTCTTTGCTCTATGCAACAGCCCTTTTATTCAGGAATTATTTCTAGACAAAGGAGCAACGTTTGCTCTAAAAATAGATATTTTTATTTCGGTTTTAATCCCAACGTGTTTTTCCATTCCCTTTCGTCCTCTTGCTGTTGGCTAGTATTTTAGTACGTTTTATTTCAATTATTTTTGATGCCATGCACCTGCTGTCAAAATTATCCAATCGCTGCTTACTTACTTCATTGGACTAAATTTATAGTCCATAAAAGTTTGTAGCACTGTAATTGGCTCTAATTTTTCCTGACAAGTGTATGTTTCTGACAAAGAAAAGTTGGGTTGGCCCTTGATTTTTTCTGACACCCCACCGCCATTTAACTATTCTAAGAATAAAAACTTTTCACGCTGCCTACCATCACCCCACGATATTTAATATTTCTTTTAAATTCTTTTTCATAAATAGTTTTTAACAGAATTTATAATATCTTTGTCTTTTAACTCAAATGAAGCGTTTTTTAATAAACCCGTGGTTACTTGATACCTGAGTTATACAGGGTGTGCCTAAAAGGTGGTAACACGCTTTAATTCTTTATGTATTAGAGATAAATGGACAATGTAAATTGAGGAAATGTTCAAAAACTTTTAGAGAAAAAGAATTCATTAAGAAAGAATTCCTCTCGTTCATTTTCAAAAAGTAATACTTTTTAACTTCCGTACACACGTATACCACCCTCTTACACACACAAAAGAATCCCAATTAGTAAAATGTACCTCATACACTAATGAGATGATTCACAAAATTTGTGAATTATATCCTAAAAAGTTTCAGAAATATGAGGATAAATATAGGCTGACTTACTACTACGAGAGCCAAATTTTCAATGGCTCTCGGAGGGGAAAAAATCACGTTGAATGATCGCGTTTCAGGGATCGTACATAATTACGAAAGAAAATATTTTTTTTCCACTCTAGCAACCCAGACAGCTCATAAGCTTAAATCAAGCTTCACATTTCTTTGAATTTGACGTATTAATGTAAGCTTGACAGTTCAATTCATTTTAAGCTTGCAGCAAGCTTGGAGATTAGAAAGAAATGAGTCAGCAAATATTTTCCCACCGAATGTAAGTCATTTGTCACCGAATGTAAACTTGAATACAACTTGATTGCTCCTTGATTTGGAAAGCGAAACAAGAAGTTGCGCACGCATTCTGGATTCCACACAGAAGCAGACTACAGTAAGTTTGAATCAACCTTGCTATGCCAAGCTTAATGCAAGTTGGGCCAGTGTAAACTTGAACACTTGGTGTTGACTTGCATTAAGCTTACATGCTTGAAATATCAAGCTTAATGCAAGTTTATTGACTTGATAAATCAAGCTTACTGCAAGTTTGATGCAAATTTGCTGTGCTGTCTGGGAATAAACGTTTACATTCAAATTCATGTATAGTCCCTGACCATATTTGTTTAAAAGTATCTCTGAGATTTTTTATGATGAAAGGCTGAAATTTTGTAATCATCTCATTAATATAGGGGGAATATTTTACTAATTGGGATTTGTTTTTGTACGCGGGTTGCATAAAAATTTAGAAGTGTAACTTTCTGAAAATTAACGAGAGGAATTTTTTCTTGACGTAGTCTTTTTCCTACCTTATTTTGAAAATTTTTAAATTTACATCACCGACTTATTTCTACTAGATAAAGGATTAAAGTGTGTTACCACCGTTTTGGTACACATTGTATACAAAATGCTAATTCATTGAGAATTGAAAATAGTTTAAATAATTTCTTCTGTATACCAACTCTATCTTCCGAGATTTAAAACCACCATTTGGAAAGAGCCGACTATCATTAATAAAAAAAAAGTCCGAAAAAAATATCAAACAAACACAACAAAACCGTATGTTGGAACACTTCCCTTATGTTTCTTACAAAAGGTTGAAAACATTATTTCAGACGAGAGTATTAACATTATTTCAGACGAGAGTATTGATTTTCATAAATCATGTAATGCTCCTTTTTAACAGGATCCTCCGCCACGAAACAAAAAGGTCATCATTTTCAGGGAACATTTTGTTAGTCAAAGAACAATATTATTCCCATTGAATAATTGTGTTAAAACAGAAACTATGAAATGAAGCTCAAAATATAAAAAAGAAAAATGTCTCTTTCAAATCAAAATTTAACATTAACAAAAGGAAGAGTTTTAAAATGTTAGACTAGGCAGAAAATGATACTTTGTACCGAATGCACTGTGAACGGAAAACATTATATCGTTGTCATAAAAAAAAATTGTGTTCCATGATTTAAGCTTTTGTAAAAAAAAATGTTTCAGCAAGCTCCATAGCAACTTTTTTTCATTGTATGTATTGTTCTTGAAAGTCAGAGAAGGCTCAGTGGTATTAGTGGTTTTGAAAATAATTTTACCCATTGAAATTTGAAGATTTTAAAATCCTTATAATTGTGCTAACAGTATTATTCAGGAAATAATTCAAATTGTAAAAAGTGTAAAGTCTTGTTTTTCCTCATAGCATGGCACAAGTACTCTATTCACTAAATGAATTAATGCAAATATGCAGAAACTGTCTAGGCCAGTGGTTCTCAACTCAACTTAACCCATTGACCACTTGCCCCCTTCCAGTTTACCCAAGAACCACTTAAAATAATTCTTTCCGGGAGGAAGCACAAAATCTAAAAGAAACAAAAAAGAAAAGAAAAGAAAAAAACCAATACAAAACTTTTGCGCAAAATGTAATGATAAAATGAGAAAAAAAAAACAAATATATATATATATATATCTATATATATATATATAGATATAGATAGATAGATAGATAGATAGATATAAGCGCAATGTATATTATTTCCACTCACTCAATGATGCTGATAATAGCTAATCCCCAGCAAACACACTACTGCCCGCAAAATGACGGCCGGATACCCGTCGTGCTGGCAAAGTGCCATATACTGGGAGCAAGGTAGATTGCCATCGTCTGGAAGTCACTGGAGTAACAGTGTCTGAAAAGTGCATGTGCGCCAGTACATAACTAGTAACGGCGAACTGCCATGAGTCTATGACATGCACAGAAACGTTAATGGCGTGGTACTGCTTAAAATGTACCGAGCCAGCACTATTTGGCAGTAATGGGCCAGTAGATATTTCGTAGTGTTGGCATAAAATTTGGTTATTTTAATTAAATAATATCGTTTCACATTCATACGGTGTAGAAGTGTTAGGGGATATAAGTTCCGGGCTCCCAAAGGCAGGGTCACTGCAAACATTTTTTTTTTAGGGGGGGAGGGTAAGGGGAGAAGTTCATGTTGTGCCTTCAAATATTTTAGTACTAAAAACTGAAATAATACAAACTAGTTCAGTATGCTATAAAAATATTTACTACACCGACAGTGTAACCTCCACTCTGTATATGACAGTCTATAACCCCCACTATGTACAGAATTATGAATTTTAATCTTAAAAGTTTTATAATTTATATTAATTTTTTACAATTTTGCTAAACTTTTCTTGAAAAACATATTTGGAGACTTTTTCTATGTTAAGCCCCTTTTAAAATCTACCGAATTAGGGTGCAGAATTATGTTAGAGAGTATTACACGAAGACCAGTCAGGGTTTAATTTGCATGAGATTCTTTTTTTTTCAGAGAATTTTAGATTAAATTAAAATTTTTAACAGCCTACATAATTGCTTCTATTGATGTTTTTTTATTATATTAAAGATAGCAGTGATAAAACAAAATATTACTTAAATTTTTAAATATAAATTAGGTAATTAATGCTCAAATTTACAATAAAACAAATTAGAGCTCCTGCAGTTATTTTGTTAGAAATTCAGCAATGAACCAGTATTTACATGTAATAGTCAAAGTACGGAATGGGGAAATTTATTTTAAGAATTTTATTTCCTCTCTTTCGATCTGTTTCCATTACTCTCGAATCAAATGTTTTATTCCCTCACCCTTTTATGGCCTCAAGAATTATCCTATAGAAGCAAGAGGTCAATACATCTACCGAGGGTTAACTTAACTTCTCACGGCTGCAGATGACCAAGAATCGAACTGTAATCGCGGATTTGGCTGTATTAATTCAGATTATTTATACGAAGTACAAATGAATTTTTTATGCATTTGAAGAAAGAAAATAAAAACTTGCTTGTCTATTTTAATCTGAGATGTGCAAGATAGCCTACATATATATGTGTGTGTGTGTGTGTGTGTGTGTGTGTGTGCATAATGCACATAAAATATTTCTAAAACTCAAAGGTAATATTAGTGTGTGTGTGTGTGTGGGGGGGGGGTCTGCTAGCTAGCTGCAGAATTGGCGAGTTTCATTAAAACGGAAGTAGTGCGTTTTCCTGCCAATAAATATAGTAACTCGCTTTTTTTTATATTTTATTTCGTTTCACAAATCTTGAAACGTTGAGCGGGAGGCCTGATGAAATACGGATGAAATGCGCTTTTTAAAGATACAAAGTTTTTCCGGTCGTTGTTGTAGACTATCGAGAAGGTTATTGCTACAGACTAGTGAGATATCTTTGCTAAAAGCAATAATAATTATAATAACATATGCTTCTGCAGTGATATCTTGCTGGTTATGGATACAGAAAGTGGATTTCACGGTTTTTAAACTGTCGGGAAAATATTACAGGTAAATTTTTACTTTTACTGTTTTTAATGTAAACACCGTGACTTTTGCACCGTTGACTTTTGCAACTAATTTAAAGATTAGGCGACTTTTTGAACCAAAAAACGTCATCTTCATACTGTTTTCAAGTTTTGGATACTTGTACCTTACTCCAGGCGACTAATTTGAAAATCTGGTGTTGGTTTTTGTCAACTCCCATTTTTTTCAAAGTTGCTATTGAGCTTTCAGCAAACATTCTAATCTGTTTTTTTAATCGTGCTAAAAAAATAAATGTATTATGTGTTCTGTTATATATATATATATATATATATATATATATATATATATATATATATATAACAGAACATATATATATATATATATATATATATATATATATATATATATAAGATTTTAAATTTATCATTTTATTCAATCCTTCTTAAATGGAGCTAAATTAAGCATGTTTACTCCTTAACTACAAAATCATTAAAAAATGTTACTATTTTGGGAACTAAAATTGAGAAAATGGCTACTAAACTGGTGACTTTTTTTAAGTCGGTGATGTTACTAATGATACTTATTTTAACTTATAAAAGTACTTTCCTCCATAAAATTTGAATCATGTAGTATACAACAGGTATAGATACAGAAAATTTCTTTTCAGAATAGCTAACATTTAAAAAATAATTTGATCTAAACAAAATGTACAATAAAGCAAAATGTTACCCTAAAGTTATGTGTGTTACCATAGTACAATTATTTATTATTATTTCCTGTATTATTTATTATTTCTTCCTGTAGTTATTTATTATTACTTCCTGTA
>JAWZYV010003777.1:0-13093 GCA_038373885.1 Cheiracanthium punctorium | reverse complement strand
AAATTTCAGTACTGTTCCCAATCACTTTCTTCAATTTCTTCTATATCAATTTCAGGATCCTTACAACAACCTGCAGTAATTATTCCTTCTATATTTTCCGATTTTATTGTTGGAACAATAAATTTTCTCATTTTTAATCCTTCTTTCCTGGGTCCTGGATATACCTTCTTTATGTCACTCAAAAATTGAAATATTTTTTCCCCATTTGTTGAAAATTTATTAAGTTGGATACGTCTATAAAAATATTATGCCATAAACTTAAAAAGGGTGCTTATGGGCCTCCTTACTTTTAACAGGTTTTTTAACTGCTTATTTTCGTTCTCGATGCCATTTATTGTATTTTTATTGTCTTCTTTTGATAAAAATTCTCCTTTCGAATGGTTAGTTGTCTTATGCACTGCCTGATTAAAAATTTTTTCAACCCCCCTGTACTGTGGTGCACTATCTGTACAAATAACCGACGTATCAGGGTGAACAAAGCTCTTAACATATGGCCATAATTCCTGCTTGCTTTTACTATCAACTTCAAAAAAAAAAAAAAAACCTCTTTATCTTCCCTACAGTAAATACCAAATACCACTATTGTACTGGATTCGTAAATTCTATCTTTGCAATATTTCCGCTTAGTTAAAAAAGTTTCATCCAAAGACACAGTCTTCCCAAGACCCCCCAACTTTTTATCTTCATGAAAAACTACCACTTCGCAAACCTCGCGACAGAACGAAAAATAATCAGTCGCCGTCCTTGACGACATACTTTTTCCCCCCTCCTCGCACGCCAAGAATTAATTTCAGTTAAAGTGAACAAAATAGGAAGTTTCAAAACAAAGCAAAAAATTATAGCCAATATATCTCTTATACTAATGCGAGTTTTTTTAAAAAAAGTATTACTTAAGGGATCTAAAGTTCCGGAACACTTACTTTTTTTTTCTATTCTTGCAAACAAATCAATAGCCCACCTTCCTCCCACTATCATTCCAGCAAGCCATTTCCGAACCACACAAATCACAAAAAAAAAGACACTCGTCCTTCCCGGTTTTAAGCCCACATCTATTAAAAAATCCAATACCTTTTCGTCACTTTCCAAAATTAAAAACATACTAAATATACTAAAATTAACCAACAGCGGGTGCATCTTCAAATTTCTAAACACACAACATTTAAACATTAAACAATTTCTTCAAAACATTAAAAACCAATCACTAAAATTCTAATAAGCAGACGAGGTTTTTTAATATGACAAAATTCCGTAAAATGTTCCGGACAAATAACTCACGTACCCCACAGCAAACTAAAACGAAAAATGACGATCAAGCTCAAAACATCCCCCTTTTAAAAGCTCCGATCACCGGTTACAGTTAATACCCGTCAGCCAATCACAAAATTCCATTAACAAACATCACAATACTGTTCAATCCAACAACCAATCAATTTCTTGCAAACTACAGCAACATCCAACACCTCAACTCAATCCACCCAGGTTACAACAGACATCTGACTGTAAGGCTAAAGGAAACAGACTTTTCGACCAAACTCCAAACTTGGCGACACATCGGCACTTGGCGACGACACCCGGTAAACTAAATTTCCCCGTATTTTGCATGGACTGACTCATCCTTGGGGGCTTAGTCCCCATTCTCCGGTCCTCATGAGAAGAACTGTACCATCCAATTTTTATCAAAGAAGTTCCAGGTGCTCAACTTTTTTTCATGCCAATTGGTGGTGGGAGGGATCTCATATGTTATCTCTATTTTATTTTCCCCCTTTTTCATTTTTGAAGCATCTTCCTAAGATTTTTCTTGAGTCATTCTAAAATTTAATTTTTTTTTTCTCTAATCGTGCCAGCTATCTTAATTATTTTTTTTTGCTTGAATGGCTATTTTTTAATTTAATTTAATTTTTATTTTCTTAAATTTAAGTATTTTGAACTTTTAATGCAGGGAAGTTTTGGCATTCCAAGTCTAGCTTTTATTTATTTTTTTTTTTTTTTGTGTGGGCTGTTGATGTTCCCCATTTAACTTTATAATTATTTTTATTGTTAGATGCAAAATATAAAAAAATAGTGGATTGGAAATTGTAAAATGCCATGAGTGGTCAAGGCATATAATCTTGAAAAAAATTAGCATTTTGTGAGAGATGTAGTTACATTTGGTTTCTCATATTGTTTTAATACTCTTAAATCTGCCATGGGTACCCTTGGGTAGTTAATCCTTTCCTGTAATGTTTTCGTGAAGGCCTAAAAATTTTGAGAAGTAATATTATGCCAACAGTAATTTGAGAACAGGTATTCTTATGAGTCCAGCACCTAAATTAATAAAAGAGTAGGTGTTAAACTATTGCCAAATGATTTGTTTATGCTTTTAAAATATTAATAAAGTGTCTATTTTCAATCCCATTTTAGTTCTCTTTATTTCGACAGTTACACACATGGGCCGGTAAGTGTAGAACCTGGCTTATTGGCAATCTTCTGTGCAAAATTTAAAGTTACTCTTCTAGCAAAGTGCTGTGAGAAATCGCAACACTACATTGCTGAGATGAAGCGGCATATCTATACTGCATGTGAGACAATTCCATGTGACATGTTTGAACGGATGTCTGGAAATTTTCGACTCAGTCTGCGCCACGTTGTTGCACAAATGGGGGTTACATTGAAAATGTCATTGTTTAGCTTTTTGCAACAGTCCGTGCAAAATTTTCATACCGGTTTATATATTTTCATAGTTTTCAGCGCACCTGTGGGTGAAAAAGTTAACAAAATTTGAAATTTGGTGGGATAAAATTCCCTGATTTCCTAAGCATAAGGCCGCAAACGATACATATCTATCGCATTCCATCTTTTTTTCGAATAACTTCTCTCAACCGATGCCACACTAACGGGTGATGTCAAAAAAAATTCTTGGAGCTAAATAAAGTTTGGAAATGCCGATATAATGTTATTTTTCGAAATAAACGTTGAAATATTTAAGAAATGAGAGGTGCTACTGTTTATTGCTTTGTAAGTGATGAGCTCAAGGCCAGCAATATCTTTAATACATTTATCTTCATTATTCAATTGAAGATTTTTCAATTTCTTCTTCATTCATGTATCTAAAATTATTGAGAAATTTGAAATTTTCATAGCACTTTGTTAAACTTTTAAATCTTTCTTCGATCGAATTTAATGAGGTGTCAATAACTGTTAAATAAAAGTCTACCTTAAATAATTGTTCTGCCACTTACTTTTTGTTGATCTGAACTTTCACAGTCAAAATGACGAACTTTAGCTCGGTTTCTTACTACTGGAAACTGTGCTACAACTTTCACTTCATCAGCTAAAGTGTCTGCTTCTTTGATATATTTACTAAAAGCATCGTCAGATTAGATTGTTTTAAGAAATTCAATATAACCTCATTTAAAATGTTTAAATATTCACTTAAATTTTATTGAGGACTCTATAATACCTAACTGACTGCATCTATTTTTGATAAAGTATATTATTCCATATAACTATAGAGCAAATGAACTTAAAAGATGCGACCCAATCTGATAAACATTAAGCTGCATGCCTTGTTTGAACAGCTCTCTCTCTAGTACTATTATCTAATATATCATTTAAGCTTTTTATAATTTCATTTAGCTGAAACTTGTGAAGTCGCACCGATTTTACTCTGCTATTCTATCTTGTGTCACTTACTGATTTCAATGTAAAACTACTAATATTGCTTTTTAAAACATTCCATCTATAAGTAGAAGCTGAAAAATATTTACCCAGCCAGCCACGATACATCGAATTAACGTCGCCGTTGACGTAGTTTCGACGTAATCATCGACGTTAAAAATCCTTGGATATGTCCACCTGTTTGCCCGTCGAGCGCTGAACTTCTCGACGGCGTATCACCCGCGAGGGGCGACCGTGAGAGATAACAATCTCGCTTAACTACGGCGCAAGAATGGAAAAGGGTGACCGCCAGGAAGAGAAAATCCCCGACATTGGTCGAACACTCGTCGCTATAACGGCGAAGGGAGACAGATTCTCAGAATCCGTTTATAAAATTCAGCTCATAGTGGTTGATTTTACGTTATACATTGTCGAATTGCTTCAACAGGACAGAGAAAACCGGCTTATATTCGTCTAATAGAAGTCGTTCCTTAAAGACTTCACAGAATTTGTCGAATTCTGACCATTTATAAACGTAGTAATTATGCCGCAATTCCAGACCTTTAGAGAATGGGCACATTCCATTTACATACGTCTTGAAGGAATGGAAATTCAATCAGCTCTGATCTTGTGCAGTTTTGCCGTTTAAAAGGAAACACTTTATTTTTCTATAAAATACATTTTACTATTAGTTTGTTAGCTAATGAAAAATAATTTTTAATCCAATATGCAGAAATAACAAGTTTTAAATTAACTTCTGATCGTTTTGACAAAGTTACAAAATATACATTCATAAAAATTTGAACACAGAGAAAATATATGAAAGAAAAAATATAATCTTGATTTTTTGAATTTAACTAATCAGTAACTCACATTAATAGCTTAAGTCTAATTTACATTTTAAAGGATTTACTTTTTCCCCCGGTACATTTTATGAATTGTTTTAACTGTATGAGGTATATTCAATAAAAAAAGGGGGGGGGCGTTGTTAAATTCAAAGTTATGAACAATCTAAATAATTTCATATATTGTTGAAAAATGGTGAAAAAGTAACTTAAAAAATTAAATAAATATTAGTAAATTTAGTTAACTAATACATTTTAAAATGCAATTTTACTAATAGTAAATATAATTTACTTATTTTATATAAAAAAGTTACTTTTTCACCAGTATATGAAAATATATAGATTCTTTATAACAGTAGATTAAATAATTTTTTATTGAAAATACCCAATACAGTCAAAATGATTAATAAAATGTACCAGGGAAAAATGGAAACCGTTTAATATGTAAAAGCGACATCTGCTGTTTATGCGACTTACTTATGAGTTCAATTCAAAATCAAGATTATATTTTTAACTTTATAAATTTTTTGTATATGTTCAAACTTTTATCAATATATATTTTATAATTTTATCTAAACGATTAGAAGTTAATTTAAAACTTGTTATTACTGAACATTTAATTCGAAATTGCTTTTCATTAGCTAAAACCAGTAGTAAAATGTTTTATATTTAAAAATATAAAGTGTTTCCTTTTTTTTAAACGGCATGTGCGCAAGATAAGAACTGCTTCAATTTCCATGCTTTCAGGATGTATGTAAATAGTATGTGACTCACACATTCTCTAATTATCTAGAATTGAGGTACAATTAGAACGTTTATAAATTGTCAGGATTCGACGAAATCGTCAAGGAACGACCTATTAGACGAATAAGCCTGCTTTTTTTATTACTTTTTCCATGTAATAAAATGAGAACAAGTTTTCTATCTATAAATTTTAGTCCCCCCCCCCCCGTCCCACGAGAAAAATCTTGTCTACTTCATTACACAAACAGTTTTTTATTTATCTCTCTTAATTCTTTGATTTGTTAAATTTTACTACTCCAAACAGGTTTATATTACATACTAGATGCATACATATTAGTATACAATTTAAAAAGAAAAAAAATTACCTTTGCACAAAAAAGCTTAACCTATTTCATTCTAAGCCATAATGCAATAATGGTTGACTTTTGTTATAGTAAGCTCACATTAAGTAAAATCGTGCTTATTATGAGAAAAAAATATTTTATATGTTTAAGGTAAGCAGTTGATTTTATGGTAATTTTACCTGTATATTTCACTCTATAATAAGGAATAACAAGACTTATAATTAGCGATTAAAAAGAAAATGATTAAAAGAAACAAAGCACATAAGTATTAGTTAAGTAATTATGTAACTCACCTCTAAAATTTTGACAGCCGAAATTAAAATTAGTAGTTACCCCGACAAACTTTAACAACACCGGCCAACACAATTTAAAGAGAGCCAGACAAACTTATTAATACATGTCAAGCTAACGATAAATCGTGTTAGCATTAAACTTGAAAATATTCCAAGAGATTCTTGAAAAATATCCACTTTTATAGTTAAAACTATTGAAAATGTACTATTCTGTGCAGCGCAGCAGCTCAGCCAGTGACCACGCGATGAAAATGAAGCTAGATCTGCCCTTGCATAAAAAAACTGCGAAGCGAACCACGACGGAATACACACACAAAAAGAAGAAAAAAAAAAGGCATCTGTGACGTTCTCCAAAATTCTGAGAAATCGCGTGGGGTGGACAGGTCAAAGGTCGTGTGAAAGGACACGGTAACGTTTGTCTCCCCTGCACTGTTTATTCGACGTTAAACTGACTATTAACTAAGCTGAAAAAATTTCTCGGTGCTCCATCTGTTTCTTCTTGGCTGGCTGGGGGGTCTCTCCAGATCGCCGAAGCTATGAGCGGAAAATCGGCGATATATTGACGGATTATAGACCTCGTGGGGGTGACAAACATTAAAGCCCGGCGTTCAGTTGCGTTTTTTTCCGGACGCAGCGGGGTTTTTTTTTTAATGGTCAAGGCATTGTACTAAGGGGGGATATAGTGCAGGGTCGAAGAATTTATTGACTTTTAATGACCACCGCCAAAGGATAACGCGTGAAATCACAAAAGCACGCCCACCGCTCAGTGGGGCACTTTTCTCCGCAGTGCGTCTTCAAGATTCTGAAAAATACATTGGGTTCCCATTATAGCGTACTGAAACGCACTTAACTGAACGCCGGCCTTAACAGTCGAAGATAGCCGCCTCCCTGACCAGCATACAACGGCTCTTTAAAACGTCGACAACACAATGTATGTTTGATCTCTTTTAAACGCTATTTTTTGCTGTAATTTTTCCTCGACCTATTTTCGACATTTCGACATCGGGAATACGTAATATATACGTGTGTGCGCTTGCTGGGTATATAGTTCCTGCACTAACGTTAAAAAAGTTAAAACAGTCTCAAACGTAACTTTAGAAGCCTCATGTAGTGGAAGGGGGGGGGCAAGACGGGGTACCGAGTGTCATCGGTCCTACGAACGATCAATCACAGCCGCTCTGGCTTGTATTGACGCGCCATTGTATTGCATATCAGTCAGCGCTGTGACCGGCTTGTGAGTCCATGTGTTTTTACCCTACGGCCAAAAACTTGGTTTTTGTCAAGTTCGTTGTGATTTTCGTGTTATACATCGCATGTGTTCCGTACCTCAACATCAGTTTTCTAGAACTGACTGAAAGTTATTTTTGTTTATAAATGATTACACCAGCAGGTAAGAACATCCCAGCAAACACAGCCCTAACGGATAAGTTTTGGGCCGACACCTGCATGCCGACGCAGCATACACCGGAGCGAAATCGCTCAGGAGACATCGTTTACGGCACATTTTCGGTCCGCTCGCGGAGCTTATGGGTCATAAGTACGGGGTGGTTTTGGATCGGTGTCGGTTAAAACGACAACGGCGTCGGACCAGCCCTATGCCACCTCTGAACCAAGGCCATAAAGTTTTCGGTGTGGTATCGGCAACGACAAAATATCGAAAACCGGCCAGCACCTTACTGATTTCCGAAATACCGTAATTAATTTCATAATTAGTTTTCGAGAGCAGTAAACAACCCATTAAAGTAATAATAATTGTTATTAATATATAATGACTTTACACCACTGGGACTAATTTTGTTAAAAATACTTAGCTAAATCAATAAAATAGTTTGTTTTGAACAAAATGATTAATTAAAGCTTTTTCTAAAACTAAGGGTATTATTTGAAGAATTATCAAATATTTGTTGAATCATCAAATAATTTCGGTTAATTTCACAAAAAGTTTTCCTTTTTAATTTCATCAGATATTTTCCTAAAAAACAAACAAATATTTTTGGATTTAACTAAGTATTTTTAACAAAATTAGTCCCAGTAGTGTAAAGTCATTCATATAATAATAATAATCATCATCATTACTTTTAATGGGTGATTGTGCAGTAGAGAACTAATTATGGAATTAATTATGAGACTAACCATGTTTATTATGAGAAAAGTTCTTATTTCGTGTAAATATTTTATTTATATTACTGAACTTTTATTTTATAAGCATTTCCTCTTACCCATGAAAAAAAAATGTATATTATTTGTTATTAAAAGGAAATGTAAACTTCAAGTAAAGATCTATTTTCATATTGATGTACTTTTATATTTCATTGTATAAGCTCCTTTCTTAAGAAGAAAATAGCTTTCTGTAACAATTTTTTCCCTGTTGAATACAGACTTCTTAAGATTTTAAAATTGAAAAACCTTCCTGTTTTTCTAAGTCAAAAAGCTTGATATTTTTTATGCAGATATTTTCCGATTAAAATGCACATATAATGATTGCAGATATAATTAGTGTCTTAAGTGAGATTAATGTCAGTATAAACGGCACTGTTTTATTCCTTGTTTTTATAATCTAAATAAATTTCATAATTTGACAAAATATTCAGAAAATATAGATCCTTAAAAAGCCTACATACCATAAACGCTGAAAATTGGGAAAAGTTTTAATTTATAAATAAAATTTTAAAAAGCCTGATAAAATTAAAAACATCCTGACACCCAAAATAGGATAAAAAGTCCTGAGACTCAAGAACAAAATCCTGAAACTTGGCACGTCTGTGAATAATATACAACAGATTAAAATATTAATGTTTAACATGCTTATACGACAGAATTGACTTACTTATCCCTTAAAAAATCAGCCCGCGTATAAACCAAAATCTTCTTAACAAAGCCAGCAAATTAATTAATTAACATTGCTAGTAGCTAACTAACTTAGCTGAAACTAACTGGTTTTTAACTTAGCCAATCAACTTGAAAGTAAACTCCACTGTCACTCGAAACGGGACCAGGATCACACAACACACATTCTTGGATAAAACTGCTAGTTGCACAGTACGAACGCTTAAAAAAAAACATGTATGACGACACGCGTTCCACAAAATTCTGGGAAAACAATGCAAGCAAGCTGGCGGTTTACTTTCTTGCTGCTTTGCTTCCTTAAGCAATGGTGTGTTGTGTCCTTGACAGACAATGACCCAGCGAAGGGACTGACCAGTGTTCAGGTATTATGTTCACATATCGGGGGTTCTACAGTAGGCGAGCCCATATAGAGAATGTAGGGGTGGCTGATCGTCCAACGGGTAATTCTGGGAAAAGATTGCAACATCAACGCTGTGGAATAAAAACTCTTAAAAAGAAGGGAATATCTTTCAAAAAATTGCATTTTTTATAGTTGATTCAGATTATCAATTACAAAAGTAATGATTCTGTTAGTTCATTAATAGCACTTGGAAAATTTTGTAAAAGACTGAATATTTTCCCAGTTATTATTCAAAGAAAATAGTATAAAGAAGATTTAGTTTAATATTTTAAAAGATTGTTTTTTCTGCTCCAAGATTCCCGAAATTTAGATTAGCCATCACTAATACAGTAAGATAACTGTAATAACTTTATTACAATTCAAATGTCTATAGCTTAATTAATTCAATTGACTCATTTATGGATTATATAAAAATTGTCTTTCAACACTTAACTACTGTTTAGTGTAATTGTAGACTGCATTTTAAATCCCCACCCTATTAGTTATAGGATACGCAAAATGGAATTTGTATTATTTTACTTGTGAATGCATACTTACCTTAATTCGTTTTAGACGTTCCCGGGTAAATTTTAACTAATGTGTGAGCACGCCACTGATGCTTCCCAGCTTAAATCTTTTAACACTCGTTTAAACCGAAGCCCTGAGCAAGTTATAGAAAAACATCTAAACCGGCACATTTGTTTCAATGGTCAGAGCGAGCATGGGTTCAGATGTGCCAGGAAGCTAGGTTAAACCTGGGTTCAGGTGTGGAATGAACTCGGGAAAACGGAAAATGGTGAATCGTATGGAGGGGTTTTAGAACTTTACACCCATCCCCTATTTAAAAAATATGCTTCGGGGCAAAACTTTTCCTTTATTGCGCATTTTGTTTCCATCAAACGAGATTTCTTATTAAATGGCCCCTCCCATAAAATAACATTGTTTTAATGTGAATTTTCGTTATTCTGAATTTTATTTAAGCCAAATTAGCGAGTTTTATTATTTATGAGTGACTGCAAAACAAACTGCTTAATTTTATTTGAAATGCAAAGTTACGCGAGGGCTATTTGCCTAAATGGGTGATGTCTTGAAAGGAGAAATTTTTAAAGAGCTCTGACGCGCATTTACTCTTCATTCGGAGAAAAGCACACAAAACTCTAGATCTAGATCGACAGCCGCGCGGTAGGCCAGAACCCTGAACCTTTACATTTTGGTCATTCGATTGGTAAGAAATGAATTTCAATTTTTACCAATGTATGTAAGTAGCAACAACATTCAAAATTAATAATTAAAAAACAATATTGAAAATTGTATTGGAATTTTAGTGTGATTTTAACTCTCATTTTTCTTGGACAACTTTTAAAAATTAACTGATATCTCTTCTTGCTGTTTACATTAATGAGGTTTCAAAAGAGTTGCTCGTTTTAATGAAGTTTCCGTTATTCTTATAATGCAGTTGATGCTCAAATAGATTTTCTTTCTTTTTTTTAAAATTATTTAAATATTGCAAACGATTTTATATAATAAACACTTACTTTTTTTTGTTGTAAATATTTCTTTTCAAATCCAAATTTGTGGGAGGGGGCAAGGGGGGGGGATCTCACCCCCCGTCCCGACCCCAATATAGGAAATTTGAAGTAAACTATGCGATTAATTCAAGAATTGTTCAAATGTTCCTTAGATTATGCAAAGGCACCAGTGGCGCACACGAGGGAGGGGTCCAAAGGGTCCGGACCCCTCCCAAAAGAGTTATCAATTTTCCTTCGTTAAACCGTCATGTAATTTTTACATTTAAATATGTCTGAACGCATTATCAAATTTTTATTTTCACTAATTAAGATGACTACACACAGCAAAAGGGGGGTTACTATAAAAAATCCGCATTTTTCAGGTAGTTGGCGTCGCAGCTTTATGGGCTGGGCCCCCCTCCAAGAGAGAATCCTGTGTGCGCCACTGAGCACACCTAAATTACGCAAATATTTGTAGGAATTTTGGTAAAATGTAAACCACTGGGAGACCTGCAAGGCCCGATGACTATAGAGCTGCAGTTTCGGATAAAAAATTGTTTGTCGGTTTCCCATCGGCGAAATTGCTCGTCTAGATCACCTCTATGCATGAATAAAAATTCATCTATTGCAGAAAATCAAAAGTGCTCTTGCCGATGTCTTAATTCGATGAGTCGGTGAGTTAACGATGAGTGGATGAACGCCCATGCAGAAAACGAGCAGTCATTGCTACTAGGGTTAATCCACCGTAGTTTTTTTGAGTTAAGAAAGGGCCATTGTCATGGGCGTCGCCAGAAAATTTTCCAGGGTGGGTCAAAATGTGGAAATACTTGCAGTCACTGGGCGGGGGGAGGGGGAAAGAAGTGATAAAATCGATCTGAAACAAAATTATTGGGATATATACATTTCGTGGTGGGGATATAAATTCGTCGTGAAAATTCGTCAGGCAAAAACAGCGAAATACCGCGATTTTTACGATGGGCAGCTAGTCTACTTATATGCACCCGAAAGCGACAGGCATTCTTCACTCCCTAAGCGGAGAAATTACACGGGTCCTTTCCGAATTCAAAAGCGCCAGAATAAGGTACTGTATACGATTGTTGACGCAGTCAATCCGAAAGTAAAACCGCAAACTGTTCATTCACAACGTCTGATACCTTATGTGGAGAGAAAGAAAGAACTGGATTATTTACAGTTCTTAGTTAAAAATGATTTGGAATTGAATAGAGAGGTCCAGTCGCTACAGGAAAATAAAAAGCCGAATGCTGTATTCGATGAATGGACAGCAGAGGATGCATTATTGCATACTATCTCTCACCTCCAAACACCACAATGCCCTACGGCAGAGACAGAAGCTAGCTCGCCTCCTCGTTCCCTCCACTCCGATGACACGGAGTTATATCAAATAGATGCTTCTCAAAATTTATCGGACAATGCTTTGGCTACTAACTCGGCACAGTCACAAACGCATTCATACAATTTGAGGTCACGATCTCACCAAGGGGTATCGCATGAAAGAAATTTCGCGGATAAATTGTTTGACTGGTCTTTATCACTCACTGAATAATGTTTGATTTTTTTCCCTCGTAGTAACAGTTTGTTCATAATTTTTTTTTCTCTTGCAGTACATCCTTCAAAATTTGTAAAATAAATTAATTAATTAATGTGCCTTACAAGATAGATTCAATACGTTCAACATTACGTTCAATATATTTTCCTGCGATTTCTTTTTTCTCTTCTTGTTATTTTTTTTTTCTTCTTCTTTTCCCTCTCCTCTTTTCCTCGTGTAATAGTCATTGCATTCTAGGTACTTACTTTATTAATTTAATAAGTTTATTTTCGGTTTCTTTAATTTGTTATTGATAAGTTTTTCACTTAGAGGTTATTAGTGTTTTGTTGTTAGTTATAGACCTGGCCAGCTATAATGAGTTGTTTGAAACGCTAATATCTAAATTAGGTGATTACTTTTCAATTTTCTGTGAATTTTTTTTTTCTTCTTTCATTTGCATATTTTTTCATTTAGTCAATTTTTATTTAATATTATTGGAGTATAAGGGACAACTCAAATTAGTAATACATTAGGATAATTAAGCTTACTTAGATACAAGATTTCTTTTAGTATACTTACATGCCTTTGAATTTATATACATTCACTTCTTTTAGTTATTGCTGTTATTTTTTTCTTTTACTCTATGAATTGAACTATTATTATTATTATTATATTATTATATATCATTATTATATATAGCATAGCATTTTGATTCATATTGAATGAATTTCAAAATATTAAAGATTCTAAGATTTTTTTTTCTCGAATTGGACATTAGCATTGGAGGTGTCATCGATGTGTTCAATTTTATTATGTGTTATGTCTCTTACATTAACATGAGCATGGTTAAGTGAGGTAAACAAAATCAAGATTATGAATTTAATGCTAGTTTAAAAAAAAAAAAAAAAAAAAAAAACTTTTGATATTAGAAAATGAAAGTTTGGATTTTAC
>JAWZYV010003776.1:0-5000 GCA_038373885.1 Cheiracanthium punctorium | reverse complement strand
GATTTTTTTACTCGCTCTCGTGCTGGTGCACGACACGGTAATGATCCTTCCGCAGGTTCACCTACGGAAACCTTGTTACGACTTTTACTTCCTCTAAATGATCAAGTTTGGTCATCTTTCCGGCACGCCGGCGCGACCCGAAGGCCGCTCCGAGCGCCAGTCCGAAGACCTCACTAAATCATTCAATCGGTAGTAGCGACGGGCGGTGTGTACAAAGGGCAGGGACGTAATCAACACGAGCTGATGACTCGTGCTTACTGGGAATTCCTCGTTCAAGGAAAACAATTACAATTTCCTATCCCCAGCACGAAGGAGGTTCAACGGGTTACCCAGTCCTGTCGGACAGGGAAAGCACACGCTGATTCCTTCAATGTAGCGCGCGTGCGGCCCCGGACATCTAAGGGCATCACAGACCTGTTATTGCTCTGTCTCGTGCGGCTAAACGCCGCTTGTCCCTCTAAGAAGAACGCCCGGCAGAGTGGACCGGGACGTCTATTTAGTAGGCTAGAGTCTCGTTCGTTATCGGAATTAACCAGACAAATCGCTCCACCAACTAAGAACGGCCATGCACCACCACCCACAGAATCAAGAAAGAGCTCTTAATCTGTCAATCCTTCCTGTGTCCGGGCCGGGTAAGTTTCCCCGTGTTGAGTCAAATTAAGCCGCAGGCTCCATTCCTGGTGGTGCCCTTCCGTCAATTCCTTTAAGTTTCAGCTTTGCAACCATACTTCCCCCGGAACCCAAAAGCTTTGGTTTCCCGGAAGCTGCCCGGCGTGTCATTTGAGGAACACAGCCGGATCGCTGGCTGGCATCGTTTATGGTTAGAACTAGGGCGGTATCTGATCGCCTTCGAACCTCTAACTTTCGTTCTTGATTAATGGAAACATTCTTGGCAAATGCTTTCGCAGTAGTTCGTCTTGCGACGGTCCAAGAATTTCACCTCTAGCGTCGCAATACGAATGCCCCGTCTGTCCCTCTTAATCATTACCTCGTGTTCCGAAAACCAACAAAATAGAACCGAGGTCCTATTCCATTATTCCATGCACCATTATTCAGGCGTCGCGCCTGCTTTGAGCACTCTAATTTTTTCAAAGTAAACTTGCCGGTCACCCAAGACAACCGGTGAAGATCATCAAGAGAAACCGGCTGGCTGTTCAGAACAAGCAGTAACCACCGGTAAGTGGACCGCCCGTCTGGAACTGAGATCCAACTACGAGCTTTTTAACCGCAACAACTTTAATATACGCTATTGGAGCTAGAATTACCGCGGCTGCTGGCACTAGACTTGCCCTCCAATGGATCCTCGTTAAAGGATTTAGAGTGTACTCATTCCAATTACGGGGTCTCAAAAGAGTCCCGTATTGTTATTTTTCGTCACTACCTCCCCGTTCTGGGAGTGGGTAATTTGCGCGCCTGCTGCCTTCCTTGGATGTGGTAGCCGTTTCTCAGGCTCCCTCTCCGGAATCGAACCCTGATTCCCCGTTACCCGTTACGACCATGGTAGGCGCGTAACCTACCATCGAAAGTTGATAAGGCAGACACTTGAAAGATACGTCGCCGGGACGGGCCCGTGCGATCAGCCCAAAGTTATACAGAGTCACCACAGTTTACGGACCGAAGTCCGATTGGTTTTGGTCTAATAAAAGCGCTCGTCCCCGAAGGTCGGAGCTCTGCTGCATGTATTAGCTCTAGAATTGCCACAGTTATCCAAGTAGTAAGGTACGATCCAAGGAACCATAACTGATTTAATGAGCCATTCGCGGTTTCGCCTTAATACGGCATGTACTTAGACATGCATGGCTTAATCTTTGAGACAAGCATATGACTACTGGCAGGATCAACCAGGTATCTTCTCCGTCAAAGAGAAGGTTCGAATCGCAGCCGACTCGAATCCCGAACTCGTGGCGCGCCTCTCCGAAGGGAGAGGCGCGGACCCCGCAGCGACGGCGGGATCCACGTTTTATCACCACGTGCGAGAGATTCTCGTCATCGCGTTCGGTAGCAGTTCGAAACTCACGACGTCCCCGCCGGCATCAGCGCCGGGAGGTTTGCGTACGTGGGCGTCGAGCGGTTTGTGCGTCGGACGCAGGGGCAGAAAACCCTTCATCTCAACACGCTCCTCCTTCAGAGACTGCGGCACTCAGTCCGAGACTCTGGAAGATTCGCCGTGGAAGACTGAGATTGCGGGGCAGGCAGGAGTGGAGCGCCAGTCGGGCGCCGGACACTCAAAGTCTTTTCAATTCGAGACAGAAAGTCTCGATCGACTTGTCGACGACTTGCAATTCCCATACGGTGACCGTTAGTTGAAACTGCAAGCCGTATGAGAAAACAATCGGAAAAGAGGCCGAAACCCCAATCCTCTTGTCTTCTCACAGACACCACCTGCTCCACATGTAACGCGAAAGTGCTGCATCAACAAAAAATGGCCGCCGGAAACGACGTCGACTTCCGCCGATACTTCCGGTGCCAAATATGTCCACGATGCGCAAAATCGTAATCCTCGAAAATCATATGCTGTTTGACCGGAGTTTTCCGCATTAATTTCGAGGTATCGTGGTCTCGCACTTTTGTCCTTCCAAAATTTTTTCTTCGTACTACTATATTTGAACTTTGATAAAATAAACTCGCTTAAATTTTTTTTCACACGTTTTGGTGTTTAGAGGCTCTCGACGCCCTTCCCTACACTTAAAAGGCATCGTCCGAAAAGTTTCGCGATTATCCGGCAAAGTTTTTTTTTTTTCGTAACTTTGAAACTTTTTACAGCGTCATAGGATTAAAACCTGCCTTCTGAACACGAACGCAATCCATCGGAGCACGCTAACACACAGAAATTTACGCAAAATTTTTTCGCACGTTCTGGTGTTCAGAGGTTCATGAAGCTCTTCCCCACACTTAAACGGCATCGTTCGAAAAGTTTCGCGGTTATCCGGCAATATTTTTTTTTCGGAACTTTGAAACTTTTTCCAGCGTCATAGGATTTTAAAACTTGCCCTCTGAACACGAACAGAAGCCATCGGAACACGCGAACACACAGAAATTCTCTTGGAAATTCTTTTGCGCGTTCTGGTGTTCAAAGGCTCTTAAAGCCCTTCCCTACACTCTAAAAGGGGCAGAGTAAGGTTTAGAGATCCGCCGCTATGAATTTTCATGACGATCCGCTGCATAGTCCTGAAGTTGATGCGCTGCAGCGCCACCTAGTAGTGAGTAACACCTAAATGAAGTCAGAGTATATTCTCCATGCTCAAATGTGTCAGTATAAAATTTTTATAGCGGTCGGCCCAGCGGTATCGAAGTTGATGCGCTGCAGCGCCACCTAGCAGTGAGTAACATCTAAATGAAGTCAGAGTATATTCTCCATGCTCAAATATGTCAGTAGAAAATTTTTATAGCGGTCGGCCCAGCGGTATCGAAGTTGATGCGCTGCAGCGCCACCTAGTAGTGAGTAACATCTAAATGAAGTCAGAGTATATTCTCCATGCTCAAATGTGTCAGTATAAAATTTTTATAGCGGTCGGCCCAGCGGTATCGAAGTTGATGCGCTGCAGCGCCACCTAGTAGTGAGTAACACCTAAATGAAGTCAGAGTATATTCTCCATGCTCAAATGTGTCAGTATAAAATTTTTATAGCGGTCGGCCCAGCGGTATCGAAGTTGATGCGCTGCAGCGCCACCTAGCAGTGAGTAACATCTAAATGAAGTCAGAGTATATTCTCCATGCTCAAATATGTCAGTAGAAAATTTTTATAGCGGTCGGCCCAGCGGTATCGAAGTTGATGCGCTGCAGCGCCACCTAGTAGTGAGTAACATCTAAATGAAGTCAGAGTATATTCTCCATGCTCAAATGTGTCAGTATAAAATTTTTATAGCGGTCGGCCCAGCGGTATCGAAGTTGATGCGCTGCAGCGCCACCTAGTAGTGAGTAACACCTAAATGAAGTCAGAGTGTATTCTCCATGCTCAAATGTGTCAGTATAAAATTTTTATAGCGGTCGGCCCATCGGTATCGAAGTTGATGCGCTGCAGCGCCACCTAGTGGTGATTAAGATCAAAAGTAACAGAGAATATATTCTTCTCTCTCAAATGTGCAATTATAAAAAATTGTATGCCGATCGGTCCAACGGCATAGAAGTTTATGCGCTGCAGCGCCGTCTAGCGTCGAGTTTAAGCAGAACGGCTAATCTAAAACTATCGTACGTCCTCAAATGTCCAT
Organism: Cheiracanthium punctorium; assembly: GCA_038373885.1. NCBI lineage: Eukaryota > Metazoa > Arthropoda > Arachnida > Araneae > Cheiracanthiidae > Cheiracanthium > Cheiracanthium punctorium. The sequence goes on along the minus strand of JAWZYV010003776.1, from coordinate 792 downwards.
GCGTACTAATTTTCATCAAAAACGGTATTTTCACAGCAAGCGGTCCAACGGAATAGAACCCGACGCTCTTCAGCGCCACCTTGCGGCAATTTATGGCAAAATGGACTGCGTAAAAATATTCTCCGTGTTTAAATATCCCTAGGTACGAATTTTCGTCAAGATAGATCCAACGGTTTTGTCACAGCGAGCGGTTGAACAGAATTCGACGCTCTGCAGCGCCGCCTAGAGGAAAATGGATAGTGTGAAAATATTCTCCGTGTTCCAATATCCAAGCGCACAAATTTTCGTCAAAATCGCTTGAACGGTATTTTCGTAGCACGCAGTTGAACGGAATAGAAATCGACGCTCTGCAGCGCCGCCTAGAGGAAAATGGATAGTGTGAAAATATTCTCCGTGTTCCAATATCCAAGCGCACAAATTTTCGTCAAAATCCCTTGAACGGTATTTTCGTAGCACGCAGTTGAACGGAATAGAAATCTTCGTTCTGCAGCGCCACCTAGCGTCAAGTTACAGAAAAACGGATAGCGCAAAAGCGTTCTCCGTGCGCAAATATCCGTTCGTACCAATTTTCATCGGAATCTGTTGAACGGTATTTTCACAGCAAGCGGTCCGAAGGAATAGAACCCGACGCTCTTCAGCGTCACCTTGCGGCAATTTATGGCAAAATGGACTGCGTAAAAATATTCTCCGTGTTTAAATATCCCTAGGTACGAATTTTCGTCAAGATCGATCGAACGTTTTTTTCACAGCGAGCGGTTGAACAGAATTCGACGCTCTGCAGCGCCGCCTAGA
>JAWZYV010003774.1:0-12728 GCA_038373885.1 Cheiracanthium punctorium | reverse complement strand
AGAGGAGAATGAGCAATGGCCGATCTCGGCTTTTCACCCAAAAACGGGGAAACTTCATCGGTAACTGGTGCAAAATGTCCTCTTGGAGGGCCATCAAGCCGATCATCGTTTTCCGATGAATGTGATGAAATGAAGAATAAAAAAAAAGATGACAAACCGATAAACTGTTTAAAATATATTTGTTAATAAAAAATAAACGAATGGCAGCAAAATTTTCAAAAAAATGTTCGTTCTGTTTATTATTTTTTCGTTTTTTGGATGCTAACTTTCCGTTTTTCTGAAAAAGAAAAACAAAATTGTTTCTCCATCAGGCCTGAACCCTGAGCATACTGAGTCACAGACTGACGCTCTACCCCAAGGACATCCAGACTCGTCATGTACAAGCCAAAGGTCGAAGTACCAGTTATTTTAGTCTCAGATTGGGACTTGGGGTGAAATTTTGACAAAGTGATTTGTTTGTTTGTTTGTGGTGGTTGAGGTGTGCTCTGCAGCAAGACCAGCCGGCATAACCTCCAATGATTTAGTAAGACTAATCGGGATTTTCGAGGAAACAGAAGAAAAACTAGCACATCAAAAGAGAGAAAAAACACCCATTATTTCCTTTTTTCTTTCTTTTCCTTTTCTTTCAACATCCTGGCACGAGAATCAAATAGATATTGAATGACGATTTGTAGAGGATATATATTCTCAAGGTACCCAAAATAACAATATCTAATTTTAGTAAACCATTCTTGCTCAATTCTTTTCACATATTAAAAAAACTACTTAGAATTCGAACACTAGGAGATTCAGCTATTATTAATAATAGTCAAATTATTCGATTGGTAAGAAATTAATTTCAATTTTTACCACTGTATGTAAGTAGCAACAACATTCAAAATTAATAATTAAAAAACAATATTGAAAATTGGATAGGAATTTTGGTGTGATTTTCACTTTCATATTTCTTGGATAACTTTTAAAAATTAACTGATTTCTCTTCCTGCTGTTTACATGAATGAGGTTTCAAAAGAGTTGCTCATTTTAATGAAGTCTCCGTTATTCTTACAATGCAGCTGACCCTCAAAGATTTTCTTTTCTTTTTTTTTAAACACAGTTTTTTAAAATTATTTATTATATGAAATCGTTTGTAATCACTTACGATTTTTTTTTTTTTTTGTAAATATTTCTTTGCAAATCTAAATTTTGTGGGAGGGGGCAAGGGGGATCCCACCCCCCTGCCCAGTCCCGACCCCAATATAGGAAATTTGAAGTAAATTATGCGATTAATTCAAGAATTGTTCAATTTTTCTTTAGATTATGCTAAGGCACATCTAAATTACTCAAATATTTATAGGAATTTAGGTAAAATGTAAACCACTGGGACACCTGCAAGTCCCGATGACTATAGAGCTGCAGTTTCGGATAAAAAATTGTTTGTCGGTTTCCCATCGGTGAAATTGCTCGTCTAGATCACCTCTATGCATGAATAAAAATTCATCTATTGCAGAAAATCAAAAGTGCTCTTGTCGATGTCTTAATTCGATGAGTCTCACCGACTTCGCCAGTTAACGATGAGTGGATGAACTCCCATGCAGAAAACGAGCAGTCATTGCTTCTAGGGTATACTTAGGAGTGGATCAGGACAGCCTAAATGCACTCAAGATTTGAGCCATCTATTATTCAGTACATAAACTAAAACTATTCAGTTAACAATTTGGGAACAGCTTTAGTATGTTCCCTTTTTGGCGATTTTTTGATTTGGAGACAAAATTTTGTCACCAAGGGTAGACCGGGTTTGCCGATCGGAAATTGTGACGAAACCCCGATGCAAACCCGGCTTTGCCGAAAGTAAACAATGGAGCAAAAGCGCAAAAAATTGGCTTTCCAAAGAGATTAAATTTTTAAATAAATCATTGAAATTAGTTTTTATAACTTAAAAATTTAGCGATAATGCATTTTTTAAAAATTTAGACTCTCCAAAAACATAACAAATAAAAACAAACAATGCTTATCACTTACCTTGATTAAAATCGCTAAATTATTGCAATATGGAAATAATAAAATCAAAATATCTAAAATTATTTCACTGTATAAAATATTAATAACGTAATTATTTGTTGCTTCTACCCTTAACAAATAAACAATCGAGAACGAAAATATTAACCTGAAACGTACTATCAAAAGAATGTTTATTCATACAAAAGTGTATATAAACAGTCAGTATAAACCTGAACATCCATTTTAAATTTCAAAAATAATTAAATAATAAAATTTATTGTAAAATAAAGCCATTAAAATAAAACCATAAAGCACATTGTCATCGGAATTTTCCGGAAACAAACCCCTGGGCTTAGGTTTACCATATCTTAACTTCCGATCATCAAAGGGCGGGGTTACCATAATGGCATCCTTTATCGTGCCAAGAAAAAGTCGCCAAATAAAAAGTGCGCCAAATAAAAAGTGCGCCAAAGGAACTATACTAAAGCTGTACCACAATTTGAGCTTGGAGTAATCATTTACATCATTGTACAGTAGAATTTCCCAAATCCGGAATTTCTATAATCGGGACAAAATTAGGCCTTCGTCATCATAATAAATCGGTATTAGCAAAAAAAAAAAAAAAAAAACTTTTGTATCTCCTCAAAATGCTAATAGATAGCAGCACTAAACATAATGAATGAAGACTCCAGGCATTATATATATATAAAAAAAAATAAATAAATAAAATAGTCATATTTATAGATGAGTGTACTTTTGCAACTTTTTATAGTTGATATTACACAGTTACTATAATCTGGAAATTTCTGTAATCTGGAATTGGCAAAGTCCCAGCGATTCCAGGTTTGAGAAGTTCTACTGTATCAGTGAATTTATTTATCCTTAATCATTTTTTTTTTTTGCTTTATTATCTTCTTTCTTATTTTAAGTTTTATTTATTTATTTTTGATAACTATAATTAATCTCAGTATATTGCAATGGTGGCCAAGGAAAGATACCTTGGGTTGACCGAAAACGCATTTAGATGGGTTAAGACTAACGCCGTATTCCTGGAACCGTTCAAACACCGCGCGAAGGTGAGTCAAATGCTCTTGCTCCGAAGCCGATGCGACTAAGAAGTCGTAAAAATACGGAACGCAGAAATCTAACCCGAATAAAACCCGATGGATGAAGCGTTGAAAGGTCTGCGCCGCGTTGCAGAGGCCAGAGGTCATACGGGGAATTCGAAGAGACCAAAGGGTGTTGTTACGGCAGTCTTCGGAATATCGGCAGGCAGTGGCGGATCTAGGATTGGGTAAAGGGGGGGGCTAACTTACTGGGTATTCAATAATTTGGGCACAGTTATCCACAGGCCCTACGAGAGGGGGGGGGCGCCGCCCCGGGTCCCGTGTTCAGCTAAAGTGCGTCCGTAAATTTTTCAGAATGTGTTAAGAATTTCATTTATAGGTCTTTAATTAAAATCTTTTTTTTAAATAGACTAAATTTCGAATACATCCCAGATAGCACAAACTTGTCCAGAACCCTCCCAGAAGACGTCATGTAGACAAGTTGACATGTCCATTAAACATCCACGATTCGTCGGATTCTCGTCTCTTTTACATCAATATGGCACTATAGGTCGCCCATATGAAGTCTTATAGACATCTATATAGACATAATTATGGGCGTGCTTACGTATACAAGACTTGCCCATACTAAGTCCACGTATGGACTTAGTATGGGCAAGTCTTGGACATCAACGTCTATATATGGACCTACTTAGGTCAAGTCTTGGACATCTCCATCCATGCTTCTTGCCATTTCACTAAGGTACTATGGATTATCTGGGACACGTCTATAAAAAAGACTTACTCTGGAAATTAAATGTCTAATTTTGGTCTATTCATGGACAGTTTCTGAATTTTCCAGATTATGTCCATAAATATTGTCTTCTGGATGTCTATCTATAGACATGGACGTTATATGGGCGAGATGGATCAGAAATGGATATAAAATGGACAACTGCGCTATCTGGGATAATTCTAGAATGATTTAGATGGCAGAAATGTTAATTCTACCATTTAAATATTAGTATTTTTTTCAATCTTCGAACATGAATTAAAAGTATCATTACATATCAGACAAACTTCCCTCCCACTCTCTTTCCTTTTAGCATTTTGTATGAAAATCATTAAAAGAGCAGTTTTACAAAAAAAAAAATCCCTTCCGTCCCTCCTGTTTTTTCGAAACTTTTGTGCTTTACGAAAGGGGCCGGGAAGACTTTCGTCCCGCCTTATAAAATTTCTCTCAGAGGCCCTGGTTATCGAAGCTTGGCGACATTTGGCACGATTTTTTACATGTCGCCTGTATATTTCATTTTTCAACCTACATACAGTATTACGTAATCGAATTTGGAGAAAGATGTGAGAATTTCCGATAAAATAAAATACTCGAACCTGCTAGGACTTGCACTTCATAGGAAAAACAATGTCTGAAAAAATTAATTTAAATCATACCTCTTTTTTCCATAGCGATATCATTGTATTCTTTCTAATAATGCACCTCTTTACAAACTGCCTGTTAGTGATGCATGTATACAGGGTGAATCTAAACTCTTAAGCAAAACTTTAAAGGGTGATAGGGCACATAATAAGGAATCAGAATCACATAGCAATGTGGGGTCGGCAACGTTGTCTTCGTATAGCTGTAAATCACTTCGGAAAAAGTGCTGAAACAACAGTCACTTGCCGACCATTGTTCGTCAGAAACTATGTATTTTTCTCAAAACAGAAGACTAAAATGGATAGTTTAAAAAGTTTATTTTATTTCATGGATGAAATTTTCGGAGACGAGCCTATTGCTTATGAAACTTGGTTAAGAAATTAGACGGACACTTCAATGCTTTTCCAAAAGTGATTATTACTGGGTAAGTTAAAACTGCGTTTCACCCCAGATTGCTATGTGATTACGATTCCTCATTGTGTGCCCTATCACCCCTTAAAGTTTTGCCCAAGAGTTTAGATTCACCCTGTATTTTGTGAGTGCTGTTCTCCTTGAAATAGCTTGTTCTGGGGCTGGGCATTTATGATTTCTTCCTGATGATTTCCGCTTTCACTCTCACTAGACAAATTATCAGTTTTTGGAATTTTCATAAAATAATCACCTACATTACGATTCAATGACCGCTTTCTTGAGGCCATAATATTTGCATTTAAATTAAATTCTACACGCGAACGGAGCTAAATAGAGAACAAATGAATCACACTAGCGCTTCACCCGAAAAGAACGACCAAGCGGCGAAAGCAATTTCAATGGGCTAAGACTTTGAAGCCTGCTTAGATAGGACTACAGTACTTCCAAGAAATTCTTCCACCATTCCTAAACATTCAAAACGGATGTACTTTTGTATAAACAGTAAATGTGCGAAAACCAGGTAAGGAAAATTAGCTATAATAATATTATTCTTTCAAAATATCCCTGAAAATCCAAATGGCGGAACAAAAGAACCTTTCACAATGATACAGAAGATAGCCACTTGGGATTCCTAGTCACTTGATGTCTATGTTACACTCCCCATCCCCTCACTATGTACATCCACAGACCTCAAAATACCCGTAGACCAGACAACCCCCTAGCAGCAATCTTTGCTCGGTCTTTACCAGGCCTATGATCGGTGCATCGGCTATTCATCGCCTGATCATTTCTGATCATCCTTAATTTTTCGTATGTTCATCTTTTCCCGATGATCGAATCTTTACACTGAGATCTGATAGGCGCTTTCAAGATTGCGAAGGGTAAAGCGAGCAAACAGGTTTATATCGATCTTTCTACCAAGTAGCTGAACGGCTGGATATCTCCGTTCCTTCATTAATGTGCAAAGAGCATCATATGCACACCATATGTTTGTTTTAAGGTTGCTGATTGGCTAAGCTATTACGCGGGAAGACAAGACAGCCGACAAAATGCTGAATCATGTTGTCCTCTTCCTGCTCTTAGCTTTGTCGTGTTCTCCTGTATGTATCTATCTTGTGCTAGCTAAAAGGGCACCTTGCCTTAGTCAATCTCTGTCAAAGAGGGGCGACAAGGAATATTTAAAAAAAAAAATTGTCAGCGACTAAAAATTCTGGAAGTTTCCTGAAAAAGCGCGAAATTAATATATATATATAAGAAATTTTCCTTTGTGTAAATTTTAAATGACATTACATTCAAAAACTTGCATTCTTCCCTAGTACAGCCTTGAAGAAAAGGATATTTAGTTATAAAATTATATATGCATATGAAAGTACATGAATTAATTGATACAATAAAGGAAATAAACAAGCTAATATGCAAATCAACGATATATGTGCCAATTTTTATCGATTGCTCAGTTTAAAAGTTTCACCAAAGGTCATAGGCTTCACATCCTAAGTTGCAAGGCGTTTGCTCTTCCGAGATGAATATACCCATCTAGAAATGTCTTCACTTTTTTTGCAAAAAAAGTATAGATTGTGTATAATTTGTGCATAAAAAGTGGATATTTTTTAATATTTTGAAAGCATACACTTTTTGTGCAAATTATATACAGTTTTTATGCATACCAAAAAGTGAATATTTTATATTGTCAAAAATTGTGCACAAAAAGTGTATACTTTTCAAAGTATTCAAAATATTCACTTTATATGCAAATTTTCTGCACAAGAAGTGCAAACATTTTCTAGCTGGGATTTAAGCAGTTTGAACAGTTTTCACAAAATCTCAAAATCTAATCCAAATTTTAAACTTTAGGGGCATAGTTTAAGTTGTACGACCACCTATCGTGTCACTAAATTTTGCTTTATTCACTTAAGTCGTATGTGATGCGCCGACAAAAATTTACGCAGTTTAAAAAGATTTTCAGAAAAAATCTCAAAATCTAATTTTTTTTAAAAATCCGACGATTATAGCTTAAGGTGAGTGATTGCCTATCATGTTAGTAAATTTCATTCCTTTAGCTCTAGTCACTTTTACTTGATGTGCGAACAAAAATTTACACAGTTTGAAACAATCTTCGAAAAATCTCAATCTATAGAGAGATTTTTAAAATATTCATTATAATGAATATTTTTAAAACAGAAAAACTTTTTTTTTTTTTTTTAACGGCCGTACACAGGTCCCAAATGCTTCAAACGGATAGAAATTGCAAAATCTTTTTAATTTTGAGTAGTGTACAGGAAAAGTCTAGTTTTATTTAATTAGAAACTTAAATATTCCAATTCCGAACTTGAAACAACAATCACTTCAAATTTTAGTCTCGCCAATAACGAGTCAGACCCCCCCCGTCTAGTGGTTAGAATGCCCAGCTACCAAGCGTTAGCTCCCCAGTTCGAAACCAAGTCTCGGATGCTTGAAAAATGAAGTTCAGATGGCAGCATTAAAATTCAAAGAGAAGAGGAAAAAGTTCGAGTTTGCTTTTTTTACTCTTAAAAAATTTTATCTAGCTGGGATATACCCCAATTTTTATCGATTGTTCAGTTTAAAATTTTATCAAAGGTCATAGGCTTCACATCCTAAGTTGCAAGGTGTTTGCTCTTCCGAGATGAATATAACCCCAATCGCATCGGCTTTACAACGGCTCTACGCCCAATTCCCCCCCTCCCCCCCCCTTGCCGATGATCCAACCCTACTATTCGGGAGAGGACATGCCCGAGCACATTCCGAGATAAGAGCCCCCGACGCGATGAAGAACCTTGCATGGCGCGCTGCGCTTCCTCCCTGTCCGAACATCGGCATTTCAGGAACCGATGACCGTTTGCTACTAGGGCCCCTATGCTTTCGTTGTGACTAAAATCATCGGGAGCTGTAGGAGGAGCTGTCAGCTGCCAAGGAGGTCCCAAAGATGACGATTGGCGAATTCAATCCTCTTCCTTAGGGGGGGGGGGTGCTGCGCTTTCCCCTTTCTACAAAGCGAAAGAGTACCGATCTTTTGTTCATGAACTTGTAAACAGTCTTCGGGACCGTCTGGTAGCTCTCAGCCCCTCTCACTGCTTCTGATCACTTTAGTCACAGAGAAATCATAGCGGTGTCTAGTCTATGTGTATTTTGAGGTCTGTGTGTACATCTATCATAAGGTATTCCACATCAGGTACACATCAGTACAGAATCCGAGACGCGCACCGCACAAGGCGCGCGCAAAGACTGTTTATATTAACAGCGAATTATATGTATTTTTAGCTCCCCCTTTTTATGACTTTGCAGGGGGTGAATGGACAACATCGCTCAAACACTGTTCTTTGCACTTGCCATAACCCGTTCAAACAATTAGCTGTTCTGCGCTATCACGTATATATGGTAAATATGGTAAAACTAGGTTACTGATCATCCTTAAAAGAAACCGAAATGTTTCTTTCAGGTGAAGACGAAATTTCGGGCGATTCCTTAGCCCGAAATTTGATACTCGTTTTGAAAATACCTGTAGCCTGGGAACGAAAGGGTTAAAAACCATTGATTGAGGTCAAGTCTAAAAAGCTAAGTAATAAATTAAAAAAGTAAATTAAAATTTCAAAATAACCGATTTTAGACACGTAGTTTTTAACTAAGAATCAGAACTCTATTCTATCTAGTCTAAATTCAGTTTCAATGGGGGGGGGCTATAGCCCCTATAGCCCCCCCGTAGATCCGCCTCTGCTGGGATTTGATGGTATGCCCGCTCGAGATCAAGAGTAGAAAATATAGTTTTACCGTCCAACACCTGCATACAGTCCTGGATGTGAGGGACAGGGTACCGATCTGGCACGGTGACAGCGTTTAAATGCCGGTAATCACCACACGGGCGCCAGTCGCCATTGCGCTTTTTAACTAAGTGGAGCGGGCTGGCCCATGGTCTTTTCGAGGGGCGACAAAGGCCCTGCTCGTGCAAATAAGAAAACTCATCTTTCGCGGCTTTCAGCTTGTCAGGAGGGAGACACGCCTCGGCTTAAAGCAAATTGGCTGTCCCGTCGTCTCAATGTGATGAGTAACATTGTGTTTAGGTTGGCTGTGTCCCATAACAGGACGTGTTATCAAAGGAAATTTCCTAAGCAGCTCATGATAAGGAGTAGCTCCAGAAATAAGTTTGACGCCGAAATTCGCGCTATTACGAAAAAAACCTGGGTATGTGAGGTTTGTCACAGTGTCCACTAGGCGACGATTTTTAATGTCGACCAACAGTGCAAATCTATGCAGAAAATCTGCACCGATAATAGGGTGTGACACCGACGCAATAATGAAAGGCCATTGGAATTTTCTCCGTAAGCCCAAATCGACCTGTAACAGACGTTCGCCAAAGGTTTTGATGGGAGAACCGTTTACGGCGAACAGCTCGAGTTTGCTGGCGGACCCTTTTCGCTCATGGGACAGCGGAGGAACGACAGATACGTCAGCCCCGGTGTCAACTAAAAATTTCAGGCCAGGGGTTTTATCAACGACAAAGAGGCGCGCAATGGATCGCCGCACTCGCTCACGGCTCCGAGCGATGGCCGATTAAGTTTTCCGAATCATTAAAATTACAGGGAGGTGTACATTTCCGGGCCTTTGCACCGAAGTTATGATGGTAAAAACAACCCAACTAGCACACATACGTTGGGTTATTGTTGGCACAAGGTTGTTACGTTGGGCAAACGTTGGATGTCCATATGGAAATGTCGGTATTCTGTTGGCTAAAGGTTGTGATGGCAAACGGTGGGTAAACAACCGTTGGCCATCGGATGGTTTAATGTTGTGTTGGGCAACCGTAGGTAACCAACCGTTGGCCATCGGATGGCTGAATGTTGTGTTGGGCAACCGTAGGTAAACAACCATTGGCCATTTGATGGCTGAATGTTGTGTTGGGCAACCGTTGGTAAACAACCTTTGACCATCCGATGGCTGAATGTTGTGTTGGATAACCGTAGCTTAACAACGACGATTGCGCATCCGCAGAGACGCACATTCAGGAAACCGGGAAGAGATAGATTCATGTCCGTTCCGTTTCCGCTATTGCTTGTTATGATGTGTTGCAGTGGCGCAGCGAACCTAAAAGACAGCATGATGCGGAAATAAGACATTCTGAAAGTGAGAACGGTCTAACTTTTCACTTTTTTGATACCGAATGACGCTGACATTTTTTTTTTTTGTGTGTGTGTGTGTGTCATTATATTGCAATGATCTCAGTTTAGTACATATATGATGCAAACTGTAAGTCAAGAGCGAAATAATTTTGCTTTTTCTAGATTCTACTTCACTGGAATTAATTCGAATTACACATGTGAGGAAAATTTTCGTTTCCTACCGTGCGAAGAACGGGCACGCAGCTAGTTAATAATAAACCTAGGACCAAAGCTTAGAGCATACCCATTTTCAATATAAAGTGGAATTTATTTTTAACTCAATAATATTTTTTGTACTTTAACTACTTAAGTATTGTTTTTTTTTAATTTCTCTTGTAGTTTTTTTCATTCTATTTAAAATATAGAATAATGTGTGTGTGTGTGTATATTATTCATACCTAATTACTCATTATTAATAGTCCTAAACTTATTGTAAGTTTTTGAATAAACACAAAAATTAGACTAAACAGAAAGTTTACTTTTACTATTAAACTGCTTAGTTTTGCAGTTCCAAGCGGGAAATTTATGAATATATTTAAATATTTATAAATATATGTTCTTGAAGGAATGTTAAATTTTTGGTACATTTTATCCAAGTAAAGAATTCTTCTGAACTTTGTGATGTCAAAGTCATGTTTCTGATCAAGTTTCCCTTGTTCTGACCTTCAAAAGTACCTGTTAAGTAGTGAAAATTTTCATGACTGAAACAAGACATATGCCAGTGGTCCACAAAAAGTAATTCGATGTAATTAAGTAACAGTGAAAAATAATCAATATGAAACTGCAGTTGCTGGGTTATACTTAGAGGTATGCTGATGTTTATTTAGTGTTAATCATGAAAAGTGAAACGTAGTACAAAAATTATTGAGATAAAAAATGTTTCTTAAGATGAACAAATCTATAAACATAAAAATTATTTAAAAAATTTTAATACTCCTTTTGTAGCAGACCATGACTATCGGACGGACACTTGGTGCACGTGCCCTGGGCACAAATGCAGAAATAAGCCAAAAAATTGAGTTTAACACGATATACAGGGGCACAAAAATTGAGCCAGCTAAAGGACACAAAATCTGAAAAGTGCCCTGGGCACAAAAGTGTTATAGTGAAAGTCAGGCCCTGATTTGTAGACATAAACTAGATATAAAAGGAATTAAAACATTTTAAAATAATTAGTAATAATGTAAAGGTGTTAGAGTTAGTGAATTTTTTTTTGAGGAGGGGGGGGGGCTCAAAATTGAGTTGCGTCTCGGGCCTCTCAAGAGCAAAATCCGCCACTGGGGGGAGAATATAGGTATTTGCACTGATTCTGTGCTTTCTGGGGGCCTGAGTGTAAAATTTGAAATGTTTTCTGTAAAGGTAAAATTCGCGAAACATTTCTTCCGGGGGAGGGATGAGTGCAGAGTGCCTGTCTGAGATGACAAGTCCCCCCCCCCCTACAAACATTTATATGGGTGTCATTTGGGTGTGAACAGAAACATGATCATTTTAGGGGGGGTGGTCTGATTTCTCCCCCCCCAGAGTCCGAGTAATTTGGACCCCCCCCCTAAAAAAAATTTCTGGCTGCGCTACTGATGTGTTGATACACTTTTATAAAGTGATTGATAGTTGAAATCTGAAACGAATATTTATCTTTTCAGCTATATTTCTGTGAATTTTATTCGTTGCATAGGTTCGAAGTAATTTGAATCACGATAACTATTCTTATTGATGCATTGATTATAGTTCGATTGTCCATAAGCCTAACGATCTTCAAAGTATGTAAACAAACAACTTACTATGCAGGTATGGTAATAAATATATAATAATTGCACAGTGCTTATTAAAAGATGCGTTTTTGGATTACTAAACAATACTAGACAGCTTAATAATAAAGTTTTATTTGCTCATAGTTGTACAACAGTCGAGAAGGTAAAATTGGACACAATTGTTTTCTCCTAATAAGTTTATTCTGAAAAAAAAATCAACTTGAGCCATGCTTATATTTTGCAAGATTATAATGACTAATGAGATTTCAGATTTAGAAGTAGTTATTAAACTAACACTACTTCAATTTTGAAATATTGTTGGTTGACAGTGGTTAATCAACAACAAGGATTTAAATTTGTGCATCAAAATTGTTTTGTTGTTACAGGTATGTATAAAATATTTTACAGTTTTAAGAATTCAGTTATTTTAATATTTTACAAATGTGTTATAGTACTTTACAGTTCTTCCAACTTCATTTTGTTATTTATTTATTATTTTAGAAGAGATTTTTGTATCTACACCTGTTATATGCTACAGCACTCAAATTTTATGGAGAAAAATACATAATCTATATGCAATCAAATACTCTTTGAGAGTACTGGAAGAAAAAACATTTTTATTGCTTTGACAAGTCCCTTCTGCGTATTTTAGTTGAATGAAAAATATCAGTAGCTCTTTACGTAATAGGCTGTGACTGAGAGTTCAGGTCCCTGAACTGAAATCAATACTAATTTTTTTAAACTTTTCTTTAGACATTCTATTTTTTGCATTAGAGAAAGGATGCGCTGTGGAAAAAAAAAAGTTCTCTCTCTCTCTCTCTTTTTTTTTTCAAAATTTTGTGCAATGGTAATTATGCGGGACGCGTCGTAACTTTTTTTTTGCGTACCATCAACGGCTTTTTTCATTTTATGTGCTATAGCGTGTAAGCAGCATCAC
>JAWZYV010003773.1:0-12866 GCA_038373885.1 Cheiracanthium punctorium | reverse complement strand
GCCAACGATTGTAAAGTGACGTTTTGTCCACCTATACACTTACATTTACCTAAATCTTTGAACTTAAAAAACGGTAAAGTTTTGTAACATACGCAAGCACACAGCGTACATATTGAAGTTCGAATTACTTCAGTTTAAAGAAGATGATATACATACAGAATCATTGACATATTTGAAAGTAAATAAATGTGCAAACAAGCATCTGCTTTTGAGTTCTAAAAAAAAAAAAAAAAAAAAATAGAATAGACTGAAAAGGGGAGTATCAATCTTGAAAATCATAGATTTCTTTTATTTTTGTATTTGTTGTAGGTTAGGTTTTTCATGGTAATAATATTAAAAAGTAAGACGCAATTTCCTTTCATCTTACAATAAATATCTGCTTTTAAACTGATGTTTTTAGATGTAATTTATATATACTTATAATATTATATAATCCCATCACATTGCCGCTGTCGCATATATCTCGCATATAAATTTGCTCAATAAATTTCATTTTCATTTTCTATATAAATAATATTTTAAACAGTTCAAAATTAATTTATTAATATATATTAAGCTTTTTTTCAAATTTATATGTTTTATATATTTGATACTTATCTATTCACAATTTTAATAACAATGATAATAAAGCGAATAGAAATTTAAAAAAATAAATTAATAAAATAAACACGAAAGGTTTCAAATAATATTCACATTTATTAAAAATTAAGTCCTGCCTAATCATAAATATCATATCGTTATATGAACGTTTTACCATGGCATAAAAAAATTTTGAAATTTAAATTATTCATTCCCCATGTATAAGATTCATTTTCCTTTTAAAAATTGATTTTATTTTACTTTTGGCTTCTGGTGTTATCTAAATATCATGGAAACTTTCAAAACAAAAAAACTCTGAACCTATTCTACACTGCCTATCAAATCAGCATAAGAAAATTAGCAATATATAAATTGCAATTTAAACTTTCTAACTTTTTTTTAAGGCAAAGATGAAATGATGTCATTATTTATACTGTATTAAGGGAAACCCTACTCTACAGCATTTATAACAATAAAAAAAAATTCTGTACATATATCAACTCCAGAATAAAGCAAAAGATTTTAAAGTCTGATACAGCCCTTGTATGTTTAAAAGTTATTACATTATTCTGTTTTTAAAATAGAAAAAGTTCTTTAGAAAAATTAATACTGCGCAAAAGATAACACTTGCATGTTTTGTAACGTGTTCAAGCCCCAGTAATGAAAAAAGTGTTATCAGGAGACAAGAAATATATGAGAAAAACGATGTAAATTGGATCCTCTTCAGTTCTAGTGTTTTTCAGTTTCGTGTGTGAAAGAGAGCTTTTATGTGGTTCAAATCCTATTCCTTGAAACCAGGTTCAACCCTTCTTTCTCATCGTTGTAAATAATAAAAGACATGTATTTTCTTCATATGCCCAACGTTACTTTAAGCCCTCCGCATTCAAGGGACAATGCGAAAAAACAACGCTAAGTGCAAAACGAAAATCTATGCCATAGAGCTTTTGCAAAGACGGCTATGAAGTACTTAAACCGAGGTACAATATTTTTTTCAATATTTAAAATTGACAAACAAAGCTTCAACAGTCAAACGCTCTGTGCGTTTTCTACAGTTTTTTATTACTAGTAACTAATTTTAACAAATAGGATAAAATTTTAAAAACTTGTCGCTTTAAAGGTTGTATAGCTGGTTGCAAGACTCTTCAGAAATTCCAGTTGCTCTTCATTATCTTTTTCTACTTCCGCAGATACAAACTTTCAAGATGTTTGATTAATTTTACTTACACTTGGAAATCTTTACAATCCTTCATTGAAATACTTTCAGTTTTTTTAAAGTTTTAAAAAAATTGGGGGAGAGAGAGAAATCTAATACTTTGATGCCGTAAAGTACTGCCCTCAGAACGAGCCTTTGAAGATAGAAGATTTGATCACTCCCAAAGAAGTTAAATTATCAAAATTTTTTACTCGAATGGTTCCAGTTTAACAAGATCACCAGATGGTAATCCTGTGTCAAAAATAAAACCCAAATACATACCTTCTCTCCACAACATTCATTTCGACTGGCTCTGAATTTTCAAATTCCATAAGAGCAGGAGAGCAAAGTGCACCAATGATGCACAGTGCAAAACACACGAAGATCAAAATGTTTCTCATCATGGAACACCCTAAATATACTACCTGAAAAAAAATGTTGTCCTGAAAATTTCATAACTTTTAAAATATATTACAAATTGCAAGAAATATGTGAAAAAATCAATATATAAGATCTTCAGTTGCATAGGTGAAAGAGATGTTATGTGGTTCAAACCCTTTTCTTTGAAAAGACTATAGTATAAACTTTTTAAAAAATAGTCAAAACCAAATATCTAATACAACGAAAATAAGTGAATTAGGTAATAGACTTGACAATGCAAGTTTGACAAGCACACATCTTTATAATGACCTTGTTCTACAATTATTAAACCCATGAATTAACCCAGCAGAGCGGGTTACATGTAAGTTTAGAGAGAGATAATCATATTCACCATGCACAAAAACAAGGATTATCATGACTTCTGACCAATGCAATTTCTGCATTGTCTCTGACGAACCGGTGTTTCAGGTTACCTGATTCACGGCGTTGTTAGGTGAACTAAAATGCACATAGTTTTGACACAAACTCACGATATGAATGATAAGCTGCAAGTCTGCACGTGACGCTGCAAAATAATATGAAATCAAAAATAGCAGTCGAACGTCGAGTGCAACCATATGTTAGGAACCACGGCTGCAGCAATTGATAAGGCTGTTGTTCAGATAATTTCACTGGTTTTGCCAATATAACCAGGTTTCGCTGCGATCAGTTGGGGACACATTCCGCAGTTCAGGTCTCATTAATTTGAAAGATTTGTAAGCGATAGCTTACACAAATTATGCTTTGAGCCTCCTCAAAAAAATTAGGAAAAATTACTGAAACTTTTATCATCAGCTCTTTGTAGTTGGCAAAAAGTATACATCTCATTGTTAGAGAGATTTATCTATAGATGGGCGATAAACTTCACTGTGCCTTTATATATGGATGTGTGTGCGTAAATACTTAAATAATATAATTTATACTAGTATAATTAATTATATTTTAATGCAGGCTCAGTATTTCAATGAATGGTATTATACAAATTTAGTAATGAAAAGATGATATCTTTATGACATTACGGAGAAAACTACGACTTGAACTTCACTACTTTTGGTTTTTATAACATTTTGTGCACTGTCTCAATGAGGTACAAGTATATCTTTCGTAACTGTCTCAACTTCGATCAAAAGCAAGGGGGATCTCTCAGGGGGCCTGCCAGGGAAAAAAAAAGATGGAGATAATACGCACACAAGCCTACCCAACTCACGCAGTGACAATTTTTCTTAACTTTTATGATAGAGTTTATCATAAGTATGCAGACCCGGACTGGCCAGGTCGGCTGGTCGGCGATCGCCGAGGGCCCCCAACCCAAAGGGCCCCAGTGAGGCATTCAAAAATGAATTTACTGCTTTATAATAAGAGTAATTTGATATGTATCAAAATAATTCCAGTAATCTTACTCAATGACGCACGGAGGATTGCAGAAGTCTCGTGACTCAAGGGGGGGGGGGGGGCCGAAAAGAGAGGGGGACCCAAAATCTCTAAAATAGTTAAATGTGATTTTTAGGCACGTAAGCCTAATTTTCAAATATTACATATTCTAATATTCTATTCCTTCTGAATTCCTCAGTAAGAGGAAGGGCCTGAATTCTGGGAGGGCATCCGGGACAAGCGTCCGGGCCCACAAATTGTTCTTTAAGTTAAAAAATTTGCAAATTTTAAAAAAAAATCAAGAGAGGGACCCCATTGAAGCTTCTGCCGAGGCCCCCAACGGAGCCAGTCCGGGCCTGTAAATATGTTATTTTAAATTACAATCTACAATTAGTTGTAGTCTTCTAGAATTTCTTTGTTTCCAGTTTGTATTAGTTATAGTAATTAAAAATTGACACTCTCTCTCTCTCTGCGGGCTGTACTCGGGGGGGGGGGGCTAAGGGCGGTTCTTGGACCCAGGGGTCCACCCAGACGCACTCTTCTTATAAACCAGTGTCCCATAAAAATGGTATTCCACACTTTAATTCTTTATCTAGTGTTAGAAATAAGTTGGCAATGTGAATTTAAAAAAAGTGTTCAAAATAATTTAGGTAAAAAGGTTTCGTTAATTTTCAAAAAGTAACACTTTCTAAATTTGTATACGATCCCGTGCAAAAAAAATTCACAGTTAGTAAAATGTGCCCCACTAATGAGGTGACGTACAAATTTTCAGCCTTTCATTATAAAAGTCTCAGAAATATCTTATAACAAAGATGGTCAGGGGTTAGTCTTGAATTTGTATGTGAACGTTTATAACTAGAGAGTGAAACAGTATTTTCTTTCGCAATTTCTGTAAAACCCCTGAAACGCGATCTTTCGACGTAATTTTTTCTTTCGAGCATTCTTGAAAAATGGTTTAAGTCATAGTATATTTAACTTCATATGTGTGATCTTTTTAGGATATATCTTTCAAATTTTGTAAATCACCTCGTTAGTGCGAGAGATACATTTTACAAATTGAGAATTTTTTCGTACGGATACGTACACAAATTTAAAAAATATAACTTTTTGAAAATTAACAAAAGGAATTTTTTAACGTAGTCTTTTTTCCTACTTTATTTTGAACTTTTTTTGTATTTACATCGACCACTTTTCTTTAATAGATTTAAAGCGTGTTACCGCCTTTATGGGAAATCCTGCATGCTGCTTTATGATGCAGATACGAATCGACTAATGGTTTATGTTGACAAACGCCTAAGTTTACTGCATGGCGTCTATGTTGAATCTATTTATTTCGACCATTTAATTAACTCTGAAGCCATTGGTGGGAAAACGTATTGTGCACCAACTAGGTATCATGCTTTCATTACGAGGGCGGAGACTTTAAATTAAAGTATGTTTTCTAAATTCCAGAAATAAAATAAAATTAATTTGAGGTAAAAGGGTTAATAAAAGTTCCATCTGAGATAAATTTTACTGCATCATGTTCTGATACATGAAGAGTTAACATTTTACTAAAGTAAAGCTTAAACTTTTTACAAAACATTATGGTATGTATATTTCTAATACTTACATATCGCAAAATATTAACAGATATATAAATTCATAGAAGATATGTATTGAATGGAAAACGACAGAAACTGTTGAAGCTATCGAAGTTTTAACATAGATTAGAAAGTCAGGAAAGAGAAAGTTTTTCCAATTCAGCGAAAGAAGGACTTACTTTCTAATGACTGCTTCCAAAATCAACGTAGATTTCTCAAACTACGGCGCAATCACCATATTTATAAAGCATAAATTTAATTTAAAAAATTACCATCTGCATGATCATGTCAATTTGATTTACAATAAATACATTTAGCCGTTTTTTATAGTGCCTTGTCTATCAGGTTTGATTTCTGATTTTTTTTTTACTCCCAAAAAGCATCTGAATGTAACTGCTTCCACGTGATCTGAATAACTTCCATTAAACTGTCCAAAATAACACAAATGCATCATCTTTTTTTGTTTTTTTTTTGTTTGTTTATTGAACTGATATGACGATCAAGTGTTTATTGTATGTATGTTAAGACATACTTTAAATTTTAAAAATCCTTTAATTTAGTTTTCGTTGAACTAATAATTAAATTAAACGTAAATAACCATTGTTTAAAAAATAAATTGCACGTCACTTTTTTAAAAAAGCGAATGCTGTAATTGGTGAGCAATGCAAGTAACTATTTAGCTTTCACTGTTATTACTTAAAACTGTTCTGTAGGGAAATTTCTATTTGGTGTTCTTTGGTTTTCAAAATATAATTGATAAATCTTTTTAAAATATTAATGACAATACTTAATTCATTTATGAAATAAATTCAAACAGGTTAAGTTCATTTATTCAATTTAGACACTTTTTTTTCATAATATTCTATAATAAAAGTCTATTGGAACGTAAGTTCTATTAATCATAAATATATTTAATAAAATTAATTTGGAAGTTCTAACATTTTGAGAGGAGAGAAAAACTTCTTTTGGCGATAGAATAATGTGTGTCTGTGTTTGAAAACCAAGCTGCTGCAAGAAGATGAAAAGATAATTTCTTTGAATGAAAATCATTAATGAATCAATAATTATGACTATGTGTAAAAACACGTAATTAGTTAACTACGTTTCAATATGGTTAAAGTATTATAAATTAAATTTAAAAAAATACGTAATATTCAGCTTCGAAATAGTAATTGATAAAATTATGCCATATTACGTCAAACATAAGTTCCATGTATAGCATTTTACTTTTCAGGATACTCACTGCAAGGTTTAATGGGCAACTAAAGTTGTATTTCGACCATTAAAGATACTTTTATTTTCTCCTTTCCAACGTTCTCTATCTATTGTTTTGTTTTATTTTTTGGGTACCATATTGAACTCAGCCTTTAATTACGCACAAATTTTGATATATTGAACCGTTAAATGGTAAATATGTTTAAATTGGCAATACCAGTGGAGTAGCCAGAAATTTTTCATGGGGGAGGGGGGTCGGCGGTTACAACTACTGCAACTCATATTTATGTATACATGTGTGTGATAAGGGAGTGAAGAATATACATTTTGTATGACAAAAAAATTCCTCATGGGGGAATTGTGACCCCCTAAAGCCCGTGGCTACGCCACTGTTTGTGTGTGATTGGAGAGTGAAGAAAAGACATTTTGTAAGACACAAAAAATTCTTATGGGGGTGTGTAACCACCCCCCTGTGCCTACGCCACTAGGGCAATGCCTATGGAAACTATATTCTCTCCAATAATAGGAATCTACAATGGTACACTAGTGAGCTGCTAAATGTGTGTGGGTGCGTCAACAGCGGAAATAGAACCCAACGCTACCCGTTAACTGCTATACCGAAAGGCTGCTGTCCAGAAGCTCCTGTTTTTGCTGATAATAATTTAAGATATTGCCATACAATGGTGAAAAGTTTTATGTATATATATAACTAATAAGTAAAACACAATATATACTGAAAATATGACATTTGCGCGTTGCAAATAGGATATCTTCTCAATACTTAATTATGGATGCTTGATTTGAATCTATATGCCATTTTTGCATTGTGAAATTATTTTTTAAATATATATATATATGTATGTATGTATGTATGTATTACCATTTACAGTACTTTTTAAATTGAATTAACCAATTGCTGGTGAGCTTGCTTTTATAGTTCCATCAAATAGCTAAACGCTGAACAAAATTTTTTGAGAGAGTAAACAAATCCCCCATAAATCATAAATAAAAAAGAATGATGTACATATGGAAGTTTAAAAAGCAAAAAGTAAACATGAAGATATCATCTTAAAACGTTTAATATGAATATGGAAAGATACTTTGTCGAAAAGTTATATAGGTCGCCGCTTATTTCGGTCGGTGGTTTATCCGATGAGCCCCTTATTCTGGTGGAAATCGGTAGGAACAGAACAAAATGGCCAAACTGCACTGGTTTTCAGACGGTTCGTCGGTAGTGACTGCAGCTTTGTCTTGTCTGGTCAAGTTATCTGTGGATATCAGGAAAATTTTCCACGTATTTAGTTTTTAGGGCAAAGAATCCAGTCAAACAAGTAATATATAATAAAAAAATTTAAGTTAAACGATTTTATTGTCATCAGAAGTAAAGGTGCGTAATGTTTGACGCTAAATTTGGCGCTTTTCACCAAATGTCGCCAAAATTGGCGCTATTTGAGGATACGGAATGTACAGGGTTGTCCAAATTAAACTTCCCCAACTCAGAGGCCTGTGCAGGATGTTGTATGGGTCATAATGTGATGAAATTGGCGCTATTTGATGATAAAGGGGATGTATGAAATTATATTGTCATCAGAACTAGAGGTGTGTACTAAATATCAGATCAAACTGAAGGTTTGTAATGTTTGACGCCAAATTTAATGATTTGCACCAAATGTCGCCGAAATTGGCGATATTTGAAGATACAGAATGTATCAAATTGTATTGTCATCAGAACTAAAGGTGTGTATCAAATATCAAATCAATCTGTCAACAGGAAAGGGGTCAAATTTCAATTACTAAATTTGACCCAAACAGGGTTAACTAAATAAAACCTTTTTTAAATGACTCATATTTATGTGGAAGTGTTACAGTAATTTAATCATAACAATTGCTAATACACTTAACAGATTTTTAATAAAAATAAGGATCAATCCGACACCCGGAACCAATGAGACACCTGATGATGACGACGACGATGTGCACCAGAACAGGTTATGTGTCACAAGAGTAGATTTGCTGAACGCTATAGACACTTTACGTAGGGCATTTGAGAACAATGTAAATGGGATCACCTCTTTTCGACATTAAGTGAAATTTAATTTGCGCTACACGAAACTATACCCCTAAAACAATCCTTTAATCTCGGATTCTTCCCCCCTCCCGCCCCACCCTCCACCCCAGAAGTTGTACTTTTTATTTTATTTTTTTAATAAATGTACATATGTATTTTATCACTTGTCTTTTCCTTTATTCTTAAATACATGCATGTGTTAAACTGTTTTTTCTTAAATTTTCTCACTTTTATTTCTTTCAGGCATTCATTTCGGATTTCGGTTATTCCGGTCAATCTCAATCACTCCCGATGTGATCGGAATAAGCAGCGACCACTGTGCATAGTTTCAAACAGCTTTCTGCCAACTCAAAATATCACTTGCATTCTGTTTTCATTATTATTATTGCACAAACGAAATTTTTGGAAAATAAATTCTATTCATGGAGATAAAAAAATGCCACCTGTATGTGACATCAAGCTGTCAAATTGCTTAAAATATATGTATTAAACTTTTTTAAATAATTAGTTGTGCGCAAGATTCGCCAGATCAAAATATCAAGCAATACACATTTAAGATAAACATACATCAATGGAATCAATGCCACATGTGCTGAAATAAATTCCATTAAAATTTGCAAACGTAACTAAATTTCACTTTTGTAATTTACTTTGTGGAAATGATATGGAATGATCTTTAATTCATAACATTCCGGAATTATAGTTATTTTCAATAAGAGTTTATTTAATAATGTCGATATGTTTCTCATTGCTCAAAAGGTAGTTTTATATTGTCCTGGGGAAAAAAAAACTCGTTAATTTAACCAAATATAAAGAGAAAATCCATTTAAAAAAAATTATAAGATATGGAAAAAGGAAGCTATAACGACTCATTCTTCCAGCACATTTTCCATTTTTTAAGAGAAACAAGATAATGATAAAACATTTAGAAGCAGATTTAGTTATATGGATGTCTCGTATAAAAAAAGGACATTTCATACTTTAAAATTATTTATTTGCAGCTTTACTTATTTTACTTTATTTTGTGTATTTATTTATTTTATTTATTTTTGTTTTTTTTCTGAAAGCGTATTTGGTAATAAGGATATCTCGTATTTTTAAAAACAAATTGTGGACATTTTGTACTTTAAAATCATTCATTTGTAGCATTTATTTGGTTTTTTGATTCGAACCTTAAGGTATATGGTAACACTGTGACCAGTTTGTAAAAATTGCACATATACCAGTAAGGTTCATAATATCTTTCAACGTAGACGTAGAATTACGCTTTTATAAGATACAAACATGACTAAGTCTC
This sequence comes from Cheiracanthium punctorium, assembly GCA_038373885.1. Lineage (NCBI taxonomy): Eukaryota > Metazoa > Arthropoda > Arachnida > Araneae > Cheiracanthiidae > Cheiracanthium > Cheiracanthium punctorium. Next base: position 3,141 of record JAWZYV010003773.1, on the reverse strand, counting down.
CATGGTTATTATTTTTAACCGCCTACTGAGAAGTTTATTTGGATTATAACAAGAAGTTTTATCTTTTTAAACAGTTACAGGCGTAACAATTCAAAATGACTTTAAAGTATACGCATTATGATTTCTTTCACTCATACGGAGTCTGCAAAAGAGTTATTTTACGCCTTTGAATAAGAGAGCTTTTCAGTGTAAGGCATTTAAATCGTAAGTTTTTTTACCCCTTCCGGTAAGATATAATAATGAAAAATTGGGCATGAAAAAACATTTAATTTTTATTTTTAAAAATTGTTTCATTTTATACTTTTTACATATTATTAATTAAAAATTATATTAATGATAAAATCCCACTGACTATATAAGAACAATTTGGCCATAGCTTGTACCAAGAAATTCTAAAGGTAAGTAGTATGGGTGAGTGGATAAGTCACTGAACACACACACACATGGTAGACGGCTGAAGTGTAAAGACAGCCTTCTCGCCCACCGCGAGAGACTCTCGACCTAACGGTCTGGACTTTGGGTCAGTTATTTCAATATTAAATTAAGATGTAAATTTGAAAATTACTACTTACAAAAAAGTGGTTTATTATATACCGTGAAAGTTGAAGACTCTATATGAGGAGTATAGTTCACCATTGATAACGAGCAAAATTGGTCAATTTACCGGAAGGGATTAATCTGATTACTAATTGTAAGCAATCGGACCAGATTCGATCAACGCAGGGTAAACAAAATAAGTCATTTGTCACTGTTTCAGTGATTTTTGAGGGAAAATTTGAATGCCAGCTCTTTTCTTTTCAGTGACTTATAAAAAAAAAAAGTGACTTTTCTGTGATTTTATAAAAATTTCGTATGAGAAAATTTTTATAAAATGTTCCGTACTTTTTTTATTCCGCTGTTATCCCCTTGCCATTGAGAGAGTTTTTGAATCTAAAATATCGAAGGTCTGCGTTAAAACGTAGATAAAATCGATATTCTGAATTCAGAATCAGAGTTCTGATTGCACTTGCTGGCAACATTGAAAACGAGTCTTAACAATGATTTTGGGAAGTATAGGACCATAGAGTAGATATAAGGATAGTAATAGTTTCTATAGAGTAGATATAGAGCGCTTTGGCAACCCTAACTTGAGGCCCTTGTCCCAGCAGCTGACTTGTTGCAAAATCTCACACGGATAACTTATTTGCATCCAACTCACCTTAGTTTTCTATGGAGCATTTCTGGCCCGCGCGTTTACGTTTTCACCGTTCTATTTTTAAGAAAAAATGGTACATAGCTGCTCTGCATATAGGTAAAATTTATGATTTGTAAAAGGTCTTGGGACAGCATTTCACAGGACGGTAGTTTTTTTTTATTTATTTATTTATTCATATTTTAAAACTGTACTTTTTATAAATGAAGAATATTCATATGTATCCACATCTACTAAGTCTTGGCGATATATTTTTTTATACCAAGAATATTTGTAATGCGTGTGTCGCCAGTAAATTTCGCTTGTAGTTTACAGTTACCACTCACCAAATGGGGCGATAATGCACAAGTCTAGCCTCTTTGCGCATTACCGTGCCACAAGTCACGTGGTTTATCCGCACCTGAGATTTCCAGCGGGTTTTGAATGGCGATGCGCTCTCTAGTTTATTTCTACTCTCTGAATAGGGCTCATAAAAGATAGAAATAGGAAACCTAAGCATGGGCGCCGGCAGCATAGGGCAAGGGGGGGCGATGCCCCCCCTGGATTTTTGTATGCAGTGTTTTCCCTTGCTTTTTTGCTCTTTCCAACATGGTAACCATACGTTGAAGCAGTCTTTGCTAGGGATGGACGCGACACGACTTTTTGCGAGACGAGACAGAGATTTACAGCTTTTTTGCGAGACGAGACACACATTTTTAACATTACGATATAGGGATTTTTGCGAGACGAGACAAAGCTTTTGGACTATTTTGCGAGACGCGAGACGCTTATTTTTCGTCTCGCGTCCATCCCTAGTCTTTTCCACCCCCCCCTTGAGTAGTCTTGCCCCCCCCTGGAGTAGTCTTTGCCCCCCTGGGAAATATTCTGCCGGCGCCCATGAACCTAAGTACGATTTACCGACTTATTTTAGTACAAGTGCGCTTGCGCTTCCAGTATCGAATTCGGATTGAGAGAGGATTTTCTCTCAACTCAATTTTTTAAGACTAAAAATCGTAATCACTTTCCGATGGAAGGCGTAAAGGACAATCTTAGTGAAAGAGGGCTTGAAATGTGGGTATGGGCTTGAGTATGCGGATGCTCGTGTTCCAATATGACACCGACTCTAGCCATGATACGTAAAGCGAATGATAGCTCCATTTTGTATCAAAAGGTCAACATTTATGATCATTCTCCAGAATCGGAATAATATCTCTTCGTAGTTTAAATTATGGATAATGTTTCACAGAATAAAGCACTTATATAAATTACCCATGGACTTTTAATCGTGATCATGTCTATTGGCTCTCATCCGTCATTGATAAAAATCGGTTCAGGTTTTTAATTTTTTTGGGGGGGGGGAAATTGTTGAAATGCTTGAATAAAATAGTTTTTAGGATTTCGCATAGTTTTATAAGTATGCGTAAAATTGATTTTTAATAAAGTGCTGCTAATTTTTTCCCCAGTGGCGGGCCTCTGCCCCTGAATGCATTGGCCACCAGGGGCCGGAGCTTCAGATCTCTTTATTATGGGGGCACCTAGTAGGTGGACTAAGGTTGCCCCATATGAAAGGACGGACAGCCACGCTCATTCGAGGATCGAACCCCGACTGAACCGGGAGTTGAACCCGGAACCGTAGGACGGGGCTTTACCTACCACGCAAGCTGGTCGACGTGCTGCTAGTACAAACTAGTGAAAATTAGGGAAATTCCTCAATTTTCGAATGAGTAACTGAAAAGCAGTGAATTAATAACCAACGGCAGTGACAGATAGTGACTTTTGGAAAAATGATTGTTTTCAAAAAAAGAAAATCTGGTCACCCTCAACGCCTCCAACATGTAGAAAGCCAAAGGCCTGTGGCATCACCAATCTTCGAGGTCATCATTTGGCCTACATATAAAAGGTTTATTTTCACAACATAAAACTGTTTAAAATTTCAGGTGAATGATATAAATATCAGAAAATATCTTAAG
>JAWZYV010003772.1:0-309951 GCA_038373885.1 Cheiracanthium punctorium | reverse complement strand
ATTTCAAATTAGTCAACTATATATTACATTAGTTGAAGTACTTGCTCCATAAACAAATAACGATCTTTCTTTTTTTTTTTTCTAATATTAAATTTATTAGATTCTCCAGTTTTAACCCGTCAACGATGGGTACGTCAGCTAGTATAAACTAAATAATGAAAATGTCTTCAATGGTCAGATTATAAAATCTTATTGGAAAATATAGCTTAACCCTTTAAGGCGCAGTGGTCCCGCTCTGGGAACACCCAACTCTAACGTTTTGACTGTAGCCAGTCACGAAGGATACATTGGATTTCTATAAAACTAGTTGCGGGTGACATAGCTCCACGAGAATTCTTTACTTTTTAGCACGTCCTTTCCCGTAAAAAATGGTCGCGATTATTTTTAACAGCACTGACATCTGCTGAAAAATGGAAGAACGCGAGAACAGCTAGATAGATTGCCCTATGCTGGAAAAAGGGCAGCCGTTGCCATCGCTCGAATTAACTACCAGCAGGATGGCGGACGATCGAAACGTTCATCGCGTGCCACAGATCTAGAGACCCTTTTTGACGCACCTGGCTGTGCGCGAGCACAGCCAGGTGCTGTTTATAACAGGATGGCTGTTTATAAGCGGTACCATACACAGTAACAAAAGATAAAACTGTATCAGTTAGGGAACTTTTAGAAAAAATTCTTAAAAATGGAAAAGTTTTCAGAATGTGTTACTCTTACAAAAAATTTCACTGTGGTTTCGTGAAAATCCTGTGATTTTGGTACATAAATACACAGTGTCGCACCCAGGATTTTAGTTTAGGGGTGGCTGAGCTGAAAATACTGCTGAACTCGGTCATATTGAGATCGATAATTACAACCCTCTTATAACGTCAAAATATTCTGTACCACTTGATTTGCCCATACAACACAAGCCCACAAGCAAAATCTCATTATAGAGTAATAAATAATTATCTGATCTTTTCAGTGATATTGTAACTGACTTTAACAGTGTTTCATAAACTCTTTGTAAGTATTTATTTAAAAACTAACATCTTTTTAGCTAAAAAATACTTTAGAAATAATTTGAAGACAATAAATAATAATAATAGTAATAATTCATTAGTGACAATTTTCATTTTTTAAAGTTTTTCACTTCAAACTTTCCACCTTTGGGGGGGACTTGAGCCCCCATAGCACCCCCCCCCCGGTGGGTGCGCCTATGTAAATACAAATAAACGAATTATGTAATGAACGTCAAAATTTTTAAAATGCCTCTTTACAAGCTGTGCTACGTACTGAAATAAACCATAAACCTATGTCAGTAACAAAACTTTTAGAAACAATTCTTAACCATTTATGCCTAGCGTCCCTTTTTTGGGACGGCATTTTCGCTATTAGTCGAAAACGTTATTTATTTTTCCTAGCCTTTATTCATGAGTATTGAGCCTCAACTCCGCACAATAGTTTAACATGACCAAGTAAGATGTTGATATTTCGATTTTTATGCAAAATGATTTTAAAATAAATCATTCCTTGTTCAAGAAGTTGACATCAGAAATTTATCTATTATTTCTGTTATCAGTAAAAATCGAAGAAAGTCGCAAAAATATCCAGGCACAAATGGGTTAAATATCGAGAATTTTGCATAACGTATCAGTCGTACAAAAATTTTTCCGAGCAATTCCACGTTTAAGATTTTTATTTTCTGAAATCTTAATAAAAGACACAGGTTTCAAATTTGTTTCAGTGTGTAGTGCATCTTATTAAGAATATTACTGAATTTTTTCCTGTTCTTGGTACAATTAGTTTATTTTAGTTTGTGTAACAAGACCGCAATTAGATATTGTTTCTTCGACATGAAAGAAACGCTGTATATCTGGAAAAACATCAGATTTTGTTTCCCAAATACAAAAAACTAATTATGTCAAGAACTTCAAAATTTTTAGGATGGTTGTTTAAAAGCTGTACTATACACATGAACAAAAGATAAACCTGTATCGGTTACGAAACCTTAAAAAAAAAAAAAAAAAAAAAAAAAAAATGCTTAAAATTGGAAAATTTTTCAGAAGGTGTTACTCTGACAAAAATGTAACTGTAGTTTCAAAAAAAGCATGTGATTTTGGTGCATAAATATACAAATAAAGAAATTCTGTCATTTTAGAATGCCTCTTTACCAGCTGTACTATACACTATAATAAGCGCTGGGCACAGGGGCGTAGCCAGAAATTTTTCATGGGGGGGGTTACGACTACTACAACTCATATATATGTATACGTGTGTGTGATAATGTAGTGAAGAATATACATTTTGTATGGCAAAAAATTTCTCATGGGGGGGTTATGACCCCCCTCACCCCCCCCCCCTTGGCTACGCCCCTGGCTGGGCGTGTATCAATAGTTAAACTTAAAAAAAAAAATTCTCAAATATTGGCAATTTATCAGTATGTCACTTTTCGAAAATTTTTATGTGCAATTCCTATTCCTTCCTGTGCACACTAGAGAAAAAAAGCTTCTTTAACTGAAATGCATTCGAATCCACCGCTCTTTTCACCCCTGCCCCCCACACACACCCCGTCTACACAATTCAACAAATCACAAGAAAGCGCCGCCTTGAAAGCGCGCAAAAAAAGCGTTACCTAAAAAAGGGGATCTGTGAACGCATTTTAATGAGAAAATCGGCTGTGAAATTCAGCGCCATCTGTTGGGAAAAGGTGACTTTCGCAGACCTGAAAAGGAATTGTCAATATTTTCGCCAAAACGTATTTTCTTTCGCCAAACTAATTTTATTTTCGCAATTTGCGACGGTGGCGATTGACAGCGCGACCCCTGTGAAGGTATATAGGGGAGAGTCGGGAGGGGTGGGACAATTTCAGTTATATCTAAAGGAAACATTGTTTTTAATTTCAGATTTTTCCACCTGGTTTAGTAATCATAGCATCATATTACTGTTATAAATCATTTCAGTTACAAAATTCTATGAGTTTATCTGACAAAAAAGTTGTTTTCCAATACCAAAAGTAAATAACTTCTTGTCTTTCCATGCAAGTTGCTTTCAGTCTCATTTATTGTAACTAAAAAAAAAAATTCTTTTTTTAAAATGTTTTGTAGACTTAAGACCATAAATTTTATAAATTAGCAGTTGAGATGAGCCTAGCAGCAGCATATTTTTAGGGATAATTTATTTTATTGATAGTAAAGGGAGGAATGGAACACTTTAACTTAAGGAGGAAAAATGATGATAAAAAAGACTTTATCTTCTCAGAAGAAACTGACTGTTCCATCATTGATAAAGAATATATTACCGCAAAACTGCACCCACCAAAGACGGTTGGCGGAACTAGTTATGCAAAGATATATTTTTTATTTGATTTGGATACAATATATTATACAAATATACATTATAATACGCAAAAAATCCTTGGGAACATAAATCATACACTGTCATTTTCCCGAAGTATTTGTGGTAATTCTGCATAAATTTCAAATTTTAGAAACAATTCCCATCCTTACCTAACGTAAGGGAAGGATGAGACATTTTTCTTAACTATTTTAAATCAACCCTATAACTTAAACTTTATAATCACCCTCAATTATATATATTTTTTAAACTTGTTAAAATCTTTCTAGCCATTATTTTGAAACTTTAAGAGCTGTACAAGTAGAAAATAATTTGTAAGAAATATGTTTGTCAAAAATATCCTAACCTTGCCGACTCTCCCCTAACCCCCCCCCCCCTTCCCCTGCAAGTCTTCTTTCTTCCCATGACTTTCACAGCTGTATATGGAATTTGTTTTCATTCCATTTGTTAGTTTTAACTGCACGCCCCTGTATCATTCACTTACAAAAAATCTAATATCGTATATCAAATGCATCCTCGTTTAAATTAAACATTAATGGCTTGTTCTTTTAAAGTAATGCCATATTTTTCTTTCTATGACTTCTAGTCTATTACAGTGGAACTGCCCACAAGTCTAAAAACAAACCTTTCCAAACAGTATAAGCTAAAAAAAAATGTAAAATGTGATTCAATTTAAGACTAACACACGCAGTTAAAATGAAAACAAACTGCCCTCCTGGGAATGTGAAAACGAAAAAAGACCTAAAAACAGTGCTTTCATTACCAAAAGTGCAGAAGCTTTTATTAATTTAACCCTATTTCATCCAAGGTGTTTAACATTTAATTCGGGTGTAATTAAATTTCTATTAGTGCATATGTTCTCGTTTCTTAATCTCTTTCACCGTAATTTATCACAAAGTATTAGATGTTTAAATAACATGTTCCAGCGTATATTACATGTCCTCCAGGGAGAACTAATCATGGCATTTCGAGATATTAGCAACGTACACTTAGTTACCAACCAAGATACTTAACTTGATGGATGCTAGCTGAATTCTTCGTTTTAAACTTGGAGTCGATTAATCTGCAGCGTAATTTTCTGATGTAGTCTTCCCAGGTGGCATTGCTGCCGTTCTCTACCATGCGAAGCGTTTGAGATTTCAGGCGCATTTATAAATGTCTTGAGCAGGATCGAGTAGATCAGGTTTTAATAAAATACACTATAAACAAAGTTCTAGGAATCGAATGCGTTTTCGTAAGTTAGTATTATTCAGCTTGTGCAACTGTCTCAACTGTGGTGTGGCTAAATGGTTAATACCAATTGCAACATAAATTCTAAAAATAAATTCTGAATCTCTCTCATATTTTAAATACGAATTAAAAGGCGATGTATTAAGTGTATCAAAAACCATGACTGTGTCAGGGCTATTTGGTCTTTCTTAAACCAATAGATTGGAAAGTGTGTCATTATTCATGAGTGTGCCGTATTTTTCCTTCTTGTTCCACGAAATGCTTATTTGAAATCGAAATCTACATGAAAATCGCATATTAAAACTGTTTTAAGTGTTCATCAGGCATATTCTAGCTATACTTCTACTTTAAAACAATCTGTAGCAATTGCCAGTCTCTCGATAAATACGGAAAATTCGCTAAGCTAGGTTCATCTTTGGGGACTTATTTTTTTTGCCCCAAACGGGACAATAAATCATCAAAAATTGCAAACCTTGCTAACTTTCAATATTTTATTCTTCTCCCTCTGCCCTGCGCTATCTGGCAAACTCTATTGATAAATGCAACGAAAAAGTGTCGACAAACACAAAATGAACAAAATAACACTCTGGTGCTTAAAAAAAAATCAAATTCAACTTGCATGTCGTGTGCTCATAAATTTGTGATTTTGTTTTGTTGTTAGTATTAACAAGCAAATCATCCATTAATTGAAAATTAACAGCAACAGGATGTTTTTAATTGCTTTTGTCACTTATCAGAGTTTCTTTTGGGTAAATTTTTAAACTAATACTTCTTTTTAATAAAAAACATCCGAAGTTTACGATACCGTCATCGTGCAAATCCCATTTCGTTATCACTATTTCTGTCTTCGTAATGATACTTTAAAATTTAAGTTTGAACTCGGTGCAACACATATTTAAAATCATATTTACATCGTAAAAATTCCATGTGAGGTGAGTGATACAAACATACGGGTTGGCTTTACCTCAAATAATCCGGATATCAAGCATCCCCCGGAGCCAGGCTTAACCTCCCAGTGCTTTAGTTTTGTTGTATTAATCCGACTGACATTAGTTAATGTCTTAGATCATTGATTCCCAAACTTTTAAATAGTGCAATCCATTTTTTAAAGAAATTAAATATATAGTAATTTATTTCATTCCCGGCACACTGAACTTGATCAGGTAATTGACTTGCAAATTGAGGAAAGGGTGTATACATGTGCATTCAAGGTTTTGTACAGTCTGTCAATTATATAACCAGATGCCGGAACCCTCAATCAAAAATGCCCTTGTTGGGACGTTTTAGAATCTAGATCTAGTCTGAAAATTTCAGATTACATTTACAGAAAAAAATGGAGGTTCTCTCCCAGGCGCAAAATTTCCAAATCTAGTTTGTAATATTTAATAATACGGCTTTGGTTTTCCGATAAATATTTTCCCACTCGAAATAATTACTTGGAACCGTATTACAGAATTTCTTTTTTATGTTTTAAATATTAAACTTTATCTTTTAAATATTAAACTTATGCTTTTAATTTAATTTGTATATATTTATCTTATGTTTTTAAATTTAATTTGTAAGATTTAATCATACAGTTTTTAAATTTAATTTGTAGTCCTAAAATTATGTTTTTAAATTTAGTTTGTAAGTATTAAAATTATGTTTTTAAATTTAATTTGTAATTATTTAAATTATTGTTCTTTAATTTTAATTTGTAAGTATTAATCATACAGTTTTTAAATTTAAGCTGTAAGTATTAAATGTATGATTAATGCTTACAAATTAAATTTAAAAACTATATGATTAATACTTACAAATTAAAATTAACAACAGTAATTTTAATACTTAGAAATTGAATTTAAAAACATAATTTTAATACTTAACCATTAAATTTAAAATCATAATTTTAATACTTACAAATTAAATTTAAAATCATAATTTTAATACTTACAAATTAAATTTAAAATCATAATTTTAATACTTACAAATTAAATTTAAAAACATGGCTGGTCGTATTTGGGTATCATTTTTCTTTTAGTTCTCGGCACCGCTTCACTCTGTCTTATGGTGTTTTACGGGTATCACTGGATTGCTCTTGAGAAGCATTTTCAAACCGTAAACCTTCGCTATATTTTTTTCGACAACTATTCAACTTCATTATTTATTTCAATTTTTTATTTAACACTATATATATTCACTACAACTGTTTTATACTAATGTTTAATATACTCAATCGATAGATCTTGACGAGAACTGACGATTGAAACGCAAACGAACGTTCTAGATTCTCCGAGTCAAAATTTATACCAAACGAACATTATGTGACGCAGCGAAACTACCCCAAAAGGGCGACGCTTCACACTCTGCCCTAAACGATGAGTCATAGTCCTCACCCAATGTAACGAATTCTTTGATGCTTTAGCTATCGAGAGGTGTAATTAAATTTTGGATATAGACGATAGATATGTAGCTGCAACATCAAACTGCATCTGCCGATTTTATTATCATCAGTTTTCTGAATTGCCTCCCAGTACGGAAGCACATTTAAGAGATGCATTCACATAAAAATCTTGATTTAAAAAAATTTATAGCACAAAATTTTGCATCGATTGAGAATCTAACTTTGAAAATTCAATCCTTAACAAGCGAGATATCATAAATCGAATGAAGTGAATATTTTAATATTTCATAGCATGACGTAAAACCGAATTTCATGTACTATATTGTGATTAAAATAATTAGTGAAAAGTTAACTCAGAGTGCTTTTGTAAATATAGCCTAATACAGCAAAATTATATACGGTCAGAAATGGTAAAAACGCATAGATATTAAAAATGATAAACAAAACAGATCAGTGCATCGGTGACTGACGTCATATGACAAGTATTTTCGGCAAAATGTGTAGGAAAGGAAAAGTACTGAATTCTAAGAATGGTTGAAATAATGGAAAGAAACGGTATTAAACAATTTTGATCTTTATAGAACAAAATAAAGTAAAATAAATAAAAATAAAGTCAAATGCACAGCAAAGTATATGTAAATGTAAAGTACATGTCCATGTTCTAAGTATTTTTTGGTATTTATATGTCTAATTTACTCTTATTGCAACTTTTATCTGGTACACTTTTAATGTCTAGGGATGTTCTTTTGGCTCTGTTAACAGGCCACGACACTATGCTTTAAAGATTCAAAATTTAAAAGAAAAATACAATAGAAAAAATTTCCATTTCATAATTAACTTCTAACTTAAATCTAACAAACAATTAAAGCATTTTTATGTACTTTTAGTTATTATGTTTTAAAAATAAAAGACAGACATGCGTCATTCCTGTTCAGATTGATTTTTTATACAATGCTTTTACACATGGTCATAACTATCCCCATTTTCAAAAATAGGATAATCATGACCATAAATTTAAAAAGATTTAACTGATAAATCATGTTCAGAAATTCTTTAAACATATTACAAACATACTTTTTAATTTGGATTAGCTTGCCTGAAAAATTTTCTCCTTGCGCCAATTAACTGAACACCGAACCGCCGAATCGGTTTACAGAGTATTTTGACATGGTGTTTGATTTTCAATTCTTACTGGCGTGAAAGTACTTATTATTAATGATGAAAGATAACTTTCATTAAAAATACATTATAAGCTTTATGTCAAATATTTTTGTGAATGTTTATCATTTATAGATTAAAAAAAGTTCCTGTAGTCGTTATTACACCATTCGACGCTGCAGAACCGACAAATCCGTTCTTTGAAATTTTTGATTAAAAAAAAAGTTTTACAGCTTATTCTGACTTAAAAACACTTGAAATTAACCATGAAATATACATATAATGAAGTATACATTATAAGCATTATGCCTAATGTGTTGCCGAAACTACATTATTTATGCAGTTTTTCACAATTCCGCTGGTAATAATTACCCCACGATATGTACTGTACTGTTATTGTTTTACGTGCTAAATAATTCATACTAATCAGAACACAAAAAATATGCTTTAGGAATTTTTAGGAAAAGTTTAATTTTTTTTCTTTACTTATGATGTATTGCTCATTAATTATCCTATCTTTGATGGATGAATTTAGCTTGGATAAAAAACATGCTCCCAAAATAAAAGTTCTACAAATATATATACGGTTTTTAAGGTTTGAAAATGGTTGTCACTAACGCAAAAATGCGTAAAAGTATAATTTTGATCTAAAAAGATGATTTAATTTGAGTTGATACCTCGCTTGTTAAGATTGAATTTTCAATGTTAGATACTCAAACGACGCAGAATGTTGTGATCTACAATTTGTTTTGCTTGCTATTTTCTGTAGAACTCGTGGTTTTTGAATTATTTATAAAAAACTGAAAACAGTTCGAAGTTTTTGTGATCACGCCACGCCTACAGCTCATATGGAAGAATGAGGTAAAGCTGAAATCCCTTCCATAAGACGCAAAACAAAGGGATTAAAACAATTCCCAGCTTTCCTGGAATTAAAGCTTGTCAATCCCAACTTTACTGGACTATTATGGTTTACACGGAATTCAACCTCAAAATGATCCCTTCAAGATGATGTACAACAGTTCAAAATTATCTACTAAAGGAATTATTGGAATACGTATACGCAGATTTAATCTTATAACCTCATCATTAGCATTTGTCTAAGCGAAGAGAATTTCTACAGAGCATTATGCATCGCTAATTCCAAGCTTTGAAATTCTTGTTCGCCATTGTGAGACTTGTTAGCGTATCCTAAAATAAACAGGAACAATTTTACGTTTTCTCAACAAATAAGATGGTGTGTTTAAATCAGAGAGCTATTTTGAACTGTAAGAATGTGTATTTGACATTTTACTAAAGCTTAATTTTTCATCCTAAAAGATTGAATTTCAGCATTTTCTGATAATAATAGTTTGTTTTAAATTTGTGTATGTGTATTATAACAAGATAAATATATCGGCAAATTTTAGCTTAAATGGCAGCGCATTGTTTTGTATTGGTACTATTTGAAATTCCTAAAACGAAGTAGGCTTAACAAGGATAGAAATATTTGAAGGAAATGTTCCTCTTATATGAAGCAACGAAATAATATGAACTTTGACATATCAGTCTACCAACGTGCAACCAATGCTTCATCAAATACATTTAATCTGTATTGTATGAATTATACGAATAAAGCTTATATTTTATGCATATTGAAATTTGATTAAAATCTGTTCCAAATATGCATTTATATATTAATTTTGTACACTGGAAGTTAAAGTTAGAACCAAGCATTTTATGACAAATTTATATCTTATTTACATATGACATATTCTGTAAACTTTCTTGGCATCCAAGTATTAAAATTTTCTATTTCAAATGATTAGTTTCAGGTATTAGTTTTGAGGATATTTTGCCTTATTTGTGTATATTTCGATATTTTTATTCAACTAATGTAACCAAAGAAATGCTTTTTAAAATCTGATTTTCTTAAATGTCAAAAAAAAAAGAATTTTATAATTAAAGATGTGAAAATCATCCATGAATTAAAAAGAGCAGTTGACAATGTTTTTGTCGGTGAAGTTCTATAACTACCCTTAACACCCTTTTAACATCAAACCTCTGTTTTAATTTAAAGATTATTTGCAAGCACATGTGAAATGTATCATTTTGGTTAAATAATTTTTTGAAATTTCCAGGTATACCTGCTATTGTAGCATCTGCGTGGGCTGTTGTGAAAGGAGTAGTTAGTGCCTCTGATGAACCTTTTGCTCAAAGAGGGTAAGTCAAATTTCTCGAGAGAATATTGGGGGGGGGGGACCGAGGGGAGTAAGAATTTTGGCATATCGTTTGCATACACAATTCTGTAAATGCAAATTGTATGAGTTTCGTACCAACTGATAGCTAATTTCTAATCCATTCAGACGACTGCTCCAAAAATAGTGAAAATTATTTGGTGGGAAAATTGATTTTACACGTGACAAGTCAGTTTGCATTTTGTTTGTGAGGGGGTGGGATTGAAACAGGAGCCGAGGTGAATTGAAACAGAGTATCTTTGGGTAGAATTGAGGGTTTTAATTAGGGAGTATGATATATTGTAAAGGTATTTAGTAAAATAAAACATTCAGAGATGGAATTTGATATCTTAACAATATTTTAAATTTATATTCTAAGCATTTTAACAATACTTTTTTATTGAATTGGAGGGTTTTAATTAGAGAGTATGATATGTTGTAAAGGTAATTAGTAAAATAAAACATTCAGAGATGGAATTTGATATCTTAACAATATTTTTAATTTATATTCTAAGCCTTTTAACAATACTTTTTTATTGAATTGGAGGGTTTTAATTAGAGAGTATGATATGTTGTAAAGGTAATTAGTAAAATAAAACATTCAGAGATGGAATTTGATATCTTAACAATGTTTTCAATTTATATTCTAAAAGTTTTAACATTATTATTGTATTGAATTGGAGGGTTTTAAGTAGAGATGATGATATAGTGTAAAGGTATTTAGTAAAATAAAACATTCAGAGATGGAATTTGATATCTTAACAATATTTTTAATTTATAGTCTAATCGTTTTAACAATATTATTGTATTGAATTTGAGCAAATCTTTACTTTAAATCTTAACCAAATGATCACCCCTTCTTATTAAATATATATCTTTAAAATTTTAACACATAGAGGAATATGGTATTAGATGGTAATTAAAAAGAATTAATCAAAACTTTATTTAATTCCATTTTTACAAATCTAAATTAGAGAAGTAAACATTATCGAAGTTCAGTTGCTTATAAGTAAAATAATCACATTTATGTTTTTATAAACCCGATTTACGAATAATCTCACAAATGTTTATTATAAAAAACAAGAGAGACAAATCATGCCAAATGCATCGACCATAAAATGCTTTCTTTTGCACCAAACTTGGCGGTGTATTGCCGTCAAAATTGGCGAGATATTGGATATAACCTCAAATAAGCTGTACATCATTCTAGTGTAATTTATACGAGATCCTGTAAAACAAACTTAAAGGTTATTTCCAATTTTAAAAGGAATAGAATAAGCTGTGACACACGTCTGTTGTGTCGTGCTCGAAATGCATGATTATCTCTAAACTGTAGTAAACTGTAATGCATGTCAATTCTTTTAAATGCTCTTGAAGAACTATAAATGCTACCAACGTTACTTTCGATGGAGAGCACTATTTTTTAATCCTTAATAACATATTGTAATTTTGTTTTGCTTAAAATAGCCGAAATCTGTAAAATACTCTTTGAAGAATGACTGCCCATAGAGCGTAATGTATTCGAATTATTTTGCGTGTTCCTTGAAAAGATTTATAAATGCTACATAAAACGTTTTTAATTGGGTTCATGATACGGTATATACGAATAATTTACATAAATTTCGTAGATATCGATGCATATTTGCCTCACCAGTGGCCAAGTGCAAAGCGATCTCCACTGTGAGATGGGAAGTACCTGGTTCAAACCCAGATCGTGTCCGTTGACCTAGCCGTTCGAAGTTTTCCGTGTTTCTCTTCGAAATTTAGCGTACATATGCGTTAGGACCCTTTAGAAAGACCCCCGGGGAGGGCACCCCCCCTCAGCCTAGATCTCTATTGTAGATAAACGGCCGTATTCCCAAGGTCAATTTAAATCAAATCGATACACGTTTACAGCAGTTAGAACAATCATATAATCAAATCACTCATAGAAAACTTAAGCCAGGTGAACTGTAACAGTCTCTTTAAGCTCCCTCAGTCTCCCTAATTTTATGGCATAAGAAGTAAATTAGTTGCACAAGTGCTATTGTTTGAATCTTTAATTAATGAGCTTTTCAAAACTAAAAACATAACCGAAATACATATGCATTATGAAAATACAGGTGTTTTAAAAAAAAACGTTTAAAATTTACTTTTTGAGGTTTTTCCGTAGGTGTCACAACGACACAATCTCTAGCACGAAACATCCGTTTAATTCATAATAACCAGGTTCATAATTAATTATGTTTAAGATGAGAATACAGATCTTGGAGAAAAAGACATCCATTAGTTATCCACTCTACGTAGTTTGATCGCAATGAGTCATATTTCAGAAATTTCGCAAACAAAATTTCAACAAGTGTTAGGTAGGTGAGACAGGTAGGTTAATTCAGTGCTCGATACGAACTTGGAACAAGGAATAAATCATGCCGTACGCTTAGATTATTAAGCACTTCCTTATAATATTTTATTATGAGAATTAACTTTCATGGCATTTCGGTAGAATGTTATTGAATACATATATATTTTTCCATTTCAGGTGCCCTTGGCAGAATAAAGATTATTATGATTATGTTTTTAGCTGTCCTGTAATGATGGTGCTTTTGGTAAATCTTTTGTTTCTAGTATAATGAAATTGCATTTTTCTTAATAAAGAATCAGAAATACTTTGAGCTGTATAAATACTGATTTTGTTGACATGCATGTGAATTTTCAGATTCGAGAAAATGTAATTGAAATTTTAATGATGATTATAATCTTTAAATATTATAAGTGCTAGTAAAATGAATAATATTATTTACAAAAAGAAACAAGCGAATTTCTAATCATTACTATGGTAATGATTATAAATTATTTCTCTTTTATCGAATTATCATAGTATTCATTTTTATCAAATACTCTGAGATGTATCTTTTAAGTGGTTCTTTGTTTTGATAAAATTATGAATACCTGTGCTTAAGATCTTTTTTCCTTTCTTACAACAATTTATACATATTTAACAACTTTCTTACAACAATTTACTTTACAGTTTATCGAAATGATTTTCTATTCTTAACTTTATTGCAGGTGAATATATTTTTCCTGTCAAAAATAATGTGGGTTTTAATTACAAAGTTAAGGGCATCTAACTCTCTCGAATCAAAGCAGTATTGGTAAGTATTGATTTAAAATAATTATCATTTTCGTATAATCGTTTATAAAGGTTAGTTTGACTATGATAATTTTCTTTGCTTTAAAAATTAAAATTCAATTTTAAAATAAATAAAGGTTCTTTAAAAATCATCATGCAGCAAATTTGAAACGCAAAATTATCTTTCATTCTTAAAATACGCCGCATAAAACTAATCACTTCTAAAATTTCTTATGGAATGAGTTTTTAACTCTTTCATCACTAAGTTTTATTTATCTGTATAATAAAAGTAAAAAAAAATATCTTAGTAGTTATGTTATTGAGTATAAAGCACGAATAAACTTTATTTAAATAAGTGCAGATTATTTTAGCAATAGGATTTGCCTCAACATAATTTTGAGAGCTCAGAAGTATTTTAAGCAGTCGTAGTTGGTGGAGTCACTGATAGGGGATGTTACGTAGCTCGAATGAATCTTTCTCAGAGAATTCAAATGAGGATGATAATAGCCAATTTGCTGCGTGGATGCTTCTGTAGCTGATCAATCTTTGTTGGTTAAGCTGTTTCCGACATCTGAGACATAACAACGAATGCTTTGAGGATTCAAGTAGTAATTTGTCCTTCACACGAAATCCGTGAATTCACTCTGAGTTCTCAGTCCGTAATAATCATCCCAGTTTGTATTCTTGCGGATGATTATTCATGCTAGGAGTCCCGTCTGGTGACTTCTTCTACTTAATTGGCCTTTCTCTCAGAAATTTTCTTATCTTGACAAATCTTCTTGTGCAAATCCCGTTTTTGTATGCTTATTTGTTCGTCTGAAATGAAATCTTGCAGTTTAGTTGGATATTTTTGCCCCTTACAAGAATATGAAGATGTAATATACATAATTAATTAAAATTTCACAGTTTTGCAGGAACTGAAGCTTAACATAAAAAACTAAAGTTTTATTCTTGATCAATAAAGAACGTAAAATAATAATGATGGTAATGATGCTGAGCCAGTGGATGGTAATGATGCTGCCAGCTCGTGGGATACAGCAAGTACAGCCGGGCTGCACTTGAAATTATCAGCACATACTTTAAAATAATTTATTCTACTAATTTTCCTAAAGTCATATTAGAATTGTGGAATTCCTACGGTAAATTAAAAAATCTCCGAAAAAAACCAAACAAAAAAAACCGTATTGTGGCCGGATCGCTCATTCAGAAAAAAAGCACTTTAATCTTCCCGCAATTCAATTGGAAAAATCTTTGGTTCAGCCCAGAGCACTGAAAAGAAAATTGGCAGCACCGTTACCATGACAACGACTACGTCAGCAGCCTCTCCGGCATAGGGAGTATGCAGCTGATACAGCCGTTGGAAGATTTTATAACGGCGGCTGAACTTAAGAACTTGACTAACTGATTCGCTCGGACGAGAAGTGAGGGAGGGGGTAAGGAGAATATACGTTTGGAAAACTCTGGACTTTATATTGCTGAATTTATCAAGAAGGTAAGCCTGAATAGACGCTTATGAATGGACAATTACCCATCAAAGCAATATTGTTTTTAAGTAAGCAAGAACTGGCATTTAGACATGGCGAGCGAGAAAATTCTTTAAACATGGGAAATTTTAAAGAGCTTTTAAAATTATTGATATCTGAATATTGATATCTGAATTAAAACAACGCCTTTTTATGGGGACATCACTGACCGATTCGCATGTTTAAAAGAAAGGAGGATTGATTTGACTTATAAAAAATAAGTAAGTTTTCTTTTTTTTTTTCTTCTCAAGTTATCGTTACAAAAGAAAATTCTAAGGAAACTTCGAATCAGACATGGATGAATGCAATTTTGAGGATAAGAGCGGCTGGTTGAAATTTATGTCCATTTTATGGAAGTAAAATAGGATCTCTGACATTTTTTATGTAATTTCTTTTTTTTTTTTTTCCTCGGTGAGGGCTTAATCCGCCAGCTTTCGAATTCAGTAACAAAGATTTTCCAATCCTCTCCGGAGGAAAAGGGGAAGCACCCACAGGGGGGGAGCGACCGCCGAAGGCGGTTTACGCCAACCAATACCCCCCCGGGGAAAACCTGGATGGCCACCCCGGACCAAGGGCATACCCCCGGCGCCGAGCCCACGAAATTTATTTGAATCCAAAAATTTACATTAAGTTACAGAACTCCCACTGGGGATTAAGACTTCAAAAGAACAAAGAAAAACATGAAGGACACAAGAAATAAGCACTAAAAACACTAAAATACATACAAATGAAATACAATAATAAAAGTACAAAGAACAAGAATAAAGAGTCACCAAAGGCGCGAATCTAAAGAAAAACCAGTTCTAGAGTTAAAACACTTCCGGAGACAATAGTTCGCGCCGAGACGATTTAGAGGTGCACGATAAATAAGATGATATATTACTGGACCAAAAAAGTAATATTATAACAAATATTCAGCAAACAATGGGTTAAAAGGTGACAATAGCGGACCGGCCAACCATGACCAACGCACCAGATTAATTCCTTTCCTTTTTTTTTTTTTTTCTTTCTATTAAACGCCAGGTTCCCAGTTACACTGTATAACAAAAGTCCCCGACTCAAAGCGCCGAAACTGCAGTATCAAAACAGTGGGTATTGTAAAAACTATACCCACTCTAGACACAGAGCCAGGTATACCGAACCATCAACTAAAAATCACCAGTTTTAAAGCCGAAAAAGAAAAACCAAGCCAGGTTTATTAGTCAGTAGCCCGTCCGCTTTACAAAGTTGTGACAAAAGATTTGTGATTAAAGCCACAATTAGTTCAAATATTAGATTAAAAACTATATTTACAGTTTAAAAAAATAACATCAATATAAATATCACCGTAGGCCCGACAAGAAGTTAAAATAAGTCAATCTTGGTAAATTTAAAAGTTAAAACACACAAGAGTCTAAAATAGTTTAGCTAGAGAAATTTGATTAGTGACAACCTTTTACTTAAAATTCAATTATTTATAAAACTTATATTTTATAAAAATACAATAGCCTTAATTAAGAACATTATTATTAAAAAAAAACCATTTAAAAGCAGTAGTTATAGTGAAACACCGATATAGATATCACAACAGGCCCACCGTCGGACAATAGGAGGAGGATATTGGTTCCAGATAGATTTAGTGATAAGAGCCCGCAGTGGCTCGGAAAAACTGACTCAGTGATATTATCTATATTTTTAAAATTCAACTATTCATAAAATAATTTTATAAAA
Organism: Cheiracanthium punctorium; assembly: GCA_038373885.1. Lineage (NCBI taxonomy): Eukaryota > Metazoa > Arthropoda > Arachnida > Araneae > Cheiracanthiidae > Cheiracanthium > Cheiracanthium punctorium. The sequence continues at coordinate 293,292 of JAWZYV010003772.1, read as the reverse complement.
ATACATAAGCTTTGATTAAAACATACCATTTCAAATTAAAAAGATGACTGTAGTTAAAATCATTTGTAAAATTTAAAAAATTGGCCCTATATTAATTTGCACGAAGATTGCCCTGGTATTTTGATCTCAGTGTCTGATAGATATTTTTGAGGCTCCCAATAGTTCGAGACGGAGGAAAGGGGGGGGGGGCTCATATGCTTACGGCTGCACTAACATTTTTGACCACTGGCCACCACTGTGCTGAGCAACTATGTCAGAACGTTTTAATGACGCGAACGGGGTTTTTTGACTTTGCCCAAAAATGAGCTTGTTGTACCAAGTTGATTGGACAATACTTTTTAAAACTCTGTGATTTACAATCAACCAGCTTTTAAACCTATTGTATGTTGATATTAAAATCGTAATCAGAGAGCATTTATGCTTCTATGATTGTAGGTATAGTTGAATATTTAAGAAAGGTATGGGCTTCATTGCTTATGGGAAGATAATCTGTATTTCCTAAAAGAATTTCCTATAATTAAAGAGACATCCAAGTCAATGTTAAAATAAACAAATCTACAAGAACATTTTTTAAAGACTAGAGAGAAATATATTTTCATTAAATTATTTTTATTCTATAGAACTCATGAAAACAAACAAACAAACAAACGAAAAATATAAATGAAATAATTATTACGTCCTTCGAAACTGCTGAAATTAATACTTTTATGTCTACATAGAGTACAATTTATCAATTATATAACCAAGTGCTGTAACTCTTAATCAAAAATGCACTTGTTGGGACGTTTCAGAATCTAGTTCTAATTTGTAGATTTTCAGATTACATTCTCAGCAAAAAAATTGGGGTTCTGCCTCAGGCGCAAAATTTCTTGGTCTATTTTTAACATTTTCATAATACAGTTATTACAAAACTCCACCATGAACATGTGGTTATGTAATTATTTTTTGACAAGTAAAAACACCTTGTTTCAATAATTGTATCAAATCGTAAATATTGAAAAAGCGTTTTGGAAAGATTCAACCACGAACTTTTTTTAATGAGTAACTCTGGAGAATTCAAAGATCATCCAGACAGTTTAGATAGTATAAACTACATGTGCTGAAATATCTTCAAGGGGGGAAGCAAGCGGTGAAAGAGGATTTTCAGAAGATTGGAATGATGGTGGAAGAAGCGGTGGAGCTGATACTGTCTAAACTGTCTGGACGATCTTTGAATTTTTCAGAGTTACTCAAATTAAAAAAGTTAATGGTTGAATCCTTCCAAAACGCTTTTTTAATATTTACGATTTGATACAATTATTGAAACAGGGTTCTTTAGTTGTCTAAAAAAAATTACATAACCACATGTTCATGGTGAAGTTTTGTAATAACTGTTTTATATAAATCTTACAAAATAGATCCAGAAATTTTGCACCTGGGACAAAATCCCCCATTTTTTTTCTGAGAATGTAATCTGAAATCTATCAATTATATCTATATTTGTAAACGTCCCAACAAGTGGATTTTTGATTAAGGGTTCCAGCATTTGGTTATATAATTGAAAAACTGTAGAGTAAATATTGATTCAGATGATTCTATATTTTGAAGCCCAATGGTGTAATTGTTAATGCACCTTGCTCCCGTGTCACAGGTTTTGGGGTTCAATTCCCGGGCTGGGCAAGTCGACTTTGTTTTCCATTTCTTGAATGTGAGTGGGTTGATAAAATGAGGATCAAACTTGCCTGGGGACTAAACACTATAGGGGCTTCGCGTCAGCCTGACCAATTGGCCGGGGCACATGCTTGACATTATACAGACCTTGTCCCTACGTTAGCTGTTGAGCCAATGTTAGTTTTAATTTCTTTTTTTTTAATTTTTATATTTTCTCAGCGATCGGAGTAGGCAAACGGTGAGTTATAAAGAACTCTAACTTAAAGATACCTCTTTTGTTGAAAAGAATAAAGGCAAAAACTAAGAAAAAAACATTTTCTATTTACCTTTTCCTCTCTTCCCCCAATTTAGAAGGTGGGGGCGCTAGTAGAGGTAAGTATAATTTATTACCTCGGGTATTCTTGCATGGGATCAATGTTTAAATAGAATTGTTTTCTTACAAGAATTATTTATAAAATATTTCACTAATGTTCTGTATTTTTTATTTAAAGGAAAGCTGCCAAAGCTTTATTGGTTCTGATACCCCTTCTTGGTGTGACATATCTCATTGTTATAGCTACTCCGAGCAATCCGATTGCTGAAGTAGTTTTTATTTACATACAAGCAACGTTATTGTCAATACAAGTAAGTCAGCTCCACTTTGAATAGCAAATGCTAAATAGCATCAATAAGGATGAAAGTATATAATACTTAAGTTACAGAACAATGTACTACAAATATTTCTTATTTCGAAAACGATATTTTCTTTTATGCGAAGCGAATATCCTTTCAGTTTTAACATTATATAATATACGTAGAGCATATTTCACTGGATTGTTTCTTGCTTGTTTTTAATATCAAATGCCGGGTATTTCCCGTAGAGACGTAGGTCGAAACAAAGATCGGAATTGTTAGCCTCTTTTTGCGGGTACTCAATAGATGGATCAACGTTGCCCCTACAGGTCTTCTAATTTTGAACCAATTTCAGATGAGAGACCTGCACTCGGATAGGCACCCCAGAGGTATCGTTTCACCAAGGAAGACATTGGAGCCACAATCAATTTTATGTGCGCCTGCTCATTTATTATACACGATCCCGCAGCTGTCCAGCAGATAGAGATTTTCACCCAGGGTGACAATCAAACTAACAAAAACTGCTGCTGCAAAAGGCGGTGACGTCTGTCAGCGACAGTTTGACTTTCAATGTTCAGGCGAGAACACAACTTCAGAGTGGGCCACTTAAAGCCTTATTACACGAAGAAAATTTCGGGCGGTTTTGTTGCTGCAACCAATTGCGGGATCTTCTTTCCTGGAAATTTCCCTAGGTTACCTAGGGAACGGTCAACTCCAACTTTTTCATTCATAGACGAAACTATTGCAGGTTGCTAGAATGTCAGCCAATCGCAGTGCTTCCTATTCCTACGTCACAAAGATGGCGGATGATTCAGCGATACTGATCGTAGTGATGAGCGAAGGGAAAATGTCTCTCAAATGGAATAGCGGTATGGAAATAGATCGATATGAAAAGCAAATGTGAAATTCTGCATTTATGGAACTAAATATTTAAAAAGATTTCTGAGGCGATATGCTACCTATAATTACATGCTCTAGCAATTTCCAATTCGACGAATCTCAGGCGTTTGTGAGCACAATTGAGTTTGTTTATTATGGCAACCCTACTTGCTCATCGACTTGCCGCAAGGAGTTTCAGCAACTGGTTGCAGCCGTTGCAGCAACAAAATCGTCCGAAATTTTCTTCGAGTAATAAAGCCTTTTGGGGGAAGATTTTTGTTTATCATTGATGTCTTCAATTTGCTGTTTTAGTACTAAGTGATGTACCGCAAAAAAGGGCTGTTAAATTATAAGAAACTTTGTTGATTAAACAATTTTTTTCATTGGCGTCATTTAAATGAATAATTCCGTTGAATGAATATGTATATATATATATATATATATATATATATTTCTGATGAATTAGCCAAAAGTTTGTTTGATTAGTGAAACATTTTGTTAAATCAAACAAATTTTGGATTTTTCAGAAAAAGGATACGGTTAAAATAGCGAAAACAAATTTTTGTTGATTTCAACAAGCATGTTTGATTTCTCAGTGTCACATTTTGTTTTGTATCTAAGTTTTATTGATTCAACAAAATTTGCAGTAGCGATATTTAAGTAAACTATTTAGTTGAATGAATGAAATATTTGCTGAATAAGCCAAAAGTTTGTTCGAGTAGAGGAACATTTTGTTAAATCAAAGAAATTTTTGTTCATTCAGCAAAATTATAAGGTTAAAATACAGCAGACAAAATTTTGTTGATTTAAATAAAACTTCCCCCCACCCGCCCTCCTCTGTGCCACATCCTGTTCTTTTGTTAGTTTGACTAGTTAACTTTTTGGTGAATTATTGCAAATCTTAAAATTAATTTTTCTGTAAAATTTCTAATATTTATATGAATGATTTTATTATTTCAGGGTTTTATGGTTGCTGTTTTATACTGTTTCTTAAACGGTGAAGTAAGTATCAGAGTAATTGTGATGCATTTCAGTTTCTGATTTTGTAAAAAATTGACTTTACTTGACTTTGTCTGGAATTCATAAAATATTTTATAGAAATAATATTTAAATTTTTATAATTTGTTTTTAATGCTTTAATAATAATAATAATAATAATAATAAACGGAAATACATATTCATAAAAATAAATTACAAAATAGTATTTCGAATGGAACATTTAATTAAAAAAAACAACATATTTTTCATAAACGCTATTATTGCTTTTTTTATGAATCTGGGCAATCGTTTTGTGTTTTAACTATTCTAAAGGGGATATCAATTGTCTATCAGTTCTCAATTTACGCTAATTAATTCGTCATCTTTTGCCAATTCTTTTTATAAAGCAAGCATTAAAATTAAACCTAAATAATGCATGGGGCTTATTTTACCAAGTTTAAATTTATTAAGGTTTATCTGAACATTTTAATAAATACCATAAAATTCTGTACCTTTTTTACATAACTTTGTAATTTATTGTAAATGCCTATGATCAATATTCCACTAATAAAAGCCTACGTCGTTGCTTTGGGAACATCCTGTACATATATATAATCATATCAGACGCAAACAGCCTTTAAAAAGTAGGAACTGGTGCCATTTTTATTTAATTTTTATGACGTACGTAAAATCATCTTAAGAGACAAACAAATCCTATAAAAAATTATTTTACTGAAAAAAGAAGAAAAGGGACCTTAAGTTTGAAACTAATCCTTTGTGATATATTTCATCAAAAATCAGAACTTACTGAAATCCAGTGATGTCTGACGACAAAATTGTTTTTCTGTTTTTTAATAAATATATTTTATTTTTCAAAGAAATTCAATCAGTTGTTCACAGAAATAGAGTTTATCGGCCGCCATATTATATATTTTCTACTCCACTAAAGATAAATCTTCCCACGAAGTAAAATAGAGAAAAGAATTATTCGACTGAGATTTCTTGTCCAACCTATTCATTGCTAACTCGTATAGAAATTTCAAGGAACAATGGATGCTAGTCATCCTTCAAGACTTTTGTCTTTTTTTCATTTACATAATTAGATCCAGGAAAATAATCGTTAAGATTAATTGGTAATTTTAATTGCGACAGTAAACCATTTGCTTCAGAGATCTCAGCTTCATCATTTGCACGTAGAGGATTTTGTTAAAATGGATTTTTTAGTGTCATTTTAAGCAAGCATTCATATTTCATTTTACACTCAATAAGCTTAACACATATTCGAAGAAATATGAACAGCATTTCTAATTTGCCAGTTTAGAGAATAGATGATTTTCGATTTAATTTGTTTACTTTTTCTGAAGTGCGAACATTGGTTTCGACTTTCATATCTGAAAATGAACGAGATGCGACTAATTAGAGTCAGGCAAGTAATTATTCAGATTAATTGGTAATTGTACATTGGCGTCCGAAATTAAGTTTACAAGCATACAAAGGAAGATTTTTCGACAAAATATTGGTTTAATGCATTCGAATTTGGTGTACTAATACCTCATGCCGTGTGTCAAGAAATGGTAACAAGAATATTTGCTATGAATTTAATGAAGATTGATATGCAAATGTGAGCAACATTGGTCGAAATAGGATAGGTTAATTCTTTATTGTTTAGTTCAATAAGACTTGTGGCTAATACAAGCATCACGTCAAGTTCTCATACTGGAAATGAGGTTACTGATCAGCGCTTGTTGCAATAACTCTCATTCTTCCAAAAATGAAAATTTTAACTCTTGAAGGGTGCTCTGATGGGGTTGTCTACACGCAATGGCTCTTTCTAGAGCATTCCAAAAGTTCTTTATGGAACTGAGGTCTGGCGGGGCCGCCGCGAAAGACGCTTCGCTAATATGGGCCCGGAACGCCGGTTTTGTCACGTGACCGTAAGCGATCGCTCTGGCCATCGCTGTCCTTTTAAATAATCGCTTGCTTGAGTCCCAGTTCCTTTTAATTGTGTAATCAGACAAGAAATTAAATATATATTAAGGCGGTAATTTTTTTTTCTCTTTCTTTTCTGTAATCACTGTGAGGGTGATTGGAAAAAACTTGCCTATATCATTCACGGGAGAAATATTTTTAAGAAAAAAGAAAATAGGGATACATCAGTTTAAATGAAAAATAATTTATTTCCGCATAGTAATAATAAGAAGAACAATAAATATTACACAACTTGATTCATTTAAATTGGTGTGCTATAAAAATATGTTCCAATTATATATGCTTAAAATATACATATATTAAAAAAATATTTGGATAATGAATGAAAATAATTTTCATAATACCATTTACGTTTACTTAGGATTCAACACTTGAAATCTTCAAACCATATGGATAAAGAAAATACTTCACTTTTGCATTTTTTATATCTAACACAGATATTTTAATTCATATTTTTAACAATCTTAATTTTAAATATTTGCAAAATTTTGGTTCTCAATGTGTTAAAGCATTTCGAGAAAATTTCTATATTACGACAAAGTAGTATCACAACACAGAATTTCAGAATATTGAGCATGATTTAGCTCTGAAACTAATTATGTTACTACAATAAACGAATTATTTACTGATTGTTCCAATTGAAAGCATTAAACTTATGTAAAAATACATATATTAAATTAACTTTTGAAACAGAATATTTACAGAAATTGTTCATAGCACTTTTGAAACGTATTTACATGATAAGCTCTTCTTTTTTAAGTATTGTAATATCTAATATAGTTATTTAATTCATATTTTAGCAATCATAATTTTCAATTTTACAAAATTTGGTTTTCAAAGTACTAAAACAGAGAAAATTTCTATATTACGACAAAATACTATTACAACATTGAATTTAAAAATATTGAGCATGATTTAGCTCTGAAATTAATTATGTAGTTACTACAATGATTTACTTACTCATTGCTCCACTTAAAGCATTACACTTAAGTAAAAAGTACATATATTAAACTATCTTTTAAAACAGAATATTTACAGAAATCGCTCAAATTTTAAAACACTTCCTACGCAGCAATTCTGAAACGAATTTACATGATAAGCTCTTTATTCTTAAGCATAGTAGTATGAAATATATTTAAAAAGGGCATTGACATTTAAGACCTTAAAATATTAAATTAATTACTAGAAAGAAAAATGCACTTACTATGTTTCACACATTGTTGATAAAAATAATCCGGATGACTTAGTATCATATAAATCTTAGAAACTCTATAAACAAATTTTATGTACATAATACTGATATAAAAACATCAAATTATAAATTTCATTTACATAAGCTGTTGGTATTTGACGAAAGTATTGCTAGCTTTCTTTTTCTATTTTATTATATGATGCTGCTTTCTAAAGTGTGCAGCAACCGTTCATCACCTCAAATTCATCCAGTTTCTTAGTGATGAAAATTTTCAAAATATTCTTAATGTTTTTTAGATGAAGTAAATTTTTATTGCTTTCTTGTAAGAGTGCTTTAAATATTTTAAAGCAAACAACAAATATTTTTAGTATATCTGAATGAGGATATGTTAAATTTCCTCTGTCAACAAACATAAAAAAAATTTCTGTATCTTGATTTTCTTCAAATAGCATTTTTTTGTGTGTGTGGATATGGATTTGCAACACAATATACACAGCAGTTGTTTAACTTTAAATACTGCATATCCACAAATAAGTATGAATAATGGTATATTATTCTCTTCGTCTCGTAGAAAGAGAAAAAATCTATACCTTTAAAATCAATATCTATATCCAAATCTCATTCCTCTGTCTCTTCATGAAAGTCATAAAGGAAATTTGTTATAGAAAAATTTCCAAACTGAGAAGAATGTAGTTTGATTAAGCTTTTAACACGTAGTTTTTTTTTTCTTTCTGATCTTAGTACCTGCTGTATTGTGACATTATAATTTGCACCATTAAGTTGTCGGTACTGTCCAAATTCCCCATTCAAGTGGGTCAGTTTGGTATTTCCCAGTTAAAATATACTTATATTTCTATTCATTGAGTTGATATAGTATTATCTGTCTTAAACTTTAGTTGTGTTCATAAGAGAAAAAAAAAATGTTTTATAATATAATTTCCACTTTTCCGGTGTTTGTTATTAAACTTTAATTTATGCCATGCTTCGAGCCATTTAACGCAATTATCCAAGAATGATAATCGACTAGTTGGGAAAAATGTTATGGTATCGTTATCCAGCTGCTCTCTGCCTTTATCTAAATTCTTTATATTCATAATTTTTCACCATTTATTTATGATTTCCAAAAAAGTTAATAGTTCCATGAAAACGTTTCATTCTGCATCGACAAGAAACAGGTTCTAAACCTAGAATTTCTCCCCAACCGGGAGAGAAGACTGTAGATCCAGATCGCTTAGCATGACGTCATCGGAGCAGTAAACGGTAAGGTTCCGGGCCCATAGAAGAGAAAATTGTATCGCGGCGGCCCCGGGTCTGGCCACACCATATGATGAATACACCTTTCCTTCAGATAATCGTAGACTTTGTACTTAAGTTTTTCATTCCAGTGAAATTTTTTTTATCAGACATGTGGAATGAATACTTTCGCAAAGCAAAATTAAGAAATGTACAGTATTATTTTTTTTAAAAAGGTAGATAAGGGACATATAAGTGTGTGTGTGTGTGTGTGTGTGTGTGTGTCTGTAATTATTAAAGGGTGTTATTTTTTGGGACTTTATTTGAAGGATTACATCCATAGCAATAAGTTTTTTGCACCAATTTTGCTAATGAAAGATTTTTTATATTAGACATTGGTAAAACAATAGCACTGTCCATCTTAGAAATATGCACCAAAAATCGGTACGTTTTTAAAATTTTTTATTCCTTTATTTTTTACACCTTGAAAATTTTCAAAAATTTGCATAGATTTTTTGTCCTTTGTTTTACCAAAGTTAATTAACTTCGGTTACGATTAATAATTTATCTGATTTTTACAGAAGTGTAATTCATCAGATAATCAAATTTAAATTAAAGTTTACCTTGATATCATTTAACTGTTTCAGTAACGTCAAGGCGTCATTTTAAGAACATCCGCTTCAATGTAGTCCGTACGTCCCGTTACATAACTCAATTGTCTAAGTATTAATTAATATAATACAGAATTGACAGGACGGAGTCTTTTGTGTCCCGAATTAGAGGCCTAATTATTCCAAACTTTGATACTTTTAAAGTCTTTGTTTATCAATACCGTTGCTGTTTAATTAAGTTCGCGATTAGATCATGCATTATCAATCATATTTCCCACGCATACTAAAATAAGGTTTCCTAGAACTGAAAGAAATATCTAAAATTTATCTATTTAAGAGAGTTTTAAACAGTTACTTCTTTATCCTTAAAATAATCAAGATTTCCGGATAACGACCAGCGTAGTGAATAAAATTGGGAAACTGAAGTTCAGTAAAGTTTTCCAAATTAATTATTTTAACGCTGATAATCCTCCTCACACAAGACGTAATTACAAGCTCTACCTTCGCACCTCTTTAAAACATCACCTTCCATGGCCTATTTGCATATAATTAATTATACTTGAGAGTTGCTAACTTTTACGCCCATCAAAAATAATTTATAGCCTGTAAGCATGATCAATAGGGTAATTGATTTGCATTTTCTTGTATCATTACTTGCTTAAAGAACTATGCTTGAATGTGCAGGAAGTAACGCCTTTTGTGATACAACAACAATGGCAATAATAATCATTTTTATTAATTACTTATAAATTATTTAAACTGGCTTACCTTTCTTTTTCGACAGTTGTAAATTCAAGTCATGGCCATCTCGAAAAACAATTTCTTAGTTAATTACTACTTTATTTTCATAGTTTATCTACCTAAAGTTTTTTCCTCATCTCAAACACGCATTTGCTTTGTTATTTTCCTTTTCTCAGAGTAATTGGAAAATAAGTAAAAAGTCTTAAATCAAACAAACCGTTCAGTGTTCAGTACAAAGAATCTGTACGAAAAATATACTTGTTAGGAATGAATTATTTTTCTTTGTAATAAATTTAAATTATCTTGAACGTCACATTTTATGCCATGAATAGTTAAACTGTCAGAGAATATCACATTTCTGTTTTGTTGCCAATCTCCTGCATTTACCAGTTGACTACTTAAGTCTGCCAGTTTTTTAGTAACTTTTTCTCAGATTTAACTTTACGGTGAATTTTTATTATGCTTTTATCTCATAGTCAGGGGTAAGGCTGTACCGAGGCACCAATTGTCGCATGGGCACTTCGGTCCCGTGCACATTGCACTCTTGGAGAAATAGGCCAAAATATTGCATTATATATAGAGGTACAGAAGTTGAGAAAGCGGTATGGGGGCACCAAATTGGAAAAGTACACAAAGAAGTTATACTTTCAAAAGTAGTTATAGGAGCATAAAAATGTCATAGCCAATCCTCGGCTGTACCAAAGAGTTTATAAAAAGGACCCAGGGACCAAAACGATCTTTAACGTGAGAGGCCGTGGTTTGTAATGCAGTTTGAGAGGAAGTTCAGAAAATTCAGTGAAATAAATTAAAAATAGTCGTTGAGAGTCGTGATGAGTGAAGGCCAACCACTTTTCCTTCGTTTGCCGCGAGATTTTTAAAATAACACGAATTTTAGCAGGACTAATTGCTAGAAGTGAGTGTTTTATTTGTTTTAAACTGTTCTTTTTGCCACAAAGGACAGCATCAAAGATTTTCTTTCTGCCTCTGCCGTCACGCAGCCTTGTGCAAGCGTAACACTGGGCCACAACAATCAATGCAATGGACATACACAGAAAAAAAGAAAAAATCCGCCCGTCTTATTTTTGCAACGAAGCAAACAGTTTAATTATTTGCCACCCAGTATTTTACCATTTATTTCGTTTATTACGTCGCTCATCAGCGCAGCTTAAACTTTGAAGCAATTCCTCTGTGTGAAGTTATGTACGAAGCACGGACCCATTAATACTTCTACATTGCGATAAAACATTGGTCTTTCGTAGGGGAAGATCACGATCTCCCTACATCGATTTGTACATTGAAGTGATAAAGGCAGGACCAGACCATAGAGCAGATATAAGATATGGAGAGCGCTTTGGTTACTTAATTTGAGGCACTTGTCCCAGCAGCTGATTCGTGGCAAAATTTCATGCGCATAATTATTGCGCATCCAACTCTCCTTATGTAGCCAGCGCGCTCATTTCCGCTTTCATCGTTTTATTTTTAGGAAAAAAATGGTACGTATCTACTCTGCATGTGGATGCAATTCCTGATCGTGAAAGGCTCTAGAATAACATTTCACAAGAGAGAGTAGTTTTTGCTTTCAAATAATTAACACTCTACTTTTTATAAATGAAAAATATTTCAATGCATCCGCATCCACTAAGGGTTGGCGATATTCCTCTTTACGCCAAGAGAGTTTGTAATGCGTATGTTGACAGTAAATTTCGCTTACCAGTCGCCAAAAAGTGGCGATAAAGCACAAGTCTAGCCTCTCTGCGCATTTCACGCAAATCGCATAGTTCATCCTCGCTTCACATTTCCAGCGAATTTTGAATGGCAATGCATTCTCTAGTGTATTTTTACTCTTTAGTCACGACTAAGGCATTCGGAGGCCCTAGATCCAGGGCCTTGTGGAAAGAGGGTGGGATATTATAGGGTTGGAACTCCCCCGAAATTTTACTGTATAGTTATTTTCAGAAAATATTTTTCTTAATATCATAGTTTTTGTCAAATTATTCGCTAAATTGTTAAGTTTCTTCTAGAAAGTTACATTTAACCTATATGCATGCATAGAATTTACGTTTAAAGAATGCTTTTGGAGAACACCGCACACTTCAGAAAAAAAAGTGTAATTTTGCCTATCCCCCTGTCCCCCCCCCAAAAAAAAAAGTGTAGTTTTGACCAAAAACCTTGGTCAACCATCTATCGACTTGAATTTAATTCGGCTATTTTAATGTTCAAAATCGCTTTTCTCCCATTAAAATACATAAACAGCTGACCACATGCTGTTCACCAGTTTCGGTTTGAGAAACGTCACCTATGGCTGTGACGTCACGTGCATACAATCTTTCAAGTACATTTTTCTTAAATAAAATAAATTAACACTTCTTATTTAAATTGCTTTTTTTACTTAATTGCATTTATCAATTTTAATCTTCTAAAAAACTACATTAACCTATTATGCATGCATTTATGTTTAAAAAAACGTTTTTGGTGAATCATCCGAAACAAAAGTCTAGTTACGGCCCTGCCTAGACCTAGCACTTTTTGCAGGCCCCTGCGCTGGCACATACAGGGACAGAGTACAAATACTTATTCGTAGTGGGATACATAAATGGGCTGGAGCTCAAAATTTATACTTCAAATGGGCCTTCGTCGATGAGTGGTCCATGATGAAATGTTTATGTCCATGGTGATCTTAATATGATGTTTATCCTATCACTGAGTATAGTATAAATTAACATTTTTGCACGCAGCATGTGTTGTAAAAGTGCACTCCTTTATTCATAGTCATTAACGTTTTTTATGCTATATTCTAAGAATAGAACTTTGTTTTTATTGTTATTTTGGTATCCTTAAAACTTAGGAGTCCTAGGCTGAGACCTAGTTAGCCAGAGCGGTCAACAGACCCTGTGGAAAAAGCCGTTTGCTTTTGCAGCAATTTTGATATATACATTTATTTATAAGGAACAAATATTAATGTACAATTTAACCACTTTTTCCGAGTTTTAAAGAAAAATCTGGGATTTCAGGAGATACCATACTATTTAAAAAAAAAAATTAAATATTACAGGCATGGTTTGAAACTACCCCGAATTCGTTGAAGATTTAACTTTTAAAAAATGTGCTAAAATGGTATATTTGAAAAACCCTCAAGAATCATTTTTAAAGCTTTAATGAAGATATCCGATCTGCTGAAATAATACGACAATTCCGAATTTCAGCATATTTAGAGCCTTTAAAGTGTAAATTGAAGAAATGTTCAAAATAAGGTCGGAACTAATACTCCGCTAAGAAAAATTTCATCTCCTTAATTATCAAAAAGTTACGTTTTTTAAATTTTTATAAGACCCCAGTACGAAACAATTCCCAGTTAGTAAAATGTGCCCCCATACACTATTATGACATATAAAATTTGAGAACTATACCTTAAAAAGTGTCAGAAACATTAAGATAAATATAACACTGACTTCATCCACTTTTCAATGGCTCTTGAAGAGAAAAATCGCGTCGAATGATCGCATTTCAGGGGTCGTACAGAGATTAATGAGTGTATGTGGCACATTTTACTATTGGGAATGTTTCTGTACGGGGGGTCGTATAAAAATTAAAAAAGTGTAACTTTTTGAAAATTAACGAGAGGAATTTTTTCTTAACGCAGAATTATTTCCGACCTTATTTTGAACATTTTTTTTTTTTCATTTTACACTGCCCGGTTATCTCGCTATTATTATTTTCTAAATTATGCATGCATAGCCGGGCAAGAGATAAAGAATTAAAGCCCGTTACCCACCTTTTTGGGATACCCTGTATGTATATTTCAAGCAATTACCTGACTACACAAGATCGTTTAAAGCTGGGTGAATTAAAATAGTTTTCCAGTTTAATTATTCAAAATGTTTTTTTAGACAGATAAATAAGACATTCCAGATACTTCCTAAAACACCGGCAAAGCAACAAAATTTTTTATTGCATTATATTATATCTAGACACACGATAAATTTATTTTTCAAAAACTCGTGGATTTAAGCGCTTTTTTTTTTGTAACTGTCAGCATCTCACGAATTTTCCATTATTCCTTTGGGTATTTCTGTTTTCAGTTTTTATCTGTCGCACTCACTGGTAAAGATACCGTTTCACATTTTTTGATCGGCAACAAAGATATTCGCCGATCCTTATATGCAGATGTTATACTGAATGCTCTAAAAATTCCGAAAATGTTTCAATTTAACAAATGCATATTCCTGTCGGCTCCAGAGCGGAATTCACGAGAAAAATGCGACAGCAAAATTTAAAACGAATATTATATATTAGGAAGCATGTTTAAAAGTATTCTTGAAAATGCCACCACTTTTATTCACTGTTGTTAAAGAAAAATTTAGTTTATAAAAGTATAGAAGCTGGTTTTGCTTTGTTTGCAACAGACTAATTTTTTTCTTGCAAATATTTCTTTATGTTAATTAACCCCCGGAAGCATTATTATTGGGTTATTTTAATGCATAAACACTTATTTAATGGATAAACGCGGACATACATTTGAACCTTTAGCAATAAAAGAATTATGCATTAAAGTGCTTAAAACGATGTACTTCTATTCTTAATACTATAAAATATATATATATGTGTATAAAGTTATTTGATTTTTTTCTTTTAACTTAATCGAACGCGTATTTTTTTTCTAAATTTTCTAAATTCTTATTTTTTTAAATAAAAAAAAAGGAAATACATTTAAGTTTTTCAGTATGTGTATTGATAAACGCATCCGTATCTAACATAAAGAGACTACAAAATTTTTCTTATTATCTCAGACTGTATAATCTGGTAAAATGTAAACAAAAACAATTTAAAAAGCATTAAATTGTAGAATAATCAAATGTTATTTTTAAATGAAGGTATTTGCCAATATTTTAAGTTTGACGAATATTTATATCAAAATTTGTATTATTGGAATTTATATTTATAATGCGTTAAAATAAATTTTCTACTTCATAGAAATGGGGAAAATCGAACGTATTGCACATAAATTTTTACTTGCTTACGTGTGAGACAGGTGAAGTTTTTGAAACTCGCTTTAATCGTTAAAATTACCATATATCTATTTACATGTAAATGCATTAATTCTTTCTACATTCCCGCAAAATGTGCAAGGAAGTTGATTGTTTGAATATATAAAATTGAATACGTTTAAAGCTATGGTAATTTCAGCGAATGGTACGGAAAATGTTTTGACTTTACTTGTATAATTTGATGCTTTGAAAAGTATACAGCAGAATTTTCTTTGTTTAAAACAGGAATTTATACGGCCAAGTGGATACGACCCTGAACTCTGGTAGATGGCCGAAGTATGAAGGTCCGGGATTCTGGTTTACCGCGCGGCTGTCTATATAACGGTCTAGCGTTATGGGGGATTTTCTCCAGATGTAACGTGAATACGCGTTAAAAGCCTTTAAAAAGTTCTCCACCCAAGGAATCCTCTCCTTAGGCAGACAGCCTTCGTGTAGCTTTGCCTAAACCAAAACTACCAAAATACAGTACACTCTTGAAAACCCGGTGGTTGGTTAGTCCGGCACATTCAGTAATCCGGCGGTCTTGTTATACACATGCCATATTGTATTCCGGTCAGCTGACCACCGAGGATGTCAAAAAGCATGCACACTCTTATGTTCCCTCCTTCTTTCGTCATTGTTTTCTGGTTCACCTAATGTACCGGGTATCCGAAACTAAACGATCCTATTATATAGTTGTCTACAGCCAAAAACTAAAACACAGCCAAAAAAAAATTAGTTCAAATAATCGCCACCAGAGGGGTGTTCCATGGCCTCCCCGGTCCTCAGACCTCGATCCATATGCGACTTTTGCCTTTGAAGGAGTTTGAAACATATGGTAAGTCGTGATAATACACTCATGTCCATAAATTAAGGATAATGAAGTTCAGGCAAAGAAAGAGAAAGAAGCAAAACAAATTCGACTTATTTGTAAAGTCTATTTATTAAACAAAAAGTAAAGAGCAAAAAAGATGCTATATGTTTGACATAATTAATAAAAATTGCAAGTTTTACTCCCTTGACCAAATTTCAAAAAAAGAACCTATTTACAAAAAACAGTATAACATGGTTAGTAGGATGGTTAATACGGAGTATGTCTCCCGGACGATGCAATACAGGCCTGACAACGCCTAGGCATGCTGAGTATCAAATGATCAATCTGATCTTGGGGAATATTACACCACTCATCAAGCAATGCACTCCGAAGTTCCGGTAGACAGGTGGGAGGGGGTTGACGGGCTGCAATTCGTCGGCCAAGCATATCCCACACATGCTCTATTGGATTCAAGTCCGGTGAGTATGCTGGCCAATGCATACGGGTGATGTCCTCCGATTGAAGGCATTCGTCTACAATGTTTGCACGGTGAGGACAGGCGTTGTCATCCATAAACACAAATTCAGCACCCATGGCGCCCCGAAACAAACGTACATGTTGTTCCAGAATGACATCCCGATAGATGTGGCCTGTCATCGTTACACTCTGAACATGCAGGTCAGTTCTGGAACCAAGAATAATTCCTCCCCAAACGAGCCATCCTGCACCACCGTAACGGTGTCTTTCAATGGTGTTCTCTTGGTGGTAACGGGTACCTGGCGCTCTCCAGATGAATGTCTGGCGAGAATCAGACTCCAAACTAAACCTGGACTCGTCGGAAAACATCACACAAGACCACTGTTGCGGTGTCCACAATGCATGCTCTACTCCAGGTTAATCGCAGGCGACAGTGAGTTGCGGTAAGTGGAATACATCTGACAGGCCTACGAGCATATAGACCAATGTGCCCTAAGCGTCTGTACACAGTCTGCCTTGAAACTGTCGTACCGGTAGCTGAAGAGAACTGACGAGACAGGTCTGATGCTGTACTCCGTCTGTTTCTTTTGGCAGTAACTGCCAAATAGCGGTCCTCATTCGGCGTTGTAACTCGGGGGCGACCTGTGCTGTAACGTCTACTCACATTACCATCATCTTGGAATCGTTGCCAAAGCCTGGAGATGACACTCTGGGCGATTCCAAGTTCCTCGGATACTTCCAGCTGGGTACGTCCACATTCCAGTCGTCCGATAATTCTGCCACGTAAAACATCATCCAAATGCCTCCTTTGTGCCATAACTATGCGGTTTTTGCACTGAAAGGCTTTCACAGCGCTTGTGAACAATTTTACTTCTTTGTCACCATTCCTTATATACCCCTCTCTTACACTCTCGTCATTGTGACGTACCATCCACGCCATCTGGTGGTTTCCTGTAATTTGCATATTCTTCTTCAAGATGTGTGTGATCATTCCACAGGTGAAATTTTTATTTTAGAGATCAATTTCTGTGTGATTCTGAATTATCCTTAATTTATGGACATGAGTGTATAAGAACTCTGCCTGATCTTAAAGAGAGCATTTCACAACATGCTCCTAACATTTCCTTGAACACACTACTGTGAGCTGTGGAACATGCTCTCTTACCATTGCAAATTGTAGCTGACAATGATGGCCGTCATACTGAGCATGTTTTATTGTAATAATATTTGTAAAGTATCATAAATTTATGATAAATGTGTAATTCATTAATAAACGCCCCCTGGTGGAGAACGCTTGAACTATTTTATTATTATTATTATTATTAGCTCAAACAAATTCCCTTACATTCATTATGTCCTTTATAAAATTCCATAAATTTATCAACAATAGTTTCGTCTGTAGGCACCTTTAAATTGGGTCGTTTAATTTCGGTTACCCTGTATTTTACAGTGTATTTATCTGATATACTACAATATCAATCACACGAAAGAACGACTGTTGTGCTAAAAACAAGAGATCTTGATAATTCAGAATGTTGTCTGGTTCCATAGATGTCAGATTACCAAGATTGTACTGAATTTGTTTTTGTTCCTCTTAAATATTCATATCACCATAGCTTTATAACACCAATTCGACGGGAAATATTTCCTTTTTCTAAGCTAAATCTCGTAGTAAACGAGTTCATCTAAACGAGATTCTATTCCTTTACTTTGTTCTATTCATTACGTTTTAATCACTTAACATTTCAATTAATATCCAGGTGCAGAACTCGTTGCGGCACCATCTGGAGAGGTGGAGGACGCAGAAGTCAGTCGGAAAGATGTCCCGACAGTCCACGATGCACAAGTCTTCTCGCTTCGAGAGCAGGAGGTCGACTCGCGACACCTGCACAAGCCACGTCACCACAGGATCTGAGACGAATACAACCATGAAAGACGTGAGATGCTACACATTCGAGTCACAGAATGACCTGCAAATAAAAGGAGAAATGTTATAAATTGGATGAGTTCTGATAGGTGTCATCACCTGCTGGATATTGAAGGGGACAGGATGAAAATACAAATGTCCTTTAGCTTTTTTAATATTTAAGCATTATGGACACAGTTAGTACCATACTACATGCCTCCACCGATTGTGTGCTAATTTATTTACTTCTTGTTAAACTGGCGTTGTAATTTCATTAGTTTAAGTATATTTTTGAATATCAGCATCAACTTTAAATGCCTGAAGTAAAAATACGCTATTTCTAGGCTGTACGCATTTTTGACTCATACAAAGAAATAGAAAATTCTGTTAGTGGGAGTTGTTTCTTAAAGATGGTATTTAAAGCATGCGTATAGTTTTATTTATTTATTAATATCGGTGCAGATCTCTCTGTCAGTCCTCTCAAAGCAAATACATTAAAGAAGGGGGAGGGATGCACTTCTGAATCCCCATAGGTGATGACGCCTATGTGCAAGTAAATCCCTTCATAACAGGTGGATGTTATGTGACTGAGAAAAAATTCTTTTAAAATGAAAAAGAAACAAAACCTTCGTAGTTTAAGATATTGGAACAATAAATAAATATTATGTAAATAGAAACGTGTCGTTTGTCCTTTATTTAATGTTTACACGGAGGTACGTTGTAAAAACTAACATTTTTGAATATTTTCAATTTAAACTCGTTTAAGTACGTCTTAGGGGGATTGAATAAATGAAACACACTCACCCGTGCATGTGCATCATAGAGAGTAATAAAGTATTTATGTGGCAGTTTTCTTTTTGATGTCCAGAGTAAATTTAACTCGAGATGTAAAATTACCGACTATCTAAATTTGATATCTTTTCATATATAATCTGCAAACCTTTTACTTTAAAAAAGTTTTATAAATGGTAGCACCAAACTGAATTAAGTATGTGAAATTGTCTAAGAATCAGAGTTAATTTTGAGCATTCGGTAGCCATAGTTTGAGGACCAAAGCAGATTGTGCAAATAATGTTAATTTATAAATAAAACCTATTTTCAGGTATTTGTACAACCTTTGGGTAAGTTTTTACTATAAGTCTGTAAAGTTTTACGTTAAAATGATGTTTTATTATATGGAACTTTTTTTTTCACTTTAAAACTTATGCTTTTTCCATAGCTTCTGATTAAATATTAATTCCTAGTATTTTTAAGTATTTCCTTTATGACAAAAGACGTTTGTCGTTTATAATTTTAAAAAAATATTAAAATATTTATCTTCCATTTATTTTCTTTTAAAATCATTTACAGTACCAAAAACCTGCAGAACTGAAAATGTTAAAAGCAAAAATAATCTAACGTAAATACCGTTGCTTTCCTTTAAATCAAGGGAAACTCATGAAGGAAAAAGGTTATAAGGCCGAAAAACAAATTTGTTTACTATAACGAATAACATATATACGTATTTTGTATATTTCAAGAAAAAAATAAAAAGAAAAGAAAAGAAAAAAGAAAATGAGCATTTATTCAAATATACTGCCTAAAGGCCTGACACAGAAAATGCAACTCCTTGAAGATTCAATATTTCAAACATACGAATTTGAGAAACGCTCACCCAAACAAGTTATGCAGGTGATTTGAAATACAGGTTGGATCTTGTGATCATTGCGTGGTTTAATAGAGAATAAACGACGGACATTTTTAGTTAAGGAATCATAAATTTTTAGAAATTCTACACATCTTTTAATATGACAGGATTGAATTAAAAAAGTAGGTAGAGAAGTCAAGCCTTCGAACTTAAAGCCTTAAATAAAAACAAAAAACTTAAGGGAAAAAGGAATCAACTAGAAAATGAGACTAAAAAAAGTAATACTTTAAATATGGGCTGCAAACACATGAAAGAATTCAAATATGTAAAAGAAAAACCTAAATTAAGCAAAAAATTCTCTCAAGGTTGCTTTTGCGGGTGAGGATGAAGCAAATCCGTAAAATAAAATTAAAAAGTTGGTTGTCCACTTCGCATAAACAGAAATAGACAGTTCCGGCGATTGTACGTCTTTACGATGACCCAAGCTGAAGGCACACCAAAACGCAAGTCTTCTACGATGAAAACTTAGACTTGAAATTGAAGGATTTGCTGCAAATAGAAGGTAGCTCCATCCTACGGTAGTTTGAAGTTACACTATCTCCCAGTAAAAAAATCTTTCGTTTGTCATCAAAAGGATATATCTCCAGACGTTAATTACAGTGATTCTCAAGGTTTTAGTAACAAGGTCTCGTAGGTTTTTGTTGAATCCCCAATCACTCCTTTTTGACAGTTTTCAGCAAACTCGAATAATTGGAGCTATTTCTTTTTCGCATCAAACCCTTTAATTTAGAATAGGTGAACGAAATGCGAATCGTCGCGAACGACCAGTTCTTCCATGCAGCACACGAGAGTTCGCGGATTGATGCATTCGAAGATACAACAACATGATATTCTACAGGACTTTGGATCCTCTAAAATATAGGAAAAACAGCTTCACAAGGACTGATTGGTAGTAATTCGCGAAAACTGACATCAATCCATGACATCCGAAAACTGACATCAATCTGACATCAATACTGCGTCAATCCATTGACATGAATTATTCCGATACTGTTAGGGAATGCACTACTTGGACGTCTGAATGGCACAACGTAGTGTTCAGTGACGGAACTCAGTCCTGTTAGTGGGATGATTGTTCATTATCATGAGCTTGGAGCCTTCGTGGAGGTAGAGCCAATTCCACCTATTATTCTGAGAGCTATACTACTTCCAACGTCACTTAATTATTTGGGGCGCTGTCAGACACCATCACAGATATCTTGGAACTCATGATAAGTTGACTTCTGCAGCTAGTTACTTAATCTTATTTTCATTTAGTCGCAGAAAACCAAGCTTTTCTGCTATGTGTGAGAGCATATGGTATTTATAAGCATACAAGCCTTGAAGCATGCCCAGTTGCTTCTACAGCCTGCCAAGTTTCCTGATCTCTCGACATATCTGGGAAGTGATTATCCCTCAACTGACTGCTCTGCTCCATACCTCTATCAGTGAACGAATTCTAAAGGATGGTTAGAAGCATGTGTGGTGGTCCATCTTTCAGGATGCTATCGATAGGCTATTTCACTCTGTACCTCGTATGATTTGCTGCTTGGAGTCCTCTGAACACGCTCATGGTCCTACTTCTTATAGTTTACACCAGAGGTTCTCAATCTTTCAACGTCGCCCCCCCCAACAAAGGCTGACTTACGGTGGAGCGCCCCCTCCCCCTCACATTTTTCAGGATACATTTAGTTTTTTAATCTTCAGTAGAATTTTCTACAAAATAATGTTATCAGTAAAGTTTAAATGAACATTTTAAGCGAAAATGGATATATTTTTGAGTAAAAATGAGAACAAATAAGATGATTTTTTAAAAGCATGCATCACTACCTTCTGTTTGATTTTTCTCGCCCCTCCTGCAAATGCTCTGCGCCCCCTTTGGGAGGCGTGCCCCACAGCTTGAGAAAAGCTAATTTGCACTGTATATTTCATTGTTATATGAAATTATTATCTTGTAAATAAGATCACTTATTGGGCTCACTGTCTGGGTATAGAATTTCATCACATTCTACTTTCTCTGTCTTGGTGTTGCATTTTCTATGTAGGGCTATATATAACTTTCGTAAACGAGTATGCGCATCTAAAACAATCCTTATTCTTTCTTACGCAGTTATTAAAAACTGAGAATCATGCATAAATTGTATGTGAAGTAAACAAACAAGATAAGTCATTGTAAATGCATTGATTATGAAACACATTCCGTAATCCTAGTGTATATGATCACGCTGAAACGCTGGCCACAGCAGGTTACATAAAGACCCATGCCAGGAAGTAATGATCAACAAAAAAGGAACATCGCTTTCACCACGTTTTTGCTAAGATTGAAACGATCAGATTAAAGCCAGTAAGCATATGAAATATTTGTTCTCAATCAAATCAATGTTCAGTTATTTTGTTTGCCACTAAAAAACAACAACTTATAAACATAACTTACACTATTTTCGACTAGAACTTTGTTTTATAATTATCAGGAACATATATTCATTTTATTTCCTCTGAAATAGATGATCATCGCTTAAATATACATAAATCAATGACTGTCTGCAGACTGCAACACATAGTGCACGAAAACGTATACCCCGAGAGCTACATTTACAAAACTGAAGAAGTTAAAACATTTTTGGACAAATTATATGAAATGTACCATTTTGAAGTGCATAAAATTATTCATATTCGATTTGTTACCTCCCTTCAAAGAAACTGTAAACAAAGGGGAGTAAACAAAGGGGTGGGTTAAACAAATCAAAGCCTCTCTTTTTCAAACACGAGTAATACACGAGTAAAAATACCTCCATAGAATATACTTTTCACTTATTAAAATACAAAAATACTAAACGGAAAAAAATGATGCCTTTGAGGAGTAGAGTATTTCATTTTTTAGCACTCAGGTGCTATTTCTTTAAAGCACGGGATTTTTGTCGACGCGCGCGCCGTGGTCACTCTTCTGTTTAATCCATATTTTCTGCAGAGTGATTTGATATTGCTATCGGAAACATGGACTATCCCTCCAGATTATTTTCAGATACCAGTTTCCACTTTTGTCTAACGGATAGAGAATGGTAATGAAGCTCTTTACCCGTGCCTTGCCTACACGAGCCAGATCAATGGTGTTCAAATGGTCATTGCGTGTATTCAAGATAAAGTGAGATTTGCAGTTACATAAGCTAGTCCTTGAATTTCTTATGAAGATAAATTAGACGCTATATTCGAAACTTTGCTGAAGGAGGATGATTGTAAGACTGTTCTAGTAGGAGATTTTAACATAGAATTAAATTCCGATCAAGGATTCGATTTCATAACTGAAATGTGTACTTTAGATTTTCCAATACGCACTCATCCAAAACATTTCACCACTAGGGGCCAAACAACAATTGATCCAATTTTCAGCAACAAAATTATGCGAACAGGAGTCTATATGAGCATTTACAGTTATCATTTTCCTCTATATGGCAGAATTGATTGTATAGATTAAAAAAAAAAACTGAAATTCTTACAGCCGAGTGCCTAAATAAAATATGGACGAATTTCAAATTTATATTTTTTTATTTTAGGGATGTAATTGTTGAATATATTTAGTTGAAATATTTGATATAATTGAAGTTTACTTGAAATATATTATTGAATTGTAGTTTACTGAAAAAACTAAAATTGAATTCACTTAGACAACTTACACTTCACTTAAACACATGTGCATTCCAACCTTTGTTCACATCATGTAATTGAATGTACGAAGTTTTAAGATAACTCATCAAAGTTTTAGTAAAACTCAATCATCATTAATATTTTCAGCCGGATACGACCATGTGTATACTTCATACATGATGCATCATTATTCATCATATTATTCCCCTAGGAAAGTCCCGTTTGAAGCATAAGTGCTTGTAATGTATGCAAATGAATCATAGTGCAACTTAAAAAAGAAAGACAAAAAACACAGACACACGAGTTGGTTAGAGATTTCATTGCCTTGAATGAAAATGAGAAATTTAAATACTGTCTCTGCGTTTTTTTACTGTCATAAATTTAATTTAACATCAAATGGAATGCAACAATTTTATGAGAAAGTGTCTCCTAGGCAACAAACACAAATGCATTTTGGGAGCGGGTAATTCCCGGAAAGAAAAAAAAAATTGAATGGGAAATGAGCTTTTGATTCAATGTCAAGAAACGAGTTAGGTGATGAATCGGAGATTTGAAAAATTCTTGCATGCATTTCGTTCGTGCATGGTCAAAATGGCATATATGCAAGCCATTTTATATTGCGGACATGCACACTACAACTGGAACTGAATGAAACATACAGTGTGACAGGACATAAAAATGCATTTATTTTGTTTCTGACAAAATTTTAAATTAATATGATTTAAATATGTTTTACTAGTTGACTGATATGAATATTATTTATATTACCAAAAGTAAAACAGAATGAAGATATATGTTGTGTAGAGTAGTATAAAGATGACTTTTGGAACAAAATTATTTAGTTGATATAGTTAGCCCATATGATTTAGTAGTTGGAAAACGTGCATGTTATATTACGTTGTGGTGAAATATAAAGATGATGCTTTTGAACAAAATTATTAAATTGATATGAATCTATATCCTTTACTAATTGGCAGATAAGCATGTTATTTTATATTGTCACAAATAAAACTGAACGAAAATATGTAGTGTGCTCGAGTGTAAAAGTGAGTTTAAAAAAGACAAAAACAAAAACAAAACATTTTACTACTAAACGCTGTGAAAGAATGTAAAAAAAACCTGGAAGAACATATTTATTTTGCTGTGTAACTAAAAACATGTTGCAGTTTGAATCAGATTATTGTTTGTTTCTGGAGAGAGAAGAGTAATTGAAATAAGATGGGGAAAGGGTGTGAAATCATATTCCATATCATGAAAGGAGTAAAATTAATCATTTTAAGAACATAACTTCTTTTTTCACTTTCACTACTTTTCAAACTTTTAGTTTTTTAGAGTTCTAAAGCTAACTCATGAGTGTTGAAGTTTTTAAAATTAAGTTACTTGATGTGAATGTTAAGAGCAGTATTTAAAAAAAATTCTATTTCCAAAATGAAGCCCTTGTTGCTGTTTTTAGCTCATTTTTTCCCCTTTCCTTGGACTGGAGGAAAGAGGAAAATACTAAACCGGAAGCAAGTAAATTATTATTATAAATATTATTATACATTGACTTCGAAATTTTCAGAAACAAAATCGGTAAACCAACGGCGGTTGCAATTTATGATACAACATTATGATTTTAGTAAAACGTGCTACCCTCGCTCCGCAGCAGTACCTCGATAAATCGCGATTTATTTTCATTAATTTCTATCCATAAATTTTCGTTGCTGTCACATAAAATGGTTCGTCAGTACAGTCATATTTTCCTTCAAACATTTTCCGCCATTTTCGTCAAGCACTTTAAATGAATTCTCAAAATCTTCTCAAAATTGAGTTTTGAAGGAGAGACGCTTTCTCATAACCACACCTTATGGCACGCCCCATTAAAAGAAAAATACCACTTTTGAAGAAAGAAATTCATAGCTCAGTTACGAATTCATAATAAAATAATTAAATGACAATCTATAGCAAGGTTAAAGTGACTTTTTAAAGATAAATGAGTAACTTAATTAACATTATATATATGGAAGGAGTACGAAATGATTCCAGTGTTCTGTACCCGGAAAGGAGTATAGCGCATCTCTATTTTATGGCAATTTTTCTTCCTTGTTATTTTTTTTTTTACTTTCTTTCAAGTGGGCATTTTAAAAAAATGACACGAAATAAATCCCTGCAAAAATTTTTTGATAACTAATTGCACGTTTTCCTTTAAAGATGATGTTTTGTCATAGATATTTTCTAACAAGCAGTAACCTTTCCCATTCTGTTAATGTACTTCTACCGCTACTGATGAAGATCGAATTTTTTTCGATCCGGACGCGTGTCTAGTCTGAGAAATAACTTTTATGTATGTTATTTTATAAATGTTTAGTGTTTGCCTAAATAATTATTTCTTTAGGGAAGGACACTTTCACATAACCCTCCTCCTGTGTTAAACTACGAAGACTTTTCTGCTCCAGGTAGGGCAGCAAGATGCGTTTGCAAACCCCGAAACAAACATTCTTTTCCTTCATATTGAAGGACATTAATCTATTCATTTCGGAAGGAAACAATAATCACAGGGATTTAAAAACAAAATAAAGAAACAAATGTATTCCGGATCCTAAATGATACATTACAATATGATTCTACAAGAATTTCTGAAGATAGTTTCATATAACTATTTCCAGGTTCTTCTTTGAAAATATCTTTTTCAATTTTTGTGGTACATATTTACAGTACATCTGAAACATTATACTTTGAGGGAGGGACACTTTCTCGTAATCCCACCTCCTATTGAACTCTAAGCTTTGAGTTCTTCAAGTATTTCAGCGCCACACGTTTGCAAGCTTGGAACAATCATTCTTCTCTTCCCTGTGACGTTCTACCTACTTTGAAAGCAAATAATAATTATACAGATTTTGTTGTTGTTGTTGTTCAGGGAGGGAGACGGTATAAAAAAAAGAGATTTGTACATAGGATCCTTTTGCAATAACTTCGCACACATTTAAATGTGATTTTTTTTTTTTTTCATTTACCTTTTTCTAATAAAATGATATATTTAACGTAATCTTAGACTAAAAAATATAAAGAAAGATTTTAGTAACTATTTTTATGTATTCCATTAAAGGTCTTTTCTTTTCCCATTTTGTCTTAGATATTTACAGTTTACCTAAATAATGATTTTAGTGGAGACTGACTTTTTTCATAACCATACCTCTTGTTAAACTTCAAAGCTTTAGCAAATAGTAATCAACCTTTTCAAGTAACAAAAAAGTATTGATGGTCCTTCTTCATTAAATTTATACACATTTTAAATATGGGTCATTTTCATTTACTTTCTTTAAAATGGGCATGGTATTGTAGCAGAATACTCTGCTAGTTCCCTTGGTTCGTCGTTCTAAAGTCCAGTAGGTGTAGAAAGTTCTAGTAAAGAGTCGGTCCACTTGTCAGGATGGAGCACAAACTTTTTTGCTTCTAGAACTTTGTCGAACAATCAGCTGTGCAAAATTCACACGCACTGACGGCCAGTAGCTCGTTTATAACAGTCCACTCAGTACCGAAGCTTTCACAAATGCTGTAATTCTCATACAAAATAAAACACTTCCACTTCCAAAATTCAGTGGAAATATACCAGGGATAACACTAGCAGTCCCTCAAGACTCAACATTGAATAATTTACACACAGCACTTAAAAATCAGCTTCACAAACAAGCGAAAACACCGCTTCTATAGCGTCAATACAAAGCCTTAAGCTTCACGGACATCTGTTCTTGGCGGAAGCAGAAGAAAGACTGAGTCTATCGGGGTAGCCCGCTTGAATTTATAGGAGAGGCAGAAGCTACAAGGAGCTTCCAGAAGAATCTATTTCTCGAAGATTTCGCATAACGAGGGAATTTTGATTACGTTATAGAAGAGAAATACTTGGCTATTATGCATGTTAATGCAGAAAAACCAACTTTACAAGCCCAATGCGAAAAACGCGCCAAATGGCCAAAATGTCGCCAAGTTTGGCGATTTTGGGTTTCCCTGTTCATTTGTATGGTGTTTCTAGAAATCTCGATAAATATTGGTCTAAGGCCATCGGTAACTTCACTTTTGGGGACTTATTTTTGGCGCCAAATTTGGTGATATTTCGCCAAAAGTCGCCAAGCTTGGCCAAATCACCAAACTTCCGTATCTCCGGTTCTAGTTGACCGATTTTGATGCAACAAAAAAGCAAAATATAACTATCTGACTCGTAGAATACGAATTTTGAGATATTTTAAACCCCAGAACAGCGGGTTGCCCCGAAAATTCGTAACAATATATTGCCATGTGATCCTAAAAAAAGTTTCTAAGAAAGTTTCTGATAAATATTTGTACGTTTTCCTTTAAAACTTTCTTTTCCATTTGTGTAATGCATATTTGCAGTTTACCCCAAAATTATGTTTCGAGGGAGGGCACTTTTTCAAAACCCTAACTTCTGTTAAAAGGTCTTTCTTCTCAATGCAGGGTAATGTTACGAATTTGCAAGCCTGGAACAAATATTTTTTCCTCGTTCATGTTAAAATTGAAAGCTGCAATTCAAAAAATGTTTATTATGAAGTAGTTACTATTTGACCAGAGAGTGACTTCGAAACGGGAAAGAATCTTGATCACGTTTTACTTTATAAAAAACGCAGAATTTATTTTTAATTAAAACACTGTAGTTTTTTATTTTTTATTTTACCACTTTCTAAGCGGGTGTCATTCAAGAAAAAAAAAGCTGAGATGACATTTTCACTCTCTTTCGAATAAACATTAATATTATAACTATCCATATAAAAAAAATAACTGGAAATCCTATGAATCATGCTCGTTTTGTTGTAGCCGAACCCTTAAAAAATTAATTGATAATAAGAATACTGAACCTTTTACAGGCCAGGCCAATCTTCCCAGCTGAAAGCATCACAAATTAAAAATTTAAAAATTAAAAGAATCAAAAATATGTTCAAAGATTGAGTTTTATCAATATAGACTTGAAAAAAATAGCAAATATAGTTAGAAGACGGCCTTTTTTTTAAATAGAAGTTGCATTTATATCATTAATGGGAAACTGGACAAAAAATCATAAAAATAGACATTTTCATGAATTTTTACAGAGCTATCTTGATACACCCCGCCCCTTCAAATTTCTTTATTAAATTTAAAAATAAATCTTTCATTAATTCTTACTATTTCACTTATTAAGAAAACTGCCCATCGCTATATTCCGTTTTTGAAACCAATGTAAAAATACAATCAGAATTGACCCATGCTCCCAATTGAGAACACATTGAAAATTGCATACAATATTTCCTTTCCCATTTAAATGACTAATTTCCTTTAACTAACTCATTAAAAGACAAAGTGTCCAAAAAACTAATATAAATATACCTGGATCTCTATCTGTATAAGGTTAAACTACCATAAGATTAATGGAAAAACTTGACAACCAGAAATATTTTTAAGAAAATTTTTATTTGAAAATACTTCACTCTATGCTGGGAGATTTCGCAGTCTGCGACTATTTCATGAAACTAGACTTGACTAACGTCTGGTCTGGACCATTTACCTTGAGATTACGACGGCTTGAAGGTGCTAGTAGCAATTGAAAGCTGCTACATACGTAAAATGCCATCTCTGTACACATTTTAGAGGGATCATTATATATGTAATGCTGCAAACATTCATTATAATAAATGCATTCGACATCTATAAAAGAAATCACTCGTGAAATTTTAAATTTTTATTGTGCTATTTTTTAATATTAAAAATGTTTCTTTCAGAGAGAAGTTTTAAAATATAATTACCTTCTTCCCTCAAAGAGTAACTTTTCCCCCTTCCTATCCAAAATACTTGGCAAAAAGTAACATCAGCACTTTGAGTTCTGGAGGCTTTTGGTACTTTTGATGATTAAAGAAATACTCGTATATACAAAGTGAATCTAAACTCTTGGGCAAAACTTTAACCCTTTGAGGCGCAACCCTTTCCCAATGCTGAAAAAAGGGCAGCCGTTGCCATCGCTCGACTTAACTACCAGCAAGATGGCGGACGATCGAAACGTTCATCGCGTGCCACAGATCTAGAGACCCTCTTTTTGACGACAGCTGGCTGTGCGCGCACAGCCAGCTGTTAAATGGAATATATGTGCAATTTTAGTGTGTTAAAATACTTTGACTTTGCTGATCGTGCCAAATGGTTAGCGACTGTCGCCGTGTTTACATGGGGTGCGCACCGGCTTTTATGATTTTACCGATATATTTCATTAAGGTTTAGTCTAAAGATGTATTGGAACGTGGTATCCGGTGTTAAAATTGAATAAATTTTTAAAATATAAAGTGAATATTAAGCTTAAGGTGCGGCGCTTGCCGCACCCCTTTAGTTTGAGTTTTAATACATTATCTTATGATGCAGACAAAGATGCATCACAAAGCAAAATCGGAAGTAAAATTGTTAGAAGTGTGAAATTTGCCCCGTTTAGAAATTTTTTTGAAGTTTGCCCCTTCCCCCTCAAAAAATTCCTATTTGCACCAATGCCTATTATACAATTTTTATGAGAAATTAAAGTATGCATATGATTTTCGGAAACGATATAACTTTGCTGTACTTTGGACGAACGGCTTAGATAACAGGTGGTTGTTTTTTCCCTTCTCCTCAAGGTTTAACTTTCTAATTTCCAATGATCATTGAGCATAAATGTTTTTGCTGACAAACATTCTTTGAATTTTTATTTCATTCGCTAAGTTTATTCGTTTATTTCAAGTGATAATTTATCTGTTGTATTTTTCGAAACATGTATGGCTGGTGGCATTTGCCAGACGTAGGGGGGCGAGGGGGAAAGAAACAGGCTGTTTGCAGCATTAAATTCAACATTTTAAATATTTTGTTTGGTGTCCCCATCTATTAAGCATAAAAGGAAATATTCTTACATACATATTGTAATTTCTACAGAAATACTAAACAGGAATCTCCAAATTGGAAGATGGGGGGAGGGGGGGGGGATAGAATTACATACATAAAATAAGACCAATTAGATTGTAATAAAATAGCATAACGTAATATCGATAGTAAAATTATAAACTGAATCAATATTTTCATACTTGTTCGTAATAACGTATTTAGTGACCCTATAAATCCAAGTTACCCTTCATTTTAAAGTATGACATATTAAGGGTATAGTGCTGGGAAAATGTCGTTTGAATGCCAGTATTTCACAAAGACAAAACTACTGGAGCTAATAATACGAAATTCAGCTTGTAATTGGAAGGCCGCAGCTGGGAGGAGGGGAAGATTGGGGTTTGATCCCCTCTCTCCCTATATTTTAGTCAATTCAATACTAGTATTTTATTTGCATTGATTGTGGAGATCAATTAAATGTGGAAAATTTTTAATACTACGTATCCCCCTCCCCCATTTTTTCACTTTTTTTTCTGACTACGGCCTTGTGTGTGTGTTTTTAATACAGTTTAGACAGCGTTTTTTAAAAATTAGTAAACTACTTTGAAATGCAAGTTGATATTTCTCACTAACACAGTCTGATATACTCTTTTTAGTTAATTTATCTAGATTCGCGTTCTTTTAAAAATACCCATCAGAATAGATCATTCAAAAGTTTAGATACGGACTTTACCATGTTGTTACCTACAGTATAGTGTTGATTGTTTTTATTTATCCCGATGACTTCTATCCCTTCCGGGAGTTGAAGTCATCGGGAACCTTGCAGGACAAGCATTTCCGAAACAATACCGTAGTTAAGGTTGGCGTCGCTCAATGTCTCAGCGACCTGGGCCTTGTTCCATGGACCCCTGGGTCCAGGGCCTGAGGGGGACCATGGTCGCAGTCTTACGCAATTCAATTGTTTCATTATTTTATTTTAATACAAAATAAAACAAATATTTTGAATTATTTTTCATTTAATGAAATTTTACAAGCTATTCTACAGCTAATTATTAGTTGAAAATTTAAAAAATATGTTATGATAAACAGTTCATCATAAAGGCTTAATAAAATGGGTGGGGTAGTTATTGCCATTGCGGGTGTTGCGCGAACTTGTTTGCGTATTAGCGCAGATTTCCTGCCGGGAAATCTCTTTAGAAAACAGTTAACATATTCATTCATTCAGCTTTTCGTTTATACCCTGTATTTTCAGGTTAAATTACATTCTAAAAAGAATATGGGTAAGCTATAAACATTCAATAATAATGTAGCATACGACTGTATAATGAAAGGGGAGCTGCCCCGTCTCTGACCTGGGTCCAGGTTCCATAATCGGATGTGGGGGCCATGCCTTGATAGGTATAACAGATGGAACAAACGCTTTAATGCCAATGAAAGCTGTATTGAAAAAATGATCTGTACCTAATACCATGTTAGATTTGTGTCTCTAGGCTTTTGTGAAAAGATATTTTTGGTTAAAGGACTTGTTACCTTACTTTTTGAACGACCCTCGTTCAGTGTTATTGCAATGTACTACGCAATGGACACTATTGAAAAATGCTGCATATAACATCTAAATTCCATGATTCGTCCAATTTGCATAAAAAGTAATTCAAAGTGTCATATTTTGGATAGCCATTTCTTAATACGTTTTGCAGGCATAAATTCAAGCAACTTAATTTACATAATTTATTTTCATAAAACAATGCTCCACTTGAAAATACTATATTTGCCATAGAAACGGCTCTTTTTTTAAGCGAAACAAATAAATTAATAAAAAAAGGGTGGTATACCGAAAATTATTCTTTTTGTTTTCCATCTTAAACATTAAGTTAGAGATGTAAATATAAAACGATTTTATTATTTATTTAGAGCAAAAGCTCATTTGCCTGTTGCCAGTACGTATTTTCATTTTCCCCCCACACCCCTAAATTGTGTGCTTGCTTTAACCCTTTGAGGCGCAACCCTTTCCCAATGCTGAAAAAAGGGCAGCCGTTGCCATCGCTCGACTTAACTACCAGCAAGATGGCGGACGATCGAAACGTTCATCGCGTGCCACAGATCTAGAGACCTCTTTTTGACGCAGCTGGCTCTGCCATCTTGCTGGTAGTTAAGTCGAGCGATGGCAACGGCTGTGCCCTTTTTTCAGCATTGGGCAATCTATCCAGCTATTCTCGCATTCTTCCATTTTTCAGCCGATGTCAGTGCTGTTAAAAATAATCGTGACTATTTATTTTTACGGGAAACAACGTGCTAAAAAGTAAAGGATTCTCGTGGAGCTATGTCACCCGCAACTATTTTTATAGAAATCAAATCTATTCTTCGTGACAGACAACAGTCAAAACGTCAGAGTATGGTGTTCCCAGAGCGGGAACACTGCGCGTTAAAGGGTTAATTATTAATTTCTAAAGAAAGAAAAGAAATTAACTTTTTGGGGTAATTTAATGTTTTAATACAATGTTTATTTTAACATGTTCCATTTTGTCGTTGAAAAGGTATAGCGGCGGAAGTTCCCTGTTATTTCCTACGCAGATCTTTAACCCTTTCAGACCTGATTATATAATTTTTCTTTGAATTAAATAATTTTTTTAAATAATCGGGATTAAATTTGTAATTAAACAATACATAAAATATAAAATCCTGATTATTAAAATTCCTAGGAAATTTTTCTTGCTCAAATTAGGGCACCCATCCTGTGTGATAGCATAGGTAATTTTTGTGTCCTCGATTGGGGAAGCAGGGTCTGAAAGTATTAAATGACTTTCCGTATCGCAATGGAGCACTTGCGAAGAAGACGGTGTTTTACAGGCTTCACAAAGTTTTTCTGACTGCAAAAAATACAAAAGAACCAGGAGCTTTTGTAATCAACATTTTTAGAGTTTTAAATTCCATCCAAAATGCTCATAAAAAAAAAAAAAAAAAAAAAAAAAAAAAAGGAAAAGAAAATCAAGCTGCACCATGAAAAAGAAAGTATTCGAGTGCAATTCAAATTTACCGAATAAAAAAAAAATTCGAAGGGGAGAAAAAAGCCTAAGTGCTATTCTTTTCTATAGAATATTAACGTCTATTCACAACAAATATAGGAAAATGATGATGGAACTCCTTTTTGGAGTGCAAGTATTTACTACTATCGTTGTAGGAATGCCAACTGTGCCGAAATGAGCTTTGAGCTGTCATGTAACGTAAAACATAAAACTAGTCCTCCAATCTTCTTTCTATACTATTAAAATCTATGCGCGTCTGTCTGTAACATCATCTCCTCCGAAACGGCTGGGAGTTGAATTTCAATCGAGGTGTCCACGGATTCGAAAAATTCCGAGGAAGGTCTTCCGCTGAATTAAATTTCGAAATTCGAATTAGTTTAGGAGATATTAATTGATAAAAATACCCGTCAAAATCGCCAATTTTTGCTCTCCGCAATTCCGCGATTGTAACCCTTGTATTCAAAAAAGGGAGAAATAAGCATCGAGGTTGCCATGTTTGGCGAATTTAGTAAATGATTTAGACTTGAATTAAAAATAAAAGAATAATCATTTTTTTTCTGTATAGAATATTTGCTAGGTTATTTTTTAATTAAAATATCGTCTGCGTGGGAAATCAGAGCAGGAATTCAATGTTTTTATGTGTAAAAGAATAAGGATTTGGAGATTTCCGAAACTAAACCGTATATTTTATAGTTTGGCGAAAAATAAAATGGATAATATGGCATATTTTGAGAAAGTAGTAGGTTCTACTCATGGCTCACTGGGATAAGTATACAGGCTGTCCGAAAACCAGTTTCTCCTATGGGATTTTGCGTACAAGAAAAGTTTCGCTTCTTCGCCGATTTGTCGCTGTTACCTAACTGTATCACTGTTGCCAACTCTGCCGGAGAAAAGGAATTGGTAAACTGGCAATACCGAAGTATTTTGTAAATCGGAAATGAATGTCCAAATGTCTCAAAGAGCATTAGCAGATAAGCATATTTCAGCAGAACAAGCACGTAAACGCCAAAAAAATTTTACTTTTTTTCTCAGTTTGAAAATATTGTTAGCCATTTGTGGATACTTTAAATTTTGATTTTAGGCATATTTTCTCCGGAAGAGTTGGCAACAGTGATACAGTTGGGTAACAGCGACAAATCGGTGAAGAAGCGAAAATTTACTCGTACGCAAAAACGGAGCTTTTCGGACAGCCTGTATTTATCTCAGTGAGCCATGGTTCTACCGATTTGCACAATTTTGGGCTTGGCGCAATTTACTGCGAGCGAGCCGAAATAGGTTTAGGTTTGTGTGTGTAGGTTTTATGAGAATACGGCGTTAAACTTTAATTTTCCATGCAGAAATAGTGCAATTATTAAGGCGATTTTAAGCGATCGATCTTGGAATTTTCCCGAAATTAAGTAAATTGATTTAACTTGGGTGAATGCCACCAAATTTCAAAAGAAATTAAATTCTTGCATTTGGTAAATTAGAATAAATAAAACACGTTAGAGTTGATAATTTAAAATACTCCTATGCTACTTTTCAATTAAATGTCTGTATTAATTTTTGGCGATCGAGCCATACACAAATAACTATTTCCCATTTTGATTGCTGTTAAATCAGTGCTTAGAATGATTCTCTGAAAAAAAGAAAGAAAAAATCTCGCAAAATGGCTTAGGCGGATTCCTTCTTTAGTACCTTTCTTAGAAAAATTGGCGATAAATATTCAAATGTAGTGTAACTTCGTGTTTAATAGTGTGTGTTTTTTGCGTTTGTATTGCTAATTCTATGGCACAGTTGAGATGAGCCAATGTTACGAGCAGATCGATAGATAATTTTTTAAAATCCCGCCAAACAGGGTATAGTAAAATAGGAATTCTGTATAAATACGAAAATTTTTGGAGATGAAAGAGAATGTTTTTAAGCCTGGTAAATATACCTGGTATTGCCTATAAATTATTGCATTTACTGTGAAGTTTAATTTACGATTCATTATGGCTATTTGCCATCGACTATCGGCGTTTATTATGCCAATGTGGCAGTTCTAGCAAGCATAAATACATTTTATTTCATGTTCTAATTTTAATATTGCTACAGTTTCCTTAGTTACGGAATCCGTTGTTGCCACTCAAGCTGTTAAATTTAACAATTAAGTGAAAACAATCATTTCTACAGCTCTTGACTCGAAAAATGAAAACGCATTGGATATGAGACAATTAGAACATTACCACAATCACCACGTCAATAACGCGAAATTCATGTTCAAGGTCTTTAAGAAATCCTGTATACTATGTCAAAGCCTCATATCTTAATTCCGATTAGTTCGCAAGAAAATTGATTAATCAGTATAAACTGAAGCGATGAAACTTTGTAAGCGTTTTTTTTTTTTTTTTAAACAAGGAAAATGCAAATTGACGTCTTTGGTGTAGAAGTGCCGAGAGAGAGCTACATAATTAAGTAACGAAAATTGGGAATGATAATTGAATATGCGCATTCACAAAGACCCAAAAATCAAGAGAGTATGAAAAGTCGGGAATATGAAATGAAAATAAAAAATAAATCAAATGATAAGAGATATAAGTAATAATAATACGAGAATGACATTATTACAATCATGCGTACAACAAAGGTCCCAATTTCTTATAATATTCCCCTAGCAATAACTTAGTCTGACCAGTGGCCGAGCGCTTAGCGCTCTGAACTGGAAGACGGAAGGTTTCTGGTTCAAAACAGATCGAGTCCGCCGACCTAACCGTTCGGAGTTTTCCTGTATTCCGTTCGGAAAATAAAACAGTACTCGCAACATTCATATGTTAGGAAACATATATGGCTGGTTTCCTCCAAAACGTAGCATAAATACCGGTTAAGACCCCTTAGAAAGACACCCACGGAGGACACACCCACCCCTTGACCTAGATCCCATGCGTGGAGACTAGAAGCAGGATAGTCTCCAGATTTGTAGAGAGTTCAATTGAACGCCCAGCGTCGTGTGCAACTTATAGAAGCAGTTCTACGATACCGGATCCATCGAGAAAAAGCCTGGGCAAGGTCATCCGAGAGAAGCTGCTTCTTTTTTGATCGCCAGTGACACTGACGTAGTTTTTGTGCAATCATGTTGCAGTCATCTCAGATTTGCACTCATGGCGTCAACGTTTCATCACGATTTAAATAATTTTTTACTTTTATAGATTCCGCATCAATGGGTTTAATTCTAATTATATGTGTAAGGGAAATGTTCTTTTCCCACCGTGCGGAGAACGGGTATCCCGCTAGTTATCTATTAATTTATGATGAAAGGTATTAGACTCAGTTTCAATGAGTACGTGAGTATTTCGGGAAACTCAAATCAAAATGCGACGTGCCTTTTCCACTGATAGTCGAAGCTGATAGGTGTCTCCGCCCACGTCGAAGTTCTTTCATGAAATGGGCTCTCATCAGAAAGATAACCGAATGGAATTGCCTAGCAAAAGTAAATAATAATCATAGGACAGTTTTTGACCCAACGGACTTAACATGCAGATGTTTTTTAAATATCTAGGTATCGACATTTTTTTTAAAGAGATTATTTCAATTTTTTTCTTATATACTGACTATAAACATGCACAATAAATTGTATGGGACAAGAAAAAAAAAAAACCCAAAAGTAGTTATTCCCTCTGCAATTCAAAATATCGTCTGCTAAAATGATTTCTGAAAAGTTCGTATTTTATTTTCCTTTTATCGGACTTTTATTTTATTTTATTTTATTTATTTTTTTGGATATCTAAATAATTGTTTTTATCAGTTAGCGTAAAACCACGGATTGATTAATATTAAAGGAAGGTTTGGCAATATTTATTGCGACCGTTTCATTGCAGCTGATTCGGCTCCGACCGTTTCGGCGCCAGAAGTTTACATTCTAAACTTTTTGAGTATAATAAGTATTAATTTTTTAAAAAAGTAGGGGGAGGTAATTACGAGGATTTGACGTCTATTTAAAAGCGTGCTAAAAACATCTTTATCTAAGTTTTAGAAAGAAATTAGCCCAGAGATCGAACGAGGTAGTTCTTTCCCCCAAAACCAAACGGAAAAATTTACACTGTACGTATGTACAAAAATAAATTCATAAAACAAAGAATGAACAAGGAGATATTAGTAGGATTTGTAAAAATATCAATTTCTTATCTTATGAATTACATATTTACTTTAATTAGCCATCTAATAATTGTGAGCAATGATACTCAGGTACTTTGTTGCAGCTTATCACTGGCTCCTTTGAACTATACAAAACTCTTTCATCCTTTATATGTTTAAGGGGTTAGGGGCAAAGAAGGCGTGAAAAAATGCCATTTTTTATTAATTTTTTTACTAGTAATTAAGTTTATTTCACATAAGTAAAAACATAGTATCATTTCATCATACTTTAACATTACTTCACTTAAATTAAAAAAAAATAATAATTATTTTACAAGTTATGGCGGTCTAAGTTGAACAGGTTTTAATAATGGGTCCTTGCGGTGACCATTACAGCTCCTTGGAGATTCATCTAAAATCAATGAAACAAAAAAGATTATTTTTATGGATAGATAATCTTGTGCCTGATCGAAGCTTTTTTTTGTTTTTTTCAAAATTAACAAAATGGCGGTCTCTGGAAATTTTTTTGCA
Organism: Cheiracanthium punctorium; assembly: GCA_038373885.1. Taxonomy (NCBI): domain Eukaryota; kingdom Metazoa; phylum Arthropoda; class Arachnida; order Araneae; family Cheiracanthiidae; genus Cheiracanthium; species Cheiracanthium punctorium. Next base: position 255,377 of record JAWZYV010003772.1, on the reverse strand, counting down.
GATTTTCGGGAAAAAACCAACAATTAATTGTTTATAAAAAATCGAAGTTTAAAAAAAAAAATCCTTCGATCAGGCACTAGCTTTTTATGTTTTCTAAAAGCTGTATAAGTTTCATTCAAATCTATCGAGCGGTTTTTGAGTTACAGTGGTCACCAGTTCAAAAAACATAGTTTTGAGAAAAACGCATTTAAAGTTTTACAGTCGATTGATGTACAGTAATACGAATAATTTCAATACTTACACTGAGTCATCTATTCCTGGACCATATAAGAGTTCTTCAGCCGTTGTAGAACTTTCTAAAACATCAATTTGTTGTTGTCTACGTCGCATTCTACCTTCGCGAGTGTTGTCGTTAGCGCGCTGATCAGCTACTTTTACACGTGCACTATCGGTTTTTTCAGTATACCGATGCGAATTAGGCCCACAACTAAGTCCCAGTGTGTTCATTATTACTAATAATGACTTTGTCCCTTCATTAAATATACTCATAGCTACGTATGCAGCAATTTGAACAATGGTAAAACTAGTATTGATAGTTTTTGGGCATATTTTCCACACTAGTTGGTTGAAGCTCTCATTATTATTTTGATTAAATCCACCTACACATCTTGAAAGTAAATTTTCATTACTAAGATCTTCATAAATAGGCTTGATTGCTTTTAAAACTTCAGGAGGTAAGGGAGAATTATGCCGCTAGCTAATTGTTCTCGGAAATATTAGACCGCTCGAGAGCCTTTTATTCTTCGCTAAATAACTCGAAAGATATTTGTCGGATTCACTTCAAACTTTCAGAGAATATTTTTAAGATACTATCCTTTAAGAAAATGCAAAAAAAAAAAAAAAAAAAAAAAAAAATCAATTTTTTGAAAATTCTGACTACCCCTAACCCCTTAATAAATAATTCCAAATACTTTTTTGGTTCATTCATAAGAAACATATATTTTCGCCGAGAGGATGGGTTTCGGGCCAAAACGGCGGCGCCAAGAATAAAGCTCTCTAAACGGTTCTGATTTTTCGGACTACAGACATTTCTGCTTCTGTCAGAGAGCTAAAACAACGTGCGAATAAAATAAATGCAAAACAACAAGAATTGCAATCAAAATACGAGTACTTTTAAAGTGCCAATAAGTTAATGTTCAATTGTTTCATATTTGTGTAGTTTTGTAATTCAGAGTTTAATGGCGTAGGAAATGACCTCAGTTTTTGTTCTACAACTGAATTAAAAAAATTAAGGGGCAACAAGCGACTCCAATACTACGGAAACTATAATGTTAAAAATGGGATATGAAATTAATACAGTCGAACTCGCTTAATGGAATAGCCAATTTGCCATGAAAATGTATTCTAATAAACGTGATATTCCATTATTGGTAATCACATTGACTAATTATTGCGATTTGATGCATTGAAAATTTGGTAAAATAAATGGGATATTCCTATATTCCACTAAGCAGGCTCGTTTATACGTTATTTTAAGTGGACACAGGTGAAATGTATTGAGTGTACTTTTCATCAATACAAATAAGAATTATTTTACTGCCAGTAGATTTCTTTTACATGCACAGACCGTAAAAACCCCTAGCAGAACATGCGCCTACTTGCAGCCATTTTTTTTTTTTTTTTTTTTTTTTTTCTATTCTGAATTTTGATTCATCATGCGAGCAGCCCGAGAAGAAAACTACTACTAAGTTTTACAGAGCAAAGCGCATTTTATTTTTTTAAATTTTAGGTTAGTGATTCTGATTCAAATATTAACGTTAGGAGTGAAATAATTTGTCTGCTTCAATAATTTAACCTCTTCACATGAAAAATTGCACGCTTCAAATGTTTATTTTGAGCTGCGTGTTTTATTGAAAAAAAAATTAATCATTGCATAAAATTAATTTGGGAAATTTTTCTCATATTCGGAATATTTTATTGAGAAGCTAAACATATCCAAAAGATTTTCTAAAGTTCATAACTTTTGAAAGAACATTTTTAAATTACCTAATATTGGAGTAAGTGGCCTAGTTTGCCTAAAGTTCAGAAAAGCTTATCTGAAGTAATGCAAACATTAGGACATTTTGCGTCCAATTTTTGAATGTTAAGAATTTCAAGAAATACAAGAATTTGTATGGTTTCAGATGTTAGGACATTTTTATGGCTTTCTCCCAAAACACGGAATTTTAGAAATATTCAGGACTTTTACGAACACTGTAGTGTCACAGCGAAGGCCACTCTGTATTACAGAATTCTTGAAATATTTTCCAACTGCTTTTTATAGACAGGGTGTTCCTAAAAGACGCTTTATTTCTTTATCTTCTAGAGATAAGTTGGCAGCGTAAAGTTTAAAAAATATTCGAAATAAGGTAGGGAAAAACAAGACTATACCAAGAAAAAATGTTTCTCGTTAATTTCCAAAAAGTCTTTTTAATTTGTATGCGACTCCCGTACAAAAAAATTCCTAGTTAGTAAAATGAGCCATACACTAAAGAGTTGATGTACAAAATTTCGGAATTATAAATTAAAAAGTGGCAGAGGTATGAAGATAAATATATGCTGACTTAAATGATTTTTAAATGGCCCTCGAAGGGAAAAAGTCAGGTCGATTGATCGCATTACAGGGATTGTACAGAAATTACGAAAGGAAATGTTTTTTCCACTCTAGCAATAAACGTTCACATCAAAATTCATGTACAGCACCTGATCACTTACATTTAAAGATATCTCTGAGACATTTTACGATGAAAGTCTGAAATTTTGTTCATCACCTTTTTAATGTATGGGGGAAAATTTTACTAATTGGGGTTTTTTGTGTGGAGGTCAAATATAAATTTAAATAGCGTTACTTTTTAAATTTAAAAAGCTTAAATTTTTAACTTCTAAAAATTAACGAGATGATGTTTTCTTGGCGTAGACTTTTTTTACGATCTTGTACTGAACACTTTTTTTTTTTTTTCAATTTTCATCGCCCACATCTTTCTAATAGATACAGAATCAAAGCCTGTTACCCCCTTTTTGAGACATCGTGTATATTTTTAATCAGTTCCACTGTATCTTCAGCCATTGTACGTTAAGAGTAAATATCATACCGAAAACCGTTTAACCCTTTAACGCGCAGTGTTCCCACTCTGGGAACACCAAACTTTGACTTTTTGACTGTTACCAATCAAGAAGAATAGATTTGATTTCTATAAAAATAGTTGCGGGTGACATAGCCCCACGAGAATCCTTTACTTTTTTAACACGTCATTTGCAGTAAAAAAATGGTCACGATTATTTTTAACAGCAATGAAATCTGCCGAAAAATGGAAGAATGCGAGAACAGCTGGATAGATTGCCCAAAGCTGAAAAAAGGGCAGCCGTTGCCATCGCTCGACTTAACTACCAGCACAGCCCGGCACAGCCAGCTGTGGTCAAAAAAGGGGTCTCTAGATCTGTGGCAGGCGATGAACGTTTCGATCGTCCGCCATCTTGCTGGGTAGTTAAGTTGAGCGATGGCAACGGCTGCCCTTTTTTCAGCAATGGGAAAGGGTGTTGCGCCTCAAAGGGTTAAGAGGAATAGGTAGCAGATTGGTGAGTCAGAGTTACATAGCAGTGAGGGGGTCTCAAGCGACGTCGAGGAGATAGTCACATTGAAATAAAGTGTTGAGTCTATCTTGAACATGCTTCGTAAATCATGGGTTTGTTCTGCGAGTACTGCAACATTCAAATCTAGTAAGATTTATGAACTATTAATTTACTCAACTCTTTCAGAACATTCGTTCACAACTGAGAACACAAATTTTCAAAGAATATCACCAAGTAAATGCACACCCTCTCAAACTCCGAAAAAAGTTCTCGAGTAAAAGTCAAACTTCCTATGTTTGTTTTCGCACATTAACCATTATTTATCAAAAAATATGAATTAGGTTATCTGGTTAATCAACTAAACAAGCATACGTAGCGCAGAGTTGAAGCTAAGTAACATGAAGACACAGCACATAAGCATTTGAGATTCGCAGTTTGGTGTGAGTGAAATTTTAAGCAACCTGAAAAGAGTGATAACTTAATTGGTTGATCAACCATCCTAAATAATAAAAGTTGGCAGTACCTCCTTCGTCGTTTTTACCTGCGCTAAGTAAAACTTACTTTTCTTTATGAACTATATGTCTTTAAATGGGCATTAATACGTTTTTGGATAGCTGATTAATGGCACAAATTGTATTTGTAATTTGTAAGCTTACTGCAATAGTGTTTTTTGACATAAACAACATTTTTTTGAAAGGAAAATGTAAATATTATGTTGTAACGAAAGTTTTCCGCCACTCCAAGTACTGCCTGCACAAACAGTTCGCGCTGGTGTCTTTGCCAATATTTTGTAAAACTATTTTTGTTATTTGAAAGAAAAGACTTGTTTTAGAGCACTGTGTTGTGAAATCTGTAAAACAATATCGTTATGATTAAGTATAAGGTGCCTGAAATAGAACTACCACGCTACCAGATTGATCCATCATTTACTCTCAGTTCTGTCGCAAAAAGTCTCAGCTACAGAATGACACTGAATTATGTGTACAGCTTAAGGTACTACTGTTGTATCATATGGCACTGTGAAGATTTGCTACCGAAAGTTCAAAAACGAGGACTAGGATATTAAAGAAGCAGAGCGCTCTGGTCATCCTACCAATGCTGATGAGGCCTGCCTACCAGAATTTGTGGAAGAAGATAAAATATTCATCCCCTCGAGAGCTAGCTAAAAGAGTCAGATTTTAGTGCCATGTCCATTAGTTGCGCTAAGCATTGCATAAACTTGGCATATAAGGTCAATAGCTGGGTACCGCGTGAGCTGACTCAAGCAAATCTGGCGGAAAACTTTCGTTTAATAAAAAAATACATTTCAAGTGCGTGAATTAAAATTTTGAAGTATTTTTGTAAATTTTCATGAATACGTAGTGTCAGCTATGAAAAATATTTTTAAAGGACGGTGTTAACTTGAATGATTGGCCAACTATTCTAGAGAATGAATGGGGGTGCATCCTTTGGCGTTTTTATCTGCGCTAAACAAAACTCACCCTTCTTTACGAATTGCATGTCTTTGGCTAGAAATTAATACATTTTTCGATAGCTGATTATTGGGAGACATTTTATTTGTAATTTGTACGCTTACTGCTACGTTATTTATTTAAAAACATACGATCTTTTGAAAGGAAACATTTGAATAATAAAAAAAAAATACATGTAATGGCTCGTGACTTGAAATATTGAAATGAAGTAGTTTTCTACTTTTTATGATTATGTTAGCTTAATTGCAGTTTCACCTATGAAAATAAATTAAAATAAAATCTATATAAGTATATTTTTTTAATCTAAGTGAAATCTGTTTGTTCTATAAGTATATATATTTTTAAAACTAGCCACCAAGGTGGACAGCTTTTCCGCCCCCATACCTTACTGTTTTTTATACTCTGTGCAATGCTGACAAAATTTCTGGACTCATTTCTGTGAAAATCATGTTTCTTTTAACAGTAATTGTCATTAAATTTATTTAGGTTAAGGTTGCTACACATTTTGGGTGTCATCATAAAAGCCGATGTCGAAACAACATGGTCAAAATGTGCTTTAGCCCAATGCATGGTGGCATTTTTTAGATGGGCGATTAATGCGCCAAGTATTCTAAATTCGATATTTTAAAGCTGTGAAAAAGTTCGAAAGATCTTGCATTTTTGTGTATCCATTGTTGTTATTTTTAATCTAGCTACTGCGTGAAATATGCTTACTCCATTTGAAGTCAATGAACTGTTAATTTGGATTTTTGCGCATGCGTTATTGTTATTGCACTAATACTTGCATCTAGTTGTTGCAGTTCGCAGCGTGGAAATATCGTCGATATTAGTACCGCATACGTCAGTGTATTATAGAAGTGGATTTGAATTCGAACGTCATATTTTGGGTTATTCAAGAAAAACGTTTAAGAATTCAATTTTCTTGAAAACTATTGATTTTCGGCCATACATATGGGGTGAAAATTGTACCCAGCAAACACACACAGGTTCTCTGAACGTCTATTAACGTTCAGAAGACGTTTTCTTTACGTCTTCTGAACATTAATACACGTTCAGAGAACCTGTGTGTGTTTGCTGGGTAGCGTTTTGGCTCCTCTATCACGGAAAAGGAATACGTCACGTTAACAGTAATCCTGTATATATATATATATATACAGGTATATATTCGGGAGAAATTATTTAATCAGATCTGAAAGGGTTAGCACCTTAGTGTGTTTTTACCGTGAAATCGCTAATTTCTGGAATTTTCATTATTGTTCGCAAAAATATTTTAGCATTAGTCAAATTATCTGCTTCTGTTTCCCAAATAATTTACACTACTTCCGCAAAATGCTCACAAAGATGAGTGAATCTTTCACTGTTTGTACAGGTATATTTATGAAATTATAAAATTGTTCATGAAACTAGCGTCAAAATTTTATTAAACACCACTGGCATCTGCAAAAACTCAGGATGAAATGAAAAAGCCTGGCCTTCAAAGAGCTAATTTATTTTTCTTATACACCAATTATTTTCTCGCAAATCAGTGTTGAGTGCTACTGCTACACCTTTCTCACTTTTTTCAGTGTGATTATTTATGAGAGTATGCCGCCCGGGTGGTTTAGTGGCTTAAGAACCATTCTATCACGCCTCGGGTCCGGGTTCGATTCCCGGCTTGAGTTTGGGTGTGAAACTGTCCGTCTCTTCATAGGGAGTAGTAACTCTTTCCGCCCCATTGGGCGCCCCTATAATAAAAAGACTTGTGGCTCCGGACTTAGTGGTGACAAAAGGCTTGTGGTCAGTGCCTGCTCATTGGAAAAAAAATAGAAAACTATGGGTGCATGAATCACCCCTGTATTGCGTCCATCTGCGCGGTAACTTGACTCATCTTCGGCCAATATGAATTGCCGAAACAGGATTACTTAAAAGGTGATCGATTCGGATCAGACTCCGTCTTTGCTGAAAACTGACAAGGATTTTTTTTTTTTTTTTTTTTTTCTGGTAGTTCTCCCGTAACCTACGCACGACTTACCTGTTTGGGCAATTTCGCAAGTCTCCAGCGGCGTTTGCGAACGCGCCCAGTGGAGGTGGATTTGGAAATGCGGCAGAATCCGAGCGTGGGATAAATAGGAGCGTGTCAATCGCAAACTGAAGATGCGCTTTCCTCAAACTTCCGAGAGAGCGTTGGAGTTGAACTTCTAGCATCGTTCTTCCGTGAGTTTGTCGGTGAAGTTTTGTTTGTGAAGGTATGTTTACATTAAATTTTTTTTTATAAAACATATTGTTAATAATTTGACTTCAATATCATGGGAAATTTTATTACGATTTAAAAAAATTTATATACATATATCCCAGTTCTAAAGGTGTTTAAGGAAAATAAAAAGCAAATGAAGGTGTTATTAAAGTGCTGAGAACTCGAAGAATGATAGTATTTAGAAGTTTGTTTTCAGTTGATATTTCTTGTTTTCAGTATTTTACTATTTTTCTTTCTTTTAAAGCTTAAATTTAATAAGTTTCTTGGGCTTATTAACGTGAAGCATTTTCATGAAATATAAATATTAAAAACTTCAAAGTAGATTTCTTTTCAAATTATCTTGATTTTTGGTTATATTTTACAGTATAAATGGTTTGATATTATTTATTTACAAGCAAATACAGCTACTACACTGTAGTTTTTGTAACTGTTTTTAAGTATCCACCCACATATAAATGTACACACATATAAATATAGAAGCATTTTATTTATTTTTTTTTTGGGGGGGGGGGCAATAGATCAAATATATAGTTAAGCACGTCTAAAACGTTATAAACTGCATGTTTTCACAGAACTAATCTCTGTAATATTTTTTTATATTATATTCATTTTATTCATAAAGCTTTATTTAAACTGGAAGTGCTTTAGGTAATATGGTTATTAGATTTTAAAAGTAAATTTTCTTTCAAAACTTCTTATTCCAAAGTTATAACAAAATTAATTTTAAATATTTTCGTGAAATACACGAAATTTACTACAGATGCAAATTTAGCACCCGAACAGGGAAACTATTTGGAAAAGCAAGGCACATAAAAGTGGAAAACAAAATACTGATATAATTACAAAGAAAATTAGTTTTTATTTTATTACTATTTTTATTGGCTATTTATGTGCAATTAAAATAATTGATTTTGCTTTAAAAAATTTGAAATACAATAAAGTTGGTTTATTTTGCATAAATTTGTTTTCTATAAAATAAAAGAAAGTACGAGGGTCATCTAGAAAATAGTATCCGTTTGATAATTAAATTGCTAACGATTGTGCGACACTTATTTCTGCATGCACCTACATTAACCCTTTAACGCGAAGTGTTCACGCTCTGGGAACACCAAACTCTGACATTTTGTCTGTTGCCAGTCACGAAGAATAATTTCATTTCTATAAAAGCAGTTGCGGGTGACATAGCTCCAAGAGAATCGTTTACTTTTTATCACGTCATTTCCGTCAAAAAATTGTCACGATTATTTTTAACAGCACTGACATCTGCTGAAAAATGGAAGAATGCGAGAACAGCTGGATAGATTGCCCAATGCTGAAAAAAAGATTGCCCAATACTGTGCCTGGCTGTGCCCGGCACAGCCAGCTGTCGTCAAAAAAGGGTTTCTAGATCTGTGGCACGCGATGAACGTTTCGACCGTCCGCCCTCTTGCTGGTAGTTATGTCGAGCGATGGCAACGGCTGCCCTTTTTTCAGCATTGGTAAAGGGTTGCACCTCAAAGGGTTAATAGTGATTCATAATGTGAGGAACTACAGAAATAGCAGAGTTATTCAAAATCTCAGGAGAAGCCTAATGTCAAAAATGTGTGAACCTTTTGTACTGCACAAAGACCTACAGTCACATCTCGGAAGGGAAAGCAAAGCTTCTTTCAAATGAGAAGTTTTCGTACTTCTACCCTACAACCCGGACGTGGCTCCCAGTTATTTTTTTAAGTATATATGTAAAAGTAAAAGAATTTTCGGGAGAAAAATATTTGAGCAACAAAGAGCTTGAGGAAACGATGCTTACATTTCCGCATGGATTGAGGGCGATGTGTACTCTGAAGCATACAAAATCTTGTTTTGCGGTATCATGAGTATGTGAATGTCCGGGTTAACTAAGTGGAAAAACAGTTTAGTATATGTAAAAGTTTGCGACCAAAATATATAGTGATTAATTTAAATTATCAAACGGACACTACTTTTTGGTCGACCTTGATGGAATGTTGTCTGAATATTTCAATGTTCCGAGAAATTGGCTTAAGCTGTAATTTTTACGATAGGATTGGAGGGTACATTTTTAACGGTAGATATTCTTAACATTGTTAAAGATAGGTTAATCTGGAATAAATCTGAGTTAGTACTATATTTAAATATGTATATTTAATCACTATGTGCAGTGTACAGATTCAAGGAAGTGTTCTTCTCTAAAGCAATATCAAATGACGCATATATTACGTTAGAGGGAAAAAAAAATGAAGGTCAAAGAAAACACCTTCTCTCGAATCGACGGCCTTCATTACTACAAAGGGAGGAACCCTTGACCTTCAAAATATAAAAACGTGCTTGGGTTGCATCATCAATTATATGGATCTTTCATTATAACCAATATATTCTATGCAAAGTAGAGGTGACTAATGTGATATGCGATGTTTTCCGGAATTTTAAACGGAGTGATAATTTTGTCAAGCGATGCCAACGCATTTTTTTTTTTTTTTTTCGAATTGTTTTTCTAGAAAAATTACTGCTTAAGTCGGTGTATATTTGAGTATGTATGGAAGGAAAAAATTCAAACTTTGTATTTGACAAAACTGACATAGCCTCATTATTAGTACACTAGAGCAGCGTTTCCCAACCTTTTTAACGCCCCCCCCCCTCGGTACAAAGGCTAACTTAAGGAGCCCCCCTCCTTTACATTTTTCTGCATGTATTCATTTTTTATTCTTCGACAATGGGCATTTAGTCCGTCGAATTTTCTACAAAGTAATGTTACCAGTTACGTTTGAATGAAACATTTTAAGCGAAAATAGATTAATTTTTGAATAAAATTAAGAATAAATAAGATGATTTTTAAAAACGTGCATCACTACTTGCTCTTTGGTTTTTCTCGAGCCCCTTTGCAGACTCTCTGCGGCCCCCTAGAGGGGCCTGCCCCATCGGTTCGGAAACGCTGCACAAGATTATAAAGCCCGTAGTGGAGGCAATTACAACGGGCGCTAGAAAAATATATTTATCTTTGCCCACTTAAAATAACTCCATATGCAAATTTTGTGTACCGAAATTGGTGCCGCGCACTCTGAGAACTTTCCGCATTCGAAAGATAACGTTTGTAGGAACATTTTCTCCTATATCAATGCTTCATGCAGAGAAAATAACTATTTGTGAAAAAAAAGTTAAACTGGGTAATCTAGGAAAAACTAATTGGAATCGTAGTTTTCCCTTCAAAGTCTAATGGATAAGTGATTTGAATATGACATCAATATCGTTTTACGATACCTAATTTCGTCACAAAATCATGAGCTTTTTCTACTCTCGAAAATAAAATGGAGCTGACAATAGCGAAAAATCTTCTTAAAAATCCACCCGTTTCATAATTTTAATTTTTTTAAAATAGCGCAGGTTTTTCTATTGTTTTACGTAATTATGAAAAATTTAAAGTCGATCGCACCATCGACAGCGGTGTGAATTTTACTACTTTATAGAGAGTAACTTTTTAATCTGTTTGGATTATTGTCGGTAAAAATTTTGTTGTGGAGTGGTTGAACCGGAAATGTGAGAATCGGTGATCAAGGATCTGTATAACTATGAAGTAGGCAGTAGTGTGAATTCTTTTATAGGGGGTGGGGATTGAATTCAGAAATACTTTGCAAATTCAACAAAAGTTAAGTTATTGATATTGTGCATGTGGTTTAAGATTTTAAATTTGCAAGTTTTCATAAAGATACTTCTTTAGGGATCGTGAAATTCAAACTAAATTTTGCAGGATTTGCTTGTTTATATAGTCTGGAGTCCAAACACCGCTGGAGATCTCTGATCACACTTGGAGTTTGATTCCAAGTATCATAAGACTAGTGAGAAGAAACACGGTTAGAATAAACCGGAAACTCAACCGGCAAAGGTGTTATGGCAAAGTAACGCAAGGAGTATTTGCCAAGGATGGGGGTGCCTTGGGAGGACTTTCTAAGGGATTCTAACGCGTATTAACGTTACATCTGGAGAAAACCTACCAAAACTCCAGACCGTTAGATCGACAGCCGCACATGCGATTAGAGCAAACATGTTAAATTTGGGTGTTGAGAACATTAACTGTTCTAAGCCCCTCTTGCGTACAAAATTCAACACTTTTATTAGACTTGGTGCTAATTCACTAAAAGGAAAAAAGGAGATCCCATTTACACTTTTGCCCGGGTTATCGGTTTCTTATAATCGATATTTTCTTACAATTACTTTCAGCTCCTACAAGTTATCTGCTTTCTAACAATGATGATTCTTATTTCACGCAGTACTGAAGTGTTTTATCGACTTCTCGTTGATATTTTGTTGAATCGACAAAAGCTTTCATTGTTTAAACAATAAGAGAGCCCCTAAGGGTAACATTTAGCGACTGCGTTGCGACATGCAATTGCTATGCTTAAGCAACCATTGACACTTATAATTTGTCAAATTAGGACAAAATTAAACATGCGAATTGTTTTTAAGGCGAGTTATTTGTAACAGCTCTATAGGACGATTTTTCCTGTCATGGTTACCAATTTAGACAATTTGTGGCTAGATCTGCCCATGATATCCATTCCAAAAGCAAGAATTTCTTCAAGCAAATCCGTGCCCAAGGGTTTTAAACCTTTTTATACAATATCACCAACTTTTATTAAATCTGCAATTTTTCTTTCAAACCCTTCCCCCTCTCATAAATAAGTAAATAAAAAAACCCGGTTTATTTTTTTTTTTGCTTATAGCGATAAATGACCTTTTTAAATGATAACAAGTAAGAATCTAACTTAACCTAGCACGTTAAGGAAAGTTTAAACTGGCGTAGGCAGCTACCTACGCTCCAGTGACCGATGAATCAGATATTTTACGAGTCCTAATATTTCTTTTTACTTGTTTGACAGTCGCCTTACTCGAACTTCAGGTATCCTGATGACGCAAGAGTTGTAAACGAGACATGGAAAAGAAAACTTGTAGTAAGAACCATAACGAAAGCCCCAAGAATTGTCAGAGGGCCACTGGAAGCAGTAGCGGAGACACTTCGGAAAACAAGATGAGCTGCAAGTCTGCTGTAAGTCACCAACTTGTTTATGTATGTAGTTTGATAATGAAAGAAATCTCTTATTCATGACTTTGTTATAGGGTAGTTTGTTTGAAGGATAACGGCAAGCTTTCAAAAAGATGGGTCATTATAATATATAGCACTAAATAATTAAATTTCCAGTTTTAATAGGGATTTAAAAATTTATTTTCTAGAACTTTCTTTTATTAATGGCTAGAGAAATTATCTATTTCGCAAAATTGAACAAAACTTTTCTCACTGTAAATGACAGCTGTTTTTTTCCCTTCATAAATCATGACTTATGTCCACTCACTCATCAGACATAAAAAAAAAAATAAACATAGAACCTTATATTTACTTTATTCGGTAGGTAACTGATGTCATAAATGCTCAATAATATTTAAATAACTGCAGTTGTTCAAACTATTAACTAACACTAAGTTGCATGTACTGTTACAGTGACAATACAATTTTCTTTCATTGGGGGAATATTTTACAAATACCTGTTTATTGCATTACTTGTAACAGGTAACGTTAATGTATCGATAAAAACCATTAAATATAAGAAATGATTTGTGGTATTGTTTGGCAATGACGATGAAAGTAGTTGGTCAATCTAGGGCAAACATCACCATATGTGGCTGTTAGAGAGAAATGTGTCCTTAGATTTTTGGTCACAGTTTGGATCCTAGTGAGACGCGAGGAAATTCAGAATGTATGGAACCTCTCAGAAGCTGTTAGTGACAGCCACGGTGACTTTCAGAACCACGTATTTAACGTGCACATTTATCGCATGTACACGATGGTTCCTAGCAATAATATCTGAATCTAAACTGCAACCTTCAGTTACCAGTCAAATGCCTTAAGCAATAGGGCATACTACGGCCCTTAGAGTATACAGTTCGAAAGAAAGTAACTTTTGTCTAAGCCAGGTAAAATGTTACATTTTGGTTATAAGGATGACTTTTTTTTGGAGGTCGGGAAGGGGGGAGGGTTACAGTTTGCACTATATCAGATTTTTATTCAGTTTAATATTTCACATACTTTTCGAATAGAATTTTGAGTTAATTTAGCGTTGATATCAATGTATTTACGATTGACCGTGCGAAATTGTAATTCGACCACAACGTGCTTTTTTTTATAGTTAACCACAAATTTTTCCATCAACCACAAGAGGTGGGGGGGTGGTGGGAAGTTTTAGAACGGCATTTGATCGTTTGTGCTGAAAATATTGAATTATGTAGAAGGAGCTTATTCAAATCGCGGGATGAGAACACTCGGTTTTTCTTCTTTCTGAACTCGTATCGGGCGTACTCGTGGGACTCTGAAAATGGGTTAATATTTCCCTAAGAGATTTTACAGAAATACTTAAAGCTGTAAAACATCTATTTATAGGCAATAAACAAGAAGTATCAGCCACATAGTGGAATAAAATTGAATTTGAATCGCAAGAAAACTGTTGTGAAGCCTTTCAGTTTTGACCGCAAGAAAAAGGAGCCGGTAAGATTTTCCCCCATTATTTATAAAGTTTCAAAATTACATTAACAATTTTTTGTAATAACTGCTCAAAAGCTCATACAATAACCAGGAAAAAAAGTAGCATATAAAATCATAATTTTATTGCAACAGTAAAAAAGTTTTACCCGTTCATGTTTCTAAAAAAAGTCCCAGAAGTACATGAACTTTACGAGTATTTTGTATTTAGATTCAGGTTTTGGATATATTCCGTTGAATCATCTTGAAAATCCTTTTAGTCATATGCTTAGAAACTAGATTTAGAAGAATGTGTTGCTGTAAAGAGAATCAAATTTATTCGACTCGCTGTTTTTATTCCTGAATTGTCGGAAACTAAGAACGATAGGATTACTCTTCTCGTGGAAGTAAAACCCCAGGTTTTCATTTTCAGAATTGGGATGATGGTTAGCAAGTTTATTACAATCGTTTAACTCTTCATAAACCAAGCTCTTGTTGAGTAGGAGGTGTCAATCTACGAATTGTGCGGTTCGAATTTCTAGTTTTTCCTGCCCAGATGTTCCCAGTCGGAAACGGATATTATTTAATCCATTAAGCGCCAAAGCTCCCATTACGGGAACATCTTATACTTTTTTCTTAAAATATTTTAACTCAATTTACGAAATACACATTTCATATAAACATTTACACTATAGGGTCTGTTATATATTTTTATCGGAACAATATATTTTAATTTAATGTTTTTTTTCTAATTTTTAAAAAGTGATATTTTGTCTTTATGACTGTCTTATATAAAACTAAAAATAAATAAATAAATAAATGGTCACTTAAATTTTTCAAGTAGAATGCACATTTAAAACCAACATCTTGAAGAATAACATTCTTAAAATCCTGCATGAATAGATTCAAATAAAGGAATGTTATAAACGCTTATATTTTTTGTTCCCACAACGGAAGGTTTGGCGCCCTCACACTAGTTAGCATTTCCAGTTTGAACGCTAGCAAAATCAACAATAAAGAAAGGTTTGGCACTTCGCAGGCTAGTTATTTCGTACATTTATAGTATCAACAACAAAAATAATTACTTTATATATGCAGTTTTGAGCAGCATCTGCGTCATAAAAGGAATTGTTGTATCCAAAATGGAGAAAGACATTTATCCCCATAAGACGGCAAAGCTCCCGCTACGGGAACATACTATATTTCCTAAATGCTTTGAGTTTAAAAAAAAAAAATCAACTGTTCTATAATAGAGGCATTCAATGTATGTAAAAAATGTATATACATTAAAAAATTTCTGATTCTCATAGCGGCGTTTAATGGGTTAAGGACATTATAAGAATCTTCGGAGCACTGTCGACACTTAGGAAAATCATTTTATTCCGTTGTAAGAGAAGGGGCTCCATAACCATGAGAGAACGATCTACTTATCATACGTGGTTGGCTGAAGAACTCTCTGTTCTCGCCGCAAATCATGACAATAGTACGTCAACCTTTGGGGGCATCCAAATTAAAGGTTTTTTTCCACTGAAGAAGGCATTTACAGGGCCCTTGCTTAAAGGCCGGTCTCTCTGCCCCAACTCAGGAAAAATTCTATCCAACTTGGCAAAATACGATACCTAGTTGGCAAAATTGGTGAAAATTTTTTTAACGTTGATAGTTTACATTTTGTTTCTGGTACACTTGGCAAAATTACGCAAATCCAGTTGGCAGAAGTAAAGTTATTTGTTTATCGACTATGTTACTTAGTAAGTTGGTAAAAAACCGATATTTGACTAGGCAGTTTATCGACATCCCCCCCTCTCTAAAAAACTTTTAGAAATGGTTCTGAGCTTTTAACCAATTATTCATCCAATTCGCATGTGTTTTTAGCCAAAATAACATATTTCCACATTATTTATGATTTTTTTTTCCTGTATGCAACGGTGAATCTGTAGATTTTTAAATAGAAACCGCTGAAGTCTCCTCAAATTCACAAACAGGCGTCTAGGTCGCAATATGTCTTGCCACTGAGATGTCTTTCTTGGTCGACCTGAACGACTTTTTTTCCCCCCACCCTATTGTCGCCATTGGATAAAAAAATAACAAATTCTAGATCAGTTATGCTTTATTTGTTCTACAATTTGCGAATAGTTGGAAAATGCTACGCGATGTTAAATTTCCTGCTGCTGATACAGCTATAATTTCATCTTGGGCATTCAAATGCTTTAGTTTAATTTTCCAATATTGATTGTAGTAATTATATATCGCATCGAGATCATGACATGTACAGATCGCAGAATATACCAATATTTTTGACAGGAATAATTATAAATACAAATCTTTCCACTGCCCACATTTTAAAAACGGCTTTCTTTGAATTTAAATTAAAATGTGGTAGAAGCATATTTTTGCACTGCAATAAATTGGATTCCTCAGATTAATTAAATTCTGATCATTTCATCATTGTTTTTAAACTGTTATTTAAAAAAATAGCCTGTCCATATAATTGAGACGAAATTAATCTACATAATAAAATTATAAACTTTATATCTAATGCTGTGCTGTGAAGTCTGGAAATTTCTCTAAACGTGGACACAGCCTTTGTATTGTAATATTTTATGGGAGGTTCCTTTTTAAAGTGTATTCTTATAAACTTAATACAACAAAACCCTTTCACGGGCGAGTTTATGTGCAGAGAGTCGAAAGTACTCTTAGTTTTCTGGCCAATTTTTTAGGATTAATTCATATATTTTTTTCTACTTGTATTCGAAGTATTCGTAAGTATTCGAAATGAAAATTAAAGAAACAAGTGTTGCACAAACCTATAAATTTCGCAGGAGAATAAATTATTAGAAAATCAGTCAGAAAACTGTTTGCACATGCAGTTAAACACAAAAGCATATGATTAAAAACGATGATTTTGATCCTCGATTTCCGAATAATTATCGGCTTTCTTTAAAAATACGAATAAAAAGAAAGTTTATAAGTCAAATATAACTTGGAATCTAAATAAATAGGGGGGGGCATACTTGGTCTATTATTACTGAATAAACATCGGGAAATTCACTAATAATTGATTTTTGCAGTCCAAACTGTAGGTGTTAAGTATTCTTGCACGATGCTAGAAAGGGTTATTAGACGGATCTTCAATGGTATGTCGCCTAACTTTAAAATCATCTAATAGCATCATTTCAATAAATGCAGATTTTGTTTCAGAAATTGCATTTTTATTTTTCAGGGAACACCAAGCTGTTCTACAGAAAAGATTGAGAAGGATGTTGTTCCTGAACCGAAGGGTAAATGCTTTAGTTTCTCAATATGTGTGGTGAAGTTCAGTTGTTTTTGCATGAAGCACATGAAAGTGTTTCATGCTGCTTGGCATGCTAAGTTGTTTTTAAAAGTTACTGGTAACATTCAAAGTTGTTTCCCTCCAAATTCAAAATTTACACATTTCATATGCATAATGTTTGCTAAAATTTCTGAGGCAATTTAAAGTGTTGTATATTTTAAAAGTAAAAATATTCTATTTAACTGTACGTTTTGTATCAAGGGCACATATGTGTACCCCAGAACCAGACGAACGCAAGTCCATATATTACAAATTCCAGGTTAAAGCGTTGATTCTAAACGAAACACCTATGAATGAGTTAAGTATATACACATTTAATAATGTGAATAAATTTTTTGTTGACTGATTAAATTATTAGCTCTGCAACCAGACCTAGAGTTAATTTCTTACAGTTTTGGTGCCCTCCTGAAAAGTTAGTCCGATGTGACTTACGTTAGTCTGGTTTTGGGGTACAAGATATTATGTTGTTGCATCAGTTTTTCACGTACTTCAATGTTGCCGATGTGTTTACGCGTTTGCAAATGTAAACATTCCAAGTGTAATCCCCCCTCATTATTCATCAAACCATTAATGGAAACCATGGAATTTGCTTTTTGGAATTGTCAAAAAACGTCAATTTTTTATGTTGATTTAAAATGCGCGTTATAAAAAATGCTGACATCGTTTGGATAAATTTTTATGATGGAGGGGGCGGGAAATGTAGGACACTTTAAGTACCGAATTCAAAGCGTTTTGTTTCAGAACTTTTCTAGAATTTAAAATTCAATTCTGTGATAGTTCTATATATTGATTCTCTATACGATTTGGTTTCCCTCATGAGAATCAAACTCCTAGCAAGCAATTTTATAAATCAGCAACTTCTTCGTCAGTTTAGCTAATGCATTTAGAAAATAATTTAATATTTGATTGGATTTAAGTTTTAATCCCATTCTTAAACCTTCAAATTTTCTGCATTTCACGATACATATGGAGGGGCAGGGAAAACAAAACAGCATGCAGTTAACAGCCGCTCGGTAGGCTACAACCCTGGACCTTCACACTTATAGCACCTATCAATGTCAAATGGCCACTGTTAGGCGCCAAAAAAAAAAAAAAAAAAAAATTTCGGGAAAGGTCGTTACTGCAGTGTAAATTTCCATTATGCTAGAAGCACACTGGCGATATTCAAAGATGACGGGTTTTTCCGGGTTGTATATAGCTCTGATAAAACCTGGGAGGGGTAAACTTTTGTTTTATCACTAAATAAAAGTAAAATGTTTTCGCAGATTAAAACATATTCAGAAAAATATTGGCCAAAGTAATAAGGAAAAATGATTTCTAACTAAATTTGAATGTTGCTGGGTTTCTTTGAAACTGAACTATTTTGACTTGTCTCAAACTGATTTTTCTATTGCTGAATTCTGTATAGCTACCAACAAGTAATTGGGACACCTGTGATAAGAAGTAAACACAATTTATTAATCTTCAATAGTTTATAGAGCCTCCACCAGAGGTAACAGCCTTAACACTCCGGGGCATGCTTTCCACAAGTGTTTGGATGATAGACAGCGATATTTTCTTCCATTTGGTTTGGAAAAGGCGTGAAAGTTCTTTCACAGATTTTGGAAGGTTGTTGTACTCCTTAATCTGGTGTTCCAACTAGTCCCAGAGGCTTTCTATAGGATTATAATCTAGTTTCTGGGCAGGCTAGTCCAGTCGGTTTACACCATTCTCATCATACCAATCCATGCTGGACCTCGTAACATGGACAGGGATTGTTGCCATCCTGGAAGTAAGTGATACACTACGTAAAATTGCTGCAGAGCAGGAAGCGCATTGCTGTCTAGAATAGTGGAATATTTGTCAGCTTTGACCTTGCTATGAATTCGCATCAAGGGTACCTATTCATACCACGACAAACATCCCCTGATCATAATTCCACCTACGCCAATTTTATTGCAAGCACAATGCATTCTGACAAAAGGCGTTCTCCAAGCATACGTCACATCCAGATTTTGCTAATAGATTTAACCTTGATTCATCACTCAAGCGAACCTGTTTCCACTTATCTAAGGTCCAATTTCGACGCAACTTGCACCACCTCAACCAACCAGCGTAGTTGGATTTTGTAATCAAAAGTTTATAGGCGGCAGCACGACCATGGAAACCAAGCAAATGTGGTTCTTTGAGGATGGCATTTATCGAAAGTCCCGATGCTTGTTGGAACTCTTGGAGTATGTGGGGCAATCGGTATGGTGCGATTTTTCCAACTTTCTTTCGACAACACTCATCGGTATCTATCTCTTTGTTTCGTGGGTCTGCTAGATCGAAGCACATTCCAACAATCGCCACTTACCTTCCACTTCTTAATCACAAAAGCCACTGTCGATATTGGAATGTTTAACTCTCTAGATATGCCCCTTAAAAATCTGCCATTTCTATGATGTCTGACGATTACAATTTTCTTGAAGTAGGGCAGCTTTGAATTCCGCGGCATCTTGCACGAGACTGATGCCATTGTTGCTGCTTACTCGATATTTAAGAGAAGTCGTGACTTAGATCGGTACCGCAGATATCCCCATTTGCATGGGTGTCCAAATATTAATTGTTAAGTAGTGTATTTATAACCTTTTAACAACATATCGAAGACTTAAGTTTCGTTATATTATGTTTTCATGATAAATCGCTTCAAATAATTAGATTTAATTATTTTCAAATTTTCTTAGATGCTGAAGGTAAAGTGAAAGTTGTAATGGATACTTTGAAAATTTCAAGAAGCGAAGAATGTAACAGCGAAGAAAGCCAATCCTCGAAAACTAAAGTTCCAGAAAGTCCCGTTGACGACTCTGAATGTGGCAAGAAAGAACACGGTAGATGTTCCAGAGCGACAAAGCTGCTCACGAATCTCTTAGTAGAAAAACCCGTGAGAACGAAATCGCCATCAAAAGAAAGAAGTCCTGCAGTTGCCAAAAAAGAATCTGAAAACTTGATGAAAAAGGAATGCACTAGGTGTAAGAAAAATGCTCCAGATCCCCTGAAATCGGTGAAACCATCAAAGAATATGTCTCATTTGACAGGAAGTTCGACAATAAGTTCTGTCAACAAAGAATGCACTAAGTGCTTGAGAACGCCTCCAAAAGATCTGAATACTGATGTAAAAACTCTAGCAAAGAGTCCATCAGGGGCAGCAAAATCTGACGAACCCAGGTCTGTGGCAACAAAAACGATTAAAATGAAGCCCTTGAGTTCAAAAATAGCAAAACTCCAGGCGACAAAGTCTGAGGTGAAGGCTTCCAAAGCATCGGAAGCAAAAGCTTCTATCGAAGTACAGGTGGAAGAAGTTGATTCTACGGTTACCGAAATTACGCAAAATGCCTATGTGTCGAAAGAGTCTGTTATGATGTCATCTCAAACGTTGAACACCGAATCATTTTGCGTTATAGAGGAGTCTGTTTCTACCTCAGGCAGTGGAGTGAAATCGGTGTCTGATTTAAAGTCATCAGTGCTGGCGGCCGTTGAAGAAAAGCAGGCACTACTGAATGGATCAGAGTCTGGGATTTTTCATATAACAGAGAATGAATATGAGCTTTTGAATGGAACAAACATTGTCTCTGAAATAATGGAAGAAGCAAAATACGAAGCTGAATCTTTTATGCAGAAGAACGTTCAAGAAGCACTGAAATCGACTTCAAAGGTGAGAATGCTTATTAATGTACAGCTGTAGCGGGAAAAAAAAACCCGCCAACTTGTACTTTATTCTATCGTCGTACTAAGTTATATATACCAATTGTTTACGATTGACGTACACTTAATTTACTATACATAAAAATTGCATAAAGGGCCATTTCCATATTAAAATTCGCACCAACATATTTTCCCAATAGCAACCTCTAGATTTCACTTCATATTTAAAAAGAATTGGCTCATTTTAATCCCGGATACCAGTTTTCAATATATTTGAACTAAAAATAAATGAGTCATGGCCCTTCAAATTCCCCCTCCCCTATGTTACAATATTTTTTCATACTTTAATTCATACCTCATACAATATTGATAGTAGGAAGCTGATTTGCATTCGTACTATTAGAACTAAACGACCCAAACATAATTTACTATTATCATAATTTTTTAATAAAATATTAATATGGATTATTTATAATAAAAAAATTATGAATAACGACCTAGCCAAATTTCGTTGGAAATAGATGCAGAAAGTAATATTACATGTCTCTACAAATTTTTACTTTCAGTAGTTTTAATTTATATTAAAATATTTTATTTTCATGAGTAAATCAATTTATATATGGACCCTTAAATGACTTTTTTAAATTGCGTAAAATAAACGTAAATTTCTTTTGCACAAATAGTAAAAGTTAGTGGTATTAAAAAATAGCCATTTTGAAGCAAATAAATTGGAGGTTTGTACAGTTTGATGGCGATTCTAAAAAGCGTCTATTGTTGCGCCGGCTACTATATCACCCCCCAAATAAAATATTTTCCCATGTACAAAATTGGACGCAGTAGATGTATATTATAAAATACAACATCCTATTTCTGAAAAACTAACATCCTCAATATTCCAGGCGTGAATATGACTTTTTTAATATCTGAAAGATGAAGTCTTCGGACTTTCCTAAACTTTATCAAATATTCAAAATCATTTTTCTGTCTAAAATTTCATCAGACTATAAGTTAAAATACTGCCAAAAGTGTTATAAAAATATTGTATACTGCAGACGATAATATTAACTGAAGAAAGTGAAATTACAGTGATAATTTGGGTCGGCAAAAATGCAGTAGCGTTTTTTACACGAAACTCAAACTTTCAATCATGAAACCATTCTTAAAGTTCGACCGTAGCTGAGTAATATTCATGCTTTGTAATCATAAGAGCAGAAAACAGATTCTCACTCCTGGCAACATTTCACCTAAGAGAATTTTCAATTACTCAATTTCAAAATTGGAAAGATTTTCAAAATAGTAAGCAGTCATTTTGCATTTTTTCTTTAAATCATGTATAGGGGTCAGCGAAGTTTTGGAGTTCGGCTCCTTTGGACCACTGACTAAATATTCTAATTTCTACCCCTAAAAATCTCTGTACAAATATCTTTAAGACTAAAAACAGTATTTTCCCCTTAAATGATATTTATTTCTTTTAACTATATTGCGAACGAAATTAAAGAAAGGCGAAAAATTCGAACTTGCAAATAGCGTTTTTAAATTTGCAGAAAGTCCCTTAAAATCGCGCAAAAAAGAATTCGCGCAAAAAAGATCCGGAAATTATCGTAGAAGATAGAGGAAAAATTATATTTAGGGTAATTTGAAGGTTTTCTTTCGTTTAATAAAGTCAAAATAAAGTGTTACTGTTGAGAAGAACAAACTTGATGCAGAATTAAAAAATATGAAAACGAGCCTCTTATGCAAATAAAACTAATAGTAAATTAAAGTATAAGTTATTTGCAAATGAATGGTATACATAACTTTGCTGTGCGTCAAACGACGGCCAAATAAAGAGAAAGGGTATTTTTTTCTCACAGCTGTTTCTTAATTTTCAGAGGTGACAAACATTAACTCGCTTAACAACCAGTGTACTATTTTTTAGGACTGTCGCAAAATTCGTTAGTTGCAAAAATACACATTAGTTTACTTTCCTAGTTCAATTTCTCGAATAATTAGTTTCCACAAAATACTCAGCGATAACAAAGTAAAATGCGAATCTTTCACTATTTTATTCATATTTTTAGAAAAATGCATTTTTCATATCCGACAAATGTCAATTTATTTATCACTTCAGACATAATGATAAATTGGATAATGTGATTGGGGGGGGGGGACCGGGAGCTAATGGGTTTAGGTGACCACTTGTACTTACTAAAAATAATTTTGAAGTGCACTACCATGTCAGATTAACCTGTTCGCTTACAACGTTGGAAAGACCCAGCGGCAAAAATGTATTCGTTTAGCATTGATTCCAGAACTTCACTTGAAAATGTGACAGCGAATATGTTAATAAAGACCTCGGCCACTGTTGAACGAAAAGGGAAAAACTCTTTAAAAAAAAAGTAACTTTACTACTCAGGAGAATCAAAATAGTTCATACAAGCTTTATTAAATTTTTATAACTGTCTGGTCTATTTGAGAACAATCTAAAAACGTTCGAACATGTAAATCCTTTTATATTAAAATACTCACTTATTAAAACTCTTAGAGATATTTAAAAAATGCTATAAGAATGAAAATGTAACATTACTTGAAGTGCTAGACACATGAGACAAAAATAATCTCTTGAAAATTGGTCATAAGTACATTATATTTTTTTACTGATTATTTTTAACAAATCTTACTTTTTAAATTAGTAGAAAACGCAGAATTTTAATTGTAAAAAATATATATATATATCGCGCTCAATCATTTCACTTGTTTGCTTCCTATCAGGAGATTTCTAGTCTGCTATGAGCGTTGCTTTCCCACATTAGTCTTTGAATAGACCCCAGCGGGGTATTTTGCATGTTTATTCTGTTTCTACGTTCGTTCAATATTTATCTGTACTTAGGTTATGCTGTAAACGGTTAAGGGCAAGATTAAAGAAACAAAATTCTCACTGTACTACGCCCACAGTAATACTCGAGGCAGGCCAGACGGCTGAATTTTTGCCCCCCCCCCCCAAGGCAGGTTTGAGACGGACCCCACACATACCAGAAAAAATTTCAGATCTTTTCTTTCCATAAGCATCACATTGCAATTATTTTACTAGAATTTTCTTTCTTTTTCGATAAATCTCGCCTTTTTAATAGTCATTTTCACTTTTGGCCTTTTTATTCTGTGGCTTTCAAAATTTGTACAGTTTCCGGCAGGACCGGACCCCCTCCAAGGCTCGGGTCCGGGGCAATTGACCCTCCGTCTCTCCCTCTCGGCGGGCTTGCTCCAAGGTTAAATGTTTATAATAGGATAACAATTTAAGAAATTTTTTTAGAATGTTTATCAATTGATAATGTGATTTTATTTTCAATCTCATTTCATAGATTCCTCGGAAAACACAAGGTGGTACTCCTAATGTAAAAATGAATGGGAATTTGGTGAATGAAACAGTTGCCGGGCAATTCAGCTTTGAAAATAGATGTCCTAACTCCATGAACCAGTCCGCTAACTACGAGGAGGTAAGAATTTAACTTGCAAGATTCTTTCTTGCTAATGATTTTTCTAAAATTTTGACAAAATTGAGTATTATGATGCGTACTTTAGAGGAAACATTCGAAACTATTATTTTCTACTTCATAACTATTCATTAATCTCATGTGGGACAAGTTGCTTGTTAATTTCAGAAGGCGGGGAACTTCATAAAAATAACTTGATAACTGCCATTAATCTTTTACGTTCTTATTCCAATCTCTGTAAAAGTAATAATAAACTAAAGAGTCTCCCTTTTTGCTTAATTAACTTAAAGATAATTTTTTTAAAGAATGAATGAAGATTACTGGAAGTAATTTCTTTTTCGGTTTTTGAAAGGAAATAAAATGTGAGGTGCAAATATTTTTCTTCCTTTAAGAAGGAATGACATTTTAATGTATATAGTAAAATGTTTCCGCTTTTTTGTTGAGTTGATGCGATTTAAAGTTAGTAAAAGTTCCTTATAGTAGAAAGAAACTGAAAATATTTAATGCACCACAACATATTTATAATTCACTTGCATAAAATCTGGAAAAAAGTGTTTTTTTTTTCCTTCTTTTCTTTGTTAATTTCATTTTACTCAGAATTTACTTTTAGTCAGTCTTCATAAAATGAGTAACCTGTTTAAAATAAAAATAACTGACCAGAAGAAAATTAATATTGCAAATAAATAAAACCTCCAATGATCGTTTTTTCAAAGACAAGTATTGGAAAGGCAAAACCTTCTTGATGCTTTATTTTGAAGATACTTTGTGTATAAGTTTGGGAAAACTTTATTCATCCGTATGTATCCCTATCCGTATTTCTATTCCGTATCCTGTCGTATTAAAATATGAATGCTTCGTTTCTTGTGTAGCAACGAATTTTTCGAAATTTAACAGTACCTACCTGAAATAATTATTGCGAAATTAACAAAATGCAAGTATTTAGGAATGAACACGTTAAATAAGTTATATCATAATTTTGCATGTAGACATGCATTTATAATTTATTTTGCACAGCAAATAACAAATCGGAACTGATGTAAATTTGATGTGCATTTACATTAATGTCCCTTCCAATGATTTTAAATTCCAGACGTGGACAGGTATAATTTGACTTTCGGATAAAAAAAGAACAAGCTTTTAGGAAAGTTTTAATTATTTTTGTAGAAAGAAAATGGCTATTTTAATAATTGAGAGAAACGTTTTGTCAAACTGGTCCATTATGCGAGAGAAACGCAAAGTATTAACAGTAACACTAGAAAAAAAAAATTAATTTTAAAGGATAAAATTAAAAATTTTGAAAAGTAACATCCATAAATACAGTTAAGGAAGGGTGGGCTTTCTACATTTTCTAGTGTACCACCGTAAAAGTACCACATTTTATGGTGGTACTTTTCGGTGTTGCTTTATTCATGCGCGATATTTTGCAAAGAAACAATTAGTTGGATTTATTGATACTAGATGACGCCACCATAAATGCGGAAGAATATTTTATTTGCTTGGATTTTTAAAGAATAGATATAACAAAAACGGAAATTATAAAGGCACGCTCACTGTCTATGTGATATTACAGGGGAAAATTGGTCTTGCGTAAAGCCTTTTAATTTGTTAGGATTGACTTTAAACTGCGTAGAATTAATTAGTATTCCTGCCTGGGTAGCAATGTGCGCATGCAGTGCTGCCATGGCCGCCGACAGCATGGAGCAAGGGGGGCGATACCCCCTCCCCTGTATTTTTGTATGCAGTGTTTTATCTTGATTTTTTGCTCTTTCCAACATGGTAACTATACGTTGAAGTAGCCCCCCCCCCCCGGGAAATATTCTGCCAGCGCCCATGAGTGCTGCTGAATTTAAAATTG
Organism: Cheiracanthium punctorium; assembly: GCA_038373885.1. Classification (NCBI taxonomy): domain Eukaryota; kingdom Metazoa; phylum Arthropoda; class Arachnida; order Araneae; family Cheiracanthiidae; genus Cheiracanthium; species Cheiracanthium punctorium. The sequence goes on along the minus strand of JAWZYV010003772.1, from coordinate 229,305 downwards.
ACTTGCCTGTTTTATAAAATCTCTTTAAATGTAATCACTTTTTGACCGTTAAATCACTTGCCCATTGAAAATTATCTAGCTTATAAGTTGGTTATAACATTATAAATTATCAGATTCCCTTTTTAACATTTTAGCTTTGTTCGATTTTTATCATGAGTATTTAATACCTTATTTTATACATTTATTGTTCAAAATTCTTTCAAAATAATTTGAAAAAACTTTATATAAAGTACTTTAATCAATTTATTAAATTACATGGCAATTTTTCACGCTTTTGACTTTAAGATGGGGCCAGTTTTATTTCTTTACCTCTAGGCCAAATCTACTCTTGGTACTCCCGAACTGTTATCTGGTTAAAGGGCGCTAAAATTGGGAATTTTCTTAAACTTTCGATCTGGGGGTCAAAGGGTTGCCTGGGAAGGGCTCAAGCAGGTTCTAAAAGACATACCCAGATTAGATTGACTTAAATTCTTTAATAGCAATCTAAATGCCAACACATGAAATTTGACGCATGATGCAATTGATGACCTATAAAAAAAAAAATAGCCTACAAATTAAGAGTATATCAATTGAATTAACACAAATTGACTCATGCCTGAATGGCATCTGAAATTATTCAAACAAGTTTAAATTTTTTTGACGTAATTGTCCCTTTAGTTTAGTTTTTCGTCGTAACTGTGATTAGAATTGCATAATTTGAAAGTAGTCATAAAATTTGACAAAATTCCGAAATTCAGGAAAGAATATCACAAAATTTTATACTATACGAAACGAATAAAAAAATTTTGACAATTTTGAAAACGTCTAGCTTTTCCTGAAATAGAACATGTTAAGGAGGGAAAATGTATCTCAATTTTGGAAATTTTAAGACATTTCCGAGACCTGCAGTAGCTTGAAAAATTCCTCCCTCCTCCACATAGTAAAACGTTTTATTAAAATTAAATGTCCCGCGATGGCCTAATCACTGAACTCTGTTCCCTTAAGAACACGGAAAGTGAAGCAGCCCATAGATTGGCTAGTGCTTGGGAGGGTGAACTCCTTTCCTGGCTGGGCTGGTGTGGGACTGCGTACACTAATGGGAGCTGGTGCACGTAAAATCCGTCGGGTCTGCAGTGCCCTCAAACGATACCTCTGGGGAGGTGCCGATTTCAGATGGATATTCCCTCATCTGGAATTCGTTCGAAAATAAGACACCCCGAGCTAAGTCGGTCGTCCTTCTACAGGGGCTCATTAAAAATGAAAGGCGCCCATCGCCTTCTTATTGGTGGATCTGGCACCGCTCCGCAGTTAACAGGAGGCATCAGCAACAACAATTAAAATTAAAAACTTTGTTAAAATAACACGCACGTAGTAAGATACTCAACAAAACAATCCTTTCTAGGGTCACAGATGATTCCCCTTCTTCAGTTTCTAAAAGTTCCACCTACTCAGGCAGGAAGGTTCTGGTCTAGCCTTATTTAGTTGCGAAAAATTCCTTCTTCATTTGCAAAAACTGAGCAAAACCTTCCGGCCTATGTGCATGGTGGAATTTTTTTCGGCTGACGAAGAGTGGACTATTTTTGTAACAACTTAACGACTGTGTAAAGTATATTTTAATGCATGTTATTGTACAAAGTTTTTATTAATTTTATCCTTTAACACCAGTTTTTTTATTATAAGTGATCCTGTTGAAATGTGTTATTCTTTTGCAGAGCCTAATTGTCAACTAAAGTGTCCGATGAAGATGTTTTGGAGGAATGCTCACACCACAGAAATATAATCTGTTTTTAAATGATAAATGTATAAAACTAGAATACTACTTTTTGAAATGGCTTAATTTTTAAAGTGTATAACCTTTTAACTTTTAAAGTGTTTGTGTAATAAATTTATTTTTAAACATTTTCAGTGTGATGCTTTCACAACAGGTGGAAATCACTTTAGCTTTCTGCTGCTGGCGCCATCTTCTGTAGAGAAACAGTTCTAAACATTACGTTAACCTTTAAAATATTAATTTTATTACTATTTAAAATATTAGTTTATTGATTGATTCTAACTGCGCATGTACGGAAGATAAATTTTTGATTTGTAAAGTAGCATAACTAGCTATAATGAAGCAATTTCCTAATAAATTCTAGTTGAATGACATCAAAATTAAGGATATCGGATTTATTTTAAGCCATTTTTTTCTTTTAAACTTTTCTTGAAATACGACGGTGAATTAAATTGAAAAGTTTTAAAGAAGTCATTTTTTATGACAAGGTGCAGGGTAGTTAAATTAAAAAATGAACTTGGCAATCTGTTCCGTTTTTATATAAGGGCAATTCCCTACCCTTGAAACAATATAACCCTCGGCACTAAATTTTTGCATTTATATGGATAAGATGGAAGGTGAAAACTAGCTTGTGGTAGTGTATTTCTTTTATTCTTGTCATAAGTAATTTCGGATTCATAAAAGGTTTCTGTTAGAGTTTAGATATTTTCCGGATACGATTTATTTTTATAGAATCTCGTGTGAGGTTTATTGACTTGCCTTCGACGTGCAAGATCATGTTTAGTTCAATTATTAAAATGAAAGATAAAAAGACAAGGTTTCCTTATTCTAATTTCAAAATCTTTCTAAAAAACATTAGCTAGGTATAGTCGTTCACGTACCCAGAAAAAATTTCAGGGGAGGGTCCGAAAATTTCGGAAGGGGTTCAAACTGTGAAAAAACGGAGAAATTTTCCACAAAAAGGCTTCCTCATTATTTTATCAAAAACTAAAATATCGGGGGTGGGGTATGGGGGGGGGGGGGTCGGGACCCCCTGGACCACCCCTTGGGTACGTCCTTGTCGTTAAGTTATGTAGTAAACAACTTAGTACTGATATCTAGGGAGTATTTCTGTAATCATTTTAATATTTTGTAAAATACGCTTTTAAGGCTCAGTGTGACGAAAGGGTTAAGATGACTCCCATGCCTGGACAATATATTAGTTAAGTTTCCAGAATTGGAGAGGGGCGGGGGAGGCTTAGCTAAATGCCAATAATCCCGTTTACTCGCACAAAAAGGCAGGGTAAATGCCGGAAGTTTCGCTACTTTCTACCCCTTTTCCTTAACGTAGGAAAAAAAAAAAAAAAATGGTAGAAAGATATTGAAAGAAGGGTAATTGTGCCTTGGAGATCAACGCATGGATCGGCTCATTTTCCCATGATGCTTTGTACGGTTTCCCTTATACTCGGCTTTTACCCGGGATTTTCCCTTTTCCCAGGCAAACGGGCCTAAACTTGTATCTCGGTGTATCATTATACCTAAGGTGACCATACGTCCCGTTTTGAACGGGACAGTCCCGTTTTTAGGTGGCTTGTCCCGTTGTCCCCAAGCACAGGTTTGGGACACCCTAATGTCCCGTTTTTAGAAAATGTCCCCTGCAATGTCACGTTTAAAGAAAATTTTCCCACGGTAACGATTTAAATAAAGGCAGCTAAAAATCTCAAATCATCCAACGGCAGTGTCAGGTTTTTTTTTTTTTTTTTTAAACAAACCTTCCTCCCTCCCCTCTCGAGACGTAAAGAAAATGGGGAATGCATTTCTTTTGTGTTTGCTCTTTTAATGTTCTTTTTTTTGTCAACTATTTTAATTTATTTAATTTTTATTTCTTTTTTAAAGTCATATTCCTCTTTTGCTTAAACCCCCCCCCCCCCCGATCTCTACTTTATTTTCCCTTTTCACTCTGGTTTTCTAAGAATTTTTTTTCCTTCCGAATCACAACTTCCTTTTTTCTCTGTGTACTTTTGTTTACATTTGTCACTTTCCTACCTTCCTGCCTTGTGTCAGATGGTGTTTTTGAAGTCGAAGGGCCTACCCCTTGTAACACCCGAAACGTACGTCTTGCACTATTCTTTTTTAGTATATGTGTGTTTTAGCAAAGGTTCTTTTTCTTCATTTTATTTTGAAATTAACATTAACACAAGCTTTTTTGCGCGTTTTTTTTTTTAACTGAAAGATACTTGCACTCCTACACCCCTCCCATACACTATTGCCTTAAAAACAGTAGATGTCCCGTTTCGAGAAAGAAAATAAATACACTATTGCCTAAAGAGTAGTAGATGTCCCGTTTTGAAGGAAAAAATAAATGGTCACGTTAATTATACCTGATGCGCACCAATTCACATTTTTGTCTACCAATTCACATTTTGGCGCAACCAATTATACACAGCTACACATAAAGGGCCGCGCAGGTAAAATTGTCGGTATCTTTTTATTGAATGAAAAATTGATCATGGAAAATGAAATGAAAAATATTTCGATTTGAATTAACCCTACGTTTCTTCGTACTACTACGTCATAGTGATCAATCATTACCTTATAAAAAAAAAGCAGCTTGTCGCCGTTGTTTCCATTAACGATGTTGTCAAATTCAAGTAACTATCCATGGATGGTAGCAGTGCAAAAAGAGCTTTATATCGAATTTTCTAAGCTTTTCTCTTTTTCTAAACTTTCAAAACTAAAGAATCCATGATCAATCTTTATGGATGACGTAATTAAGAAGTGCCCTGCCCATTCGCAGAGTATTTTGGAACAAAAATGTTCTACAAATAATAAAATTAATGATTTTTATGGCATTTTGACTTGGCTCTCTAGTTGTGAAAAGCTCATTCAACATCAATAGAAACAAAATATTTCCGACCCTCTGAATAATGGGGTCGAACTTGTGTAATGGTTGGGTGGTGAAAAAGATCCAAAAATTAAAAGTGCACAAATATCTTAATAAAGAGGGAGAATTAAAAGAACAGCATATAAGTATGATTCTAATACGCTAACTTAAGTCCATTTGTTTCTCTTTTTAATAAAACTACGATACTGCGAATCAAGGCTCGAAATAAGATTATAAAACTAGCAGTAAAAATATGCTGTGAGCTTTTATAAGCCGGCAGCAAAAACCGCTCAGCTCACAGTAAATTTTAACTGTTCCTAATAACGGTAAACGGCAATTGCAATATTTTCCGCTTAAATTTAACAAAATTGAACCCATAATGCGATAAGAAAGAAAGAAAATTTTCTTAATTTTCCTTTTAAGCATTCTGAAATTTCATATACAACCTAAAATTTAATCTCGGCTAGGAATAATTAAGCAACAAAATTAAAAAGTGTCCAATACACACAGCTAAACTTGCGGAAAGAGCTGTTGGGCATCCAGGCCGTTTGAGCTAATCTCATTTCATTTGTCGCGATTTATTTCGAGTGCTCTGCTGCGAAATAAATATGACGGTTGAAAGAGTAGGTTATTTACTTCATTATTAGGTTAGACTATTTGTTTCTCTTCAGTATCTAACAGCTGCATTTTTTTACTGTCAAATAATATAAAAAAGAAACAAATTTTATTTTTGGGGGGTTGAGGAGTGGAGTGGGGTGGATATATGGGTAGGCAATAAATCCCAAGAGAAGCTTCATTCGTTTTTTATATACAGGCGCTGGCCAGAAACAACACGGCACTGCACAAATATGTAGGGCAGGTAGGGGCAAAGGTCCGCGATTTTGATTTGTAACTCATTTCTGAAATTCCTCATCATGGCACAGTGGTTATGTCGCTGAAAATTGTAAGCGTCCAAAGAGTGAAGGTCCTGGGTTCGGATCTCATCGCGCGGCTGTCGATCTAACGGTCTGGAGTTTTGGTACGTTTTCTCCAGATGTAACGTGAATATACGTTAGAACCCTTTAGAAAGTCCTCCTACTAAGGCGATCCCCCCCTATTCGTGGCAGATCGCTCTAGCGTAGTGTTGCCATAATCACACAAACATTTCTGAAAAATTGCAGAAAATTATGAACTTAAAATTTTTATTAGAATATAGCTTAAACCATTACCCGTCATCTTAAAAGATCATATTTACCTGAAATATAATGCGTAAAACCTGGGAGTGGCTTTCACAGATTTTGGTATTATCGAATCTTTGCTATTGATTGGGGTAAAGATCCGCGGTGGTGGACTTGACACAAAACTCAGAATGAAACCCACTTGCAAAGTTGTCTTTGCTGTAAAATTATTATTTGTCAGGCTGTGAGGTTGACTACTATCAGCACCTTTTAATACTGGTGGTTTATAATTAAATTTTCCATTTTTTTTTTAATTTTACTATGAACCGCATAGAAAATTTTGATTTAATATGATAACAATCTCTAAAGTATGTATTATAAACTTAGTTTAAAAAAAATCTAGGTAGACAAAAAGAAAAAATCACTGTCAGTTAAATTTAATTAGGGAAACTTACGCTATAGGGGAAGACGGCTGTTACCATGGGCGCCGACAGAATATTTCCCAGGGGGAGGCAAAGGCTACTCCAGGGGGGCAAAGACTACTCAAGGGGGGACAAAGACTTCTTCAACATATGGTTACCATGTTGGAAAGAGCGAAAAAGCAAGGGAAAGCACTGCATACAAAAATCCAGGGGGGGGGCATTGCCCCGCTTTGCCCTATGATGCCGGCGCCCATGGGCTGTTACAGAACTAAAAGGTACTAAAGTCTCTAAGGGCCGTAGAAAAACTTATCAGTTGCTAAAAATAACTGATGTGAACGTAAATGTTGCAATCACAAATCGAATCAGTGGCAAATAAATAAATAAATAAAATGAAATGAAATACATGCCTGGCTGAAAATTTTACATGCTCCGGGCATGTCGGGTAATAGATTTTTCAAGCCCTGACGGACATCATCACTAGAAGGCCCAGAATTTAACCCAATATGATGGTCATTGGAAGGCTCAGGACATGATACATCATGGGAATGCCAAACAAACAAAAACATGGCAACCCCAAAGCAATAAGTGCAAAGATCTCCATTCGGATCGCTAACCCAACGTACATGCGGATTCTTGTCCCATTCGAAGATATGAAAATTGCGTTCCTGTTGTTTTGGTCCAAAATCGTCCCTTGAAACATAATGAGATCACTATTAGATTAGCTTCACATACAAAAATCTATTTAAACATAACTCTGTAAAATTTCGAGCAAAAAATAAGTTCAAAAATGTAAAAAAAAAAAAAAAAAAATTGCATCAAAGTACGCATAAAAGTAATTTACCTAATAGTATGAAAACTGACAATCGCACGTCCAGTATTCTTTGTTTGCAAAACCATTGACATCTAGGGAACTTGACAAAAATCAGTGTGGCTATTTAGATTTCTAAATAATAATAATTGTGAAAAAAAAAAAAAAAAAAAACCTCATGCGGATCTTTACCCGTGCGTACCATTACCCCCGAAATAAATACATTCATAAATATATAAAATATAGTATAAACACGCACATTTATCCAAACATATTATGAATAGCATTAAACGATATTATAATAATGAACATAATTAAAATTTGCTCTACATTAACCAGCATAGTTTTCGTTTGTGATATACTGGGTACTCTGCCAAATTTTGCCTCGGTACTCGGCTGATACCGAGTATTTGTAAGAATTCCAGTATTTTCCAAATGGTGTTGAAGTGATTCGAAAAAAAAAAAAAAAAAAAAAAAAAGCATTAATATCAACGTAATTGGTCCTGACTGATAGAAGGAAAAAAAGAAATGGAATGAAATGGAGAAAACAGTAATATCTTTTTTTAACGTTTGCACGAATTGAGTAAAAAACAAAACAAACAAAATATGTGCTAAATTTTTAGAAGGGCTCAGCCGATGCGTAAAATTTATTTGAGGGGCCTGAGCTTCACGGGCACATGTAATTCGGTGCCTATGGGGCCAGGGGAATCATCGGTATTCAGTGAGCTTAGTTTTGTGAAAAACCGAAGAATATGGAGGCCGTGCTATTTATTTCTACTACACACGATATTCTTTTTAAATGTTTTACTAGATGACTTGGACCAGTGATTCCTGATATGGATCGAATGTACCAACCACTCGAGAAAAGGAATGCTGTTTAGAATACCATCAGACTGTCCCAGCTGTATTTCGACAAAAAGTAGACTTTGATTAATTTATCTCATTGAATCATCATTTATCGCCAGCGTCTACAATAACGTATTCCTTATTAAATCTAGTGTGTAGAGTGTGTGAAATTCATAATTTTTAGTTGAATCAAAAGAAAAAAAATTATTCTAACTGCGCTAATTTTTTTTAGAGTGCAACAATGAATAATAAATTGTTCTTAACATCCCGTAATGGCTACATATAAAGTGTTGTAAAAATTTTCTGAATATCTGGTTTCTCTAAAGTTTACAAGTACGCACGTATCGCCACGACATAAAAGTTGACAGTCGAAGTAAAAAAGAAAAAAAAAAAAAAAATCCCCCGCACCACACAAAAAATTTCTCGCAGATTTTTAATTTCCCTCTAATGGACGAATCAGCGGACTACTGTAGGCTTGTCCGTTACGATGGCCGCAGATGTCGGTCATTTCAGTATGGGGGTGCAAATTGGGTAGATTATCGTTGCCCCCTGTGTGTGTTCTCCTAATTTTGAACCAATTTCAGATCGGAGACCTAGCATCTGGATTGGCATTCCCAGAGGTATCGTTTGAACATGGAGAACATTGGAGCCACGACAGATTTTACGCGCATCAGCACCTATTAGCGAAGACGGCTGGCTCTACAGCAGTCCAGCAGAGAACGGTTTTCACCTTACCAAGCAATGGCGAAGCCGGTACTGCTTCACTTTCCGTGTCATTATGGGAACGGACCTTAGCGACTAGGCCACTGCGAGATATTTCCCGCAGGTATGTTTGGTAAATGAAAGAAATGCTTTAATCGCATTGTCTAATTGGCTCTTTGGTAAATGAACGAAATGCTTTAATCGCATAGTCTAATTGGCTCTAATTATTTTCGATTTGCAAACAATGCATTTTTGTTGGAAATCGCTTTATAATATGTATGTTCGACTTAACTCCTCCTTGTTGATCCATGGAATTTGTTATTAGAAAGCGAATTGTGAATAAATCTAATTATATGAATGAAAAATATGTAAAGATTAGAGAAATATATAATTATAAGTACTCCTTTCACTGATTCAACAAAATATGTGTACCAGTTTTAATTAAAGAACCCTTCAGGAAAAGATATCGCAGGACCACTCTCTTTTTAAATCTTTTATTACATGCTGATAGGCTGGACACTTCTGTTTTTGACAATTCATCGATTGAGAGAGAAGGCACGCGCTCAATAGATGTGGGTACCAAAACTTGCGACGATTTGGATCATATTTCCATTCAGCATCTTAATTTTCTTAATACTGCATTTTAAAACTAGGACGCAAAATTTACTGTACTAAACCAGCAGCTTAAAAAAAAAGTTTAAAAAAAAAATCCGAAACATTTTCAGATTTTAAATACGCACTATATTATATGAAGGGTCGACGGGAAAAACGATGAGAGTCCACTTTTCTTCAATGTTGAGGTTTCTACTGCATTCTGTTGTTCATTACTGGCACTATTAATATCCAAACCCATAAGGGGAAAGAACGATGAGAATACGCTGAAAAAATAGCCCAAAGATACAGTTTACTGGGGAAGAACGTGGAAAGTCCCGTGCCCCTTTCGATTTTTTGGAAAATCAGCTGTATTGGACTCTCATCGTTCTTCCCGAGGACCTTTCATATATTAAAGGCGTATGATAATTTATGCGCCGTCCCTATTTTTCTTCTTCATTCCATTAAGTTGGAAAGTGTATCATTATTCATGAGTGTGCCGTATTTTTCCTCCTTGTTCCATAAAATCCATCTTTGGAATCGAAATCTATCATAAAATCGCCTTCTAAAACTATTTTACAATCTTCGCCAAGTATATTCCAACTATAATTCACCGTTTTAAATATTGTTTCGAATGTGCATCATAATCCATGAGTGTGCAGCGTTTGTCTTTCTTGGGTTGATTCCTACTTTAACGCTCCCGACTCTCGATAAGGTGGCGATCATTAAACATATGCAATTACCATGACGAATTTTTTGTATTTATATGGAAACCGTAATTTAGAATTAAAAAGGCGATTTGGAACAACATGTAAGAACAACATTCCGTTATTTATTTATTTTGAGTTGCCAATAAATGTAGTTTTAAAATTAAACGTCTTCAAATTCCTTAACTGGTGCGTTTATTGCTAATTTTCATCTTGTTCTTTTGGGAGCGCTGAAACTTGTGTATAACTCCTACAGACTCATGACTGCAAAGCTCGCCAAAGTGCGGAGATTTTTTAGGTTGGCAAAAGTGGGGTCGTTAAAATAGGAATAAACTCTTTCTTGTACCATAAAGCACATCTTTGCAAACGAAATCTATCTTAAAATCGCCTACTAAAACTGTTTTAGAACCTTCGCCAAGCATATTCCAACTACCCTCTAGCATTTTAAATACTGTTTCGAATGGGTATCATAATCCACGAGTGTGCCGTGTTTTCTCTCCTTGTTCAATGAAATACCTCTTCGGAATTGAAATCTATATTGAAATTGCCTACCAAAACAGTTTAACAATTTTCGCCAGGCATAGTCAAACTATACTTCACCTTTATAAATACCATTTGGAAAGTGTATCATAATCTATGAATGTGCTGTATTTGTCTTCTCTGTTCTATAAAACACTTCTTCGGAATTGAAATCTACATTAAAATTGCCTATAAAGTTGTTTTGCAATATTCGCCAGTCGTCTTCTAACTATACTCGTAATATATTTATAATAAATTGTCGCGTTTTGGCACCGAATTTAGCGATCAATTGTGAAATATTGCAAACCCTGTGCGACTTTCAACATTTTATTAACGGCCCCCCCCCTCCCTCCATGTTATCTGGTAAACACATTTGAAAAGATTTTCACAGCGACAGTTCATATCTACAAAACCTGTCGACAAGATCGCGTTGTTCCGATGGTCTTTATAGGACATGACAAAGTATGTTGCTACAAAAGGGGCAGCAACTTTCCACACGAGAGGTTCAGTACTGAAATTGAGCTCGTGTTCCAGTATTTTATTTAATTAATTATAGTTTTTACGTTGTAGACTCAGTCCAGATGTTTTTGAATCCTTGTAGTGTCGTTTTTGTTGACGCGCTCAGCCTCCCTGAAGCTTTGAACTATCACAGACCACTTTAGCCCAAGGATAAAGCTAAACAATTTGTTCACTTGAGGTGCAGATCTAAAAAAGAAGGAATAATAAATTGCATCAAGTAACTATCGGGTGGAAACTTTAAAGTTGAGATAATAAACAGATTTTGTTTGATATTTATTTGACCACTGTTCGATGAATTGATTTAACGCTTTCAGGTCTCAGCTATTTCGATCTCATATTTCTTTCTTTCTTTTCGTTTTTTTTTTTTTATGACTGGCTCATGATTTTGTTTAGATACTTGTAAGATATCTATTTAATTAATTTTATTTATAGCTTTAAAACTAAAACAGTTCTCATTCATAATGACGAACTATTTATATGCACTAAAAATTATTTAATGAGAAATTATTAGGTATAAGCACATGTTTTAAAGAAGAGTTCCACATAACGATACACTATTTTAAACATAAAACTTTACAATTACGCAATAAAGACTTATCAAATGCCGTAAAAATATCTGAAAAGACACATTGCTTTTGCAATGTGTATTTCAAAGCAAAACGTCAGGGACTTAAATATTGACCCCAAGACACTCTTGTAGCTTAGTTCGTTTCGGCGAAAATTACAGCCCGGGTGACGTTTGAGCCTAAAGCTCAAAGTGTTAGAAGGTTAGACGCAAGAATATTTATATATATATAAACTCGGCTGTTCGATCCTCGTCAGGGGGTGACCCCCCCGACCCCCCCTAATTTTTTAGTTTCATTATTGCATATTAAAACGATATTAATTGACTATGTCATTTTATCGTTCATCTTTCGTGTATTTCGCCTGGTAACCCTATGTTGAAATTTTTATGATTGTAACCTATTTATAGTAAAATACATGGGATGCATATTCTACAGCTTACGAAATAATGTAACAATAGATTAAAGCTGTTGTGAACTAATAGTATTTAAATATATGTAAAAAATACATGTGATGCATGTTCTACAGCTTACAAAACAGTGTAACAATAGATTAAAGCTGTTGTGAACTAATAGTACTTAAATGTATGTAAAATTATGTCGCATTTTTGGGACACATTTTTCGGACAATTTTCAATAAAGGGGGTGAGAGATAAAAACACATAATTATGAATATATATACTTTTTTTTAACAAGAGAGATTTCAACGTAACTTTTCTTCAACAGCAGCGATTCGGATGGCTTCACTTAAAGTTGAATTTAAGAGTATAATATCAAATCGAAGTTCTATCCCACTTTACAGCTAATGCTATGATACGTAGCAGAGAAATTCCACAGCATAGCATTCTTTCTGTAAAGGAAACTGACGAATTGATTTAATAAATTCTTGGGAACTTTAAAGCAAGCTAACCATTATCACTTTTAAACTGATTTCTGAAAAATTAAGTTTTGAGCCCTTTTGCAGTTTTGTTTGATCATATCAATGAACATTTAGATGCACATGCAGATTGAATTATAATATTCTCCCCAATTCGTCTATTAACCCTTTGAGGCGCAACCCGGCACAGCCAGCTGCGTTAAAAAATGGGTCTCTAGATCTGTGGCACGCGATGAACGTTTCGATCGTCCGCCATCTTGCTGGTAGATAAGTCGAGCGATGGCAACGGCTTCCCTTTTTCAAGCACTGGACAATCTCTCTGGCTGTTCTCGCATTCTTTCATTTTTCAGCAGTTGTCAGTGCTGTTAAAAATAATCCTGACCATTTTTTAACGGGAAATGACGTGCTAAAAAGTAAAGGATTCTGGTGGATAATGTCCCCCGGAACTATTTTGATAGAAATCAAATCTATACTTCGTGACTGGCAACAGTCAAAACGTCAGAGTTTAGTGTTCCCAGAGCGGGAATACTCCTCGTTAAAGGGTTAAACGTATTAACGAATTAAGAAGAATATTTGCAGAAATAGTTCGCAGTATTACCATAAAAATCGACATTCAGGCAACTTCTATGCACTTTCTGTCTCCCATAAACATTTTAATTACACAATACTTCCAAAGTAAAGAAAAAAAAGTAGTTCCTCTTGCTTAAAAAAATTAGTAATTGTCCAAACTGACAAGATTAACTGACTCATCTCTGCTTTTTCGCTCTTTTAACAAAGCTTATTATGCCCCGCGAACAAAAGTTACGAAAGAAAGCGAACTTATTGCTTTTCCTATAGAAGAATGCACAAAAAAAAGTGAGTGGCGAACATTGGATTAACTGAAAATGTGGCCGCAGTAATTAGGAAACAAAAACTGTTCTTGAGTGCCTCCAGAGATAATTATCAAGAGCGAAATGATATGCATTAAGCGGCTTAAATTTAGAACTGCAATTTCTTCAAGTTTTTATGGTGGTGTGATCAGCAGAAAATGTCCCTTTTTTTTACTGCAAAAAAAAGTGCTTAGAAAAAATGGTATTTATATATCGTAACGCAAGTTATTTACATAAATTTAATGCTACAAAAAACATGGATGGAATTAGGCTAACTGTTTCATAAGCTCTTTAAGATTTCCCCCCCTTTTCCTTAAGAAATGATTACAGGGACTATTATAAAATATAATTTAGCTTTAAATTTACGCTTGAGAGGAAGGAGCTCGAAATAATAAAGCAATACAAAACAATTTTCGTTTACAGTTTCTTGCACACATATCGCACAATTATTTTAATATTGCTTTATCTTTTTTTTTTTAAAGTTTCACTAAGGTTAATATTTTTTTTCATAAAACAAGCAAGGCGCAATCTGTATTACCTGGCGAATGAAACACGAGCAGATGAGGGGAGGGGGGGATCTGTTCTGTCCCCACTAAATTTAGATTAGAGGTATACCGAAAGAGATCCAGCACAGTTTGTTTCGAGGAGTTTGTTCCGAATTTTGATTTTGATTTTTTTATTCAATAAAAAAAATATTATGACTGGCTTTTCACAAACATGAACAGTATCTACGAAAGAAATAGAGTTACAGTAAATTTATAATTACACAGCAAATGAATTTTCTTTCAAATAATAATTGCCTAAAATCTATTTAAAAAAACAAACACATACACACTTTTTATTTTTAAGAAACAAATGCTTGAGACTTGCCATCTGTTGATAACAAGGGGATGGTAACGCCCGGTTTATTTTTGACAAATGGACGATCTTTGAATTAACATGCCAGCTCTCAGACGAATATTGGCTATTCCAACACAATACGGTATGCTGATTTGCTGACTGTATTGTTTGGCTGAGCCAAAAGTAATAAATGCATTTTTCACTTTGCATTTCCGGGTAATAATGATACTCGAACCACAAACCGTCGATTTTATACAGCAATACTATTAAAAACATCATTATTCTATAAATTAAAAATGTATTAGTGTTCGGTAAAGAAAACTATATTATTTATTATTCGTGTCACGAGAAATAATTCGTAAAGAATATACCGTATTTTCCCGTGTATACATCGATCCGGCGTATATGTCGAATTTTTTAAAATCCCTCGTATAAGTCGATCCTCCACTTTCCCAATCAAGAAACTTTAATTTTTTTAAAAAATACATTTATTCAAAATCATCTGAAAAAAAAAGAAAGTAGTACATATGCAATATTAAAGAAAATAATATACAAAAGTAGTATACAAAATTAAACTGATAATAATGAATAATAATAATATGGCGCTTCTAATAGTATGATATGGTAAAGTACTAATATACAAAGTTAAACTGATTTAAGATCCGATTCAGTATCGTACTCTTCAAACAACCCACAAAATTCCTTCGTCGCTATCGGCTCATCATGAGGGGCCACGGGGCCCCCTACCCTTCTATTCGGTTCCTGCCCCCCCCTATTCGGCCGAATAGAAGGGTAAGGGGCTCCACGGGGCCCCCTACCCTCCTTTTCGGCCCGTGGCCACCTTACACTTCGGCCTAGAGCCCACGTGTAGCTAATTGGCCGTAATCCCACGGCAGCAGCAACATGATACACGTTTTCAATCTTTGTATCGCTACATTCTTCCTGGTATGGAAATCAATCTTAACCCTTTAACGCACAGTGTTGCCGCTCTGGGAACACCAAACTCTGACGTTTTGACTGTTGCCAGTCACAATAGATTTGATTTCTATAGAAATAGTTGCGGGTGACAGAGCTCCACGAGAATCCTTTATTTTCTAGCACGTCATTTCCCGTAAAAAAATGGTCACGATTATTTTTAACAGCACTGACATCTGCTGAAAAATGGAAGAATGCGACAAAGCTGGATAGATTGCCCAGTGCTGAAAAAAGGGCAGCCCGCACAGCTAGCTGTCGTCAAAAAAAGGGTCTCTAGATCTGTGGCACGCGATGAACGTTTCGATCGTCCGCCGTCTTGCTGGTAGTTAAGTCGAGCGATGGCAACGGCTGCCCTTTTTTCAGCATTGGGAAAGGGTTGCGCCTCAAAGGGTTAAACGGAGTCATTGTGTTATAGAAAGCGGGAAGAGAACAATTGTCTTTTAAAAGGGTATTTTGACTTCTGATTAAAAAAAAAAAAGAAACTAAAAATTAAGGACCCTCGTATAAGTCGACCCTCCCACTTTAAAGCCTTTTTTCTGCCCAAAATTTCTCAACTTATACGCGAGTAAATACGGTAGTTTTTGAAATAGGTAAAATAAGTAATATGTGAACCGGTACTGAAGCGTTTTCAGTAAATGCATTGTTATTTATTTTTTCTGTTGCAGAGATTATTTTAAAAAGTTCATATGCTCATCCAAACTGCATTTTGTTTCTAAAAGCTATTTTTTTAAGTTGTGACGTTACTTTATGACGAGATTGTCTTGAATTGCCAAACATTCTATAATAAACATACTGCAAGATGAAGACTAACTGCATTCAGGTATATACCATGCAACAGACAATAAGGTATCAGGCAGTGATATCCGGCAAGGCATTCGAGGCAAGCACCAGGGTCCCCAAATTACCCTTTAAGTTTAAAAATTGGCAAATTTTGATTTCTATTTAAAGTAAGAGTCCGATAAACTAATTTCGTGAAAAATATTAGTAATAATAATTGCTGTTACTATTTCATATCACTAGCATTACATCCACATTTTTTTTTAACTAAACGGCATAGTCTCAGGAAATTATTCATCTCAAAGTTATTATTTAGGAGTGGCTGTGTTGTGATGCATGCTGATCGCAAAGAAGCATAGCTGCCCACTCTTCCGGATTTTACGGAAGATTCTCCACCACTTATCTTTAAGTAGTTTCATTTCACATTAAAAATTTGGACTTATTTTAAGCTTAAATTGCTAAGACAAAATTAATGGTCGAAAATCTTCCAGAAAACCCGGAAGAGTTGGCAGCTATGAGGAAGCCATAAAGCTGATTTTCAATCGGAACACATAAAAGGATAATATTTACTAAGTGGAGCAAAGTAAATATAAGTGGAGCAAAGTGAAGACCTACCTCACTATAAATACAAACATTACATAAACTGATACAAACATTAGGAAAATAAATACGAATATACTGTGGTGCATGTTACTTGAAAGATATACAATGAAATGATCGATTGAAAATTAAATATAATGAAATATTATTAGCCTAAGTAATGTTATTATTATCGAAGGATTGCATTTCATTTCGTATCTTGATTAAATAATCATTTTTATGCTGTTATAACATCCTTCTTTGTATCGTGTGATAGGAAAGTGGCTTTGTAGGCTATAAGAAAGTTTTCGTTAGAGGCTTCCCCCATGAAGCTTTTGTCCTGGGTCCCCACCCCTGTAAATCGGTCAATGTAAGGTATAGTTCAGTGCCAGTAGCGGATATTAATGAATTGCTGGTTTTAAGACTAAAAAAGGGCTGGCAATCACTGACAGTACAGGCTGTTGTTGCTGGTATTGTTATAGTGCTATTGCATTAGGTATTGGTAGGCACGGGAAAGCCACCACTTGGATGCTTTGAGACGCTGCCCGAATAATTTCGAATAATTAGTACTTACAGGGATATATGTGTGATGCTTCCTTTTTCTTACCCCTCAATACTTGAATCACTCCGATAATCTTTGGTCTGGGCGGTATCGTAAAGTCTTCGACAAGAAGCTATAGATCTTTGATAATGTGCGGTTCTGACGTTATAGAACGCATAAATCCCTGAGTGTTCGAAGGGCTCTTCAGAATTTGACGCTATAGCGACATGAAGAATCTCGTAACTTTTCAACACTTATTTCAAGCATCCCACGTGGTCGAAATCCACTTGAGATACCAGCCGAGAGCCAAGATGAACAGATCAAGGAGAGGAGATCGGTTTTCATGCAGTGACCAGGGCAGAGGTAACTTTCCTCTGGTGTTAGGCCTGTGGAGGCTGTTTTGCGAACCCAGCCATCTAACATACTGTAAATTCCAACTCTTTTATGTGTTTGTATATGCCTTCTAATAAAGTGTTTTGTGTGTGAGCAAAATGGCTCCACTTCTTTATTTATGGCGCCACAGCCTATATCCAACAAGGACTGCGTCTCGTCTGAACTTAGTGTAAAGTATATATTAATGTTAGTAGTTATTTGAAGGTCATAACATGAAATATTATAACTGATTCCATGAACTGTTTTTTCTAGAAAAATACGTGTGTAATGTAAAAGAAAATTAGATATGAAAACTTGTGAAGACGTTAGGTTTTGTTGGTAATAGTGGTTGGAATAGAACGAAAAATCTGACAATCTGTATCCAGACTGTACAGGAAATTACAACGATCTGGAATTTTGGGCAGTTTTCTCGAGATGTAACATAAATACGCGTTAGAACCTCTTAAAAAGTTCTCTGTCCGATGCACACTCTAAAGGCAGATAACCCTTGCGTAGTTTTGCCTCAATACAACGCAGCATCCATCAAAACGAATCCATTACACGGTAATTTGACAATCAGTAACTTTGAAATTAACTATTTCGAATTAGTGAATTAATGCAATGGTAGTATTAAACTGATTGATGGCATAAACATACTTGAAAAGATATATTGTCGACAGTTTTTAGATAAAAATTTCTGAGCTAGATTATATAAACAGCCAAATACGTCCCAGGCAGCCCAACAAGTGACGCCAGATGACTTGAAAACTCACTGAAGATTGTTACGGAGTCCTGTAGAAAGAAGTACTAACTTTAACATTTTTTTTTTCTCTTTTACGAATTGTGGAGTGCACCAGCAATTACAGATTATCCGTCATTCTATAGTATCGGAGAAAAGTATAAGCCCCCTTCTGGCTCAGGATTACCTTCGATGGCTCAGGATTCTAGCTCAGGATTCTCGATGTCACGCTCCTTGCTTAACAGGAAGAGCGAGAACTCCATACCAGCCTTAACAAGAGCTAACGTAGAGGTATGTCATACGTTCCAATTCTTGTCTTTTCCAGAAAGCAAGCCTTTCCACTGCAAATGAGATTAATCAGAAAGAAAAGATTTCTTGGCACCTCCCAGGAATTTCTATCAACCGATGAAAGTATTGGGTTGGCAACAAAGTAATTGCGTTTTCTGGTATAAAATTCAAGCAAATAAGTTTTCAACAAGTTTTTAATTACAGGTAAGCTGTGCCTGAACATACGATTCATATTTGTTACATTTTAAAGAAAGAATTTCACTGGCAGTATTTTTTTTTCGTCCATAAAAGATGGCCACCCTCCCCCTTTTTTCGCTTCTATCCTCCTTAGAGGACAATATTTAAAATGTCCTGAAATTAATTTTTAGGTATTCGTGACTGCTGTATTTTACAGAAAGAATTTCACGGATATCTCTATTTTTATTTGAGATCACGCGGGATATGTGAAAAGAACTTTTTGGCCCCTTACCCCCCTAAGATTACGAATTTTGGAAAATGCTCTCTGATCTAGCACCTATGTTGAAGAACTCACGTACGTGCCAAATTTCGCATAATTAACTTCAGTAGTTTTGGCCGGGCGAAATATTGACATACGGAAAAACGCAATTACTTTGTTGCCAACCCAATATATTTGGAACTATGCAGCACCGAGCATAGATTAGTTTTCTGAGGTCGGTTGGGGAATCGCACTCAAAAACACTGGAGATCTATTCTCCTCCTGGTTGTTACCGAAAAAGTCGCTAGTAAGCTGTCGACTGGGCAGAACCAGTTGATTGGTTATCGACTGCGCTGAGAACTTCGGAGTTCATCGGGAGATCGTTAAGCCAATTACAAAGACCCCTTGACGCCCTTCCTTAAGACTCCACCTCAAGGTGGGACAGAGCTAACCATCCTTGATTTTTAACTACCGGGGGAGAATAGACTCCCAAGTTACTTGCCAAAGGTCTTAACCAATGCACTAGTGCCCGTCTCATTTACGTCATTTTGATAGTTAAACTTTACCTCACACAACAGTAACATGAAAATGTGTCTCCAGTAAAAGTATATAAATAAAAAGTAGTGAACAGTTTATTTTATTTCCCCTGAACGACTGCAACTATTATATTCTTTTATAAATTTTAATCAACTAAAGCTTACTTGTTAATGATCTCGAGCATGTTCCAAACAATCCAAGCAGTTAAAATGCTTTTGTTTTTAATCTCTAAAATTACATCGTTTCGTTTTTAAATACTTAATATTTTCTACATGCCATTCATAGGAGTGTATTTTCTGAAAATAGCAGAGATTTGTTTCACTCCTCTTTTTAAGTGGAAACGTATGCAAATATTTTGGTTTGTAAAAAGTTAACAGACTATTAACTGCTGAGAAAATTTTCTCCTCGTAGAAGATGAGATCTTGTCCAATTAACTTCTTTCTGCGTAAAACACCGAGAAGGATTTTTGTTTATTTTATGCTAAAACGAGAAATTCTGAGGTAAAAGAGAGCCTTAAGACACTTGAATAATTTAAATTGTTTTAGATATATTTTTCTATTTTGTTCACTGTAGTGTTTGAAGCTGAAGCAAACTAGACTTCGTGCATAGTTTTGACCTAAATGTTTATAATAATTATTTTAAAAACTATTAAAATTTGTCGATTGGTGTTCCAGCAGTTATAAGAGCCCTTAAAGTGCTTGGCTTCGAATCTTGGTTCTAGAGATTCTCAAACTTTTCTTAAAAGTTGTACCTCCAGTATTTATTTATCATATTTTCTGGTGGAAGAAATAAGGAAAATATTCTCTTAAAAACAAGTTTTTAACAAAAGTTTGACTTATTTCAGTTAGGCTTAAAAATCTATTTAAGAAGTTGTAAAGTGCCTTAAAACCTTATATTTTCAATTATTCATTAGAGTAATGAGTTTAACGATCGCTAACTAATTTTCTTTCAACTCCAGTTTAAACAGAGATAGAAATTTACTTTTCAAACTTTTTTTTTGGTTTACACTGATTTGAAGATTTATTCAAACTATGGGATTTTAAGGTAATCTGAGATCACAAGCACTTTCAGACTTTTCCTCTTAAAAGTCTGAAAGTAATAGATCTTTTGAGCTCGGATTGCTTGAAGAATTTATTGTCTGAAGACACCTCAACTCTTCCACGAGAACAGCCGCATCGCAATGACCACAATGCAATTAATATTCCTGCAAACTCTTGGAATCTGCATTCTTATTGTTGAATCTTGAAATCTTGCTTTCAGATTGTTATAAAAGTCTAACAAACTGGAATCAATTACTGCATTTATATCTTGCGCATATACCTCAGGATTTGTACGCTTGCTCGAATTACGTTTCTGAAGGCTTAAGAGACTCAAAATGAACAAAGATACAAACTTTAAGGAATAAATGACCTTAGAAACTCGAAAGAATGTGTTGTCTTTAAGAGTTTTAATACATTTTAAGTTGTTTGCGCATATATGCGGAAACAACCTCAGAACTATTTCACATCACGCTGTGCCAAATCTTGCTCTGAGAACTCCACTTAGGTCTAGGAACAATATGCAAGTAATTCTGAAAGATCTTTTAACTTGGGCTATTTGACCCAAATCTATAGTAAAGAATAAGTTTAATTCAAGAAAAGAAATTTTTTTTAAAAAAAAGCTTAAGAGCAGTTTTACAGATTTAGTAGAAAGCGTTTGTATACGTAAAATGCATTTAATGAAACTTAATAAACGCTTTTTGCTGATGCAAAAGATTTATTAGTGAGATTGATTTTTAAATGAAGAAAAACCAAGCAGCCTCCTGTATATTTATGGTTATTTAATCTAATTTGTCATCAGAGAGAAAAGAGTAAACTTGTGATGGTCAACAAGGACGTCAAATTATAAAGCAAAAACCGTCGAATTTTGCTGGTTATTAGAAAAAGTGACCTAAATGCCCATCTAAGATAGTCCCACCCGCATAGCTAAGGTCAAATTGTGAGAATTAAGAATACCTACTAATATCTTATATAAACTGATTTATCATTTTGGATACTTGAATAAACTTTAAAAAAGTAACGAACATTGTGAATAACAAGCATACACAAGCATAAAAATAAACTGTGCGGACTGTTCCGGATGGTAAAAAGTGAAAAGTTAATCTTTCCACAAACAGCAGAAAATGTAAGAAGATGAAAGTTCTGTCTGCTTGCGTAGAAGGATCTGTTTTTATACCTGTTGGCATTATTTATAAAGTTCTTTATTGTTTTAACTATTCAGCACATGTTCTCTATTGGGTGTTCTTATTATAAGTTTAGAATATTTTTTCAATATGTCTTCTGTTTTTTTTTTCTTTACAGATGTTTGTAGTTATAAAATTAACGATTAATTTTTGTAGTAAAAATAACTATAAGAATGGCGGAACATATGTATTTAACTTCACACTTCCTTCCTAATCATGTGATTTGTTATTCGTAAGACATAGGTAGGAAAACTGACAAATGCTTAGGTATCTTCGTAACAGGCTATGAAAGTGGTGTCAAAGTAAAATTTAAGAGACTGTTCATGTAAATGTAGTCACAACTGCCTGTTATTGTTTGAATAATGTCGAATCAAATGGTTTTCTCCCAATAGAAACTTCAGTACACACACACAATAAAAAAGTGTCTACATATTTCTAACGGAGCAGTACAAAAATCTATCCATAGGGGCATTGTTGATATAAATTATGATTTGAATAAAATTTAATTTTAATTATTCTGTCAAGAGTCACAGCCCGATTTTTAGTTTAGCGTGTTTAAGGTTATTTTAAGACATATTTTAAATTGTTAAAGAGAAACAAGAAAGATATGTTCTGCCGAAACCATCGATCATACAACATTTTATAGTGCTGTCTTATTTCCGTATGCACTGCTGTTTAACGCATAGTTAATCTGTTTACTTCCATCGCTAGGAAGATGTGCCGCAAGCGATTCTGTCTTCGGGGCTTATCGTTGTTTCCTAGCCGGGGATTTCGAATGCTCCTGCTGCTGTCAGCGCATGCGCTCGTGCTCTAAAGATGAACACAAAAGGAGGAATCTGTGTAAGGACTGAAACGAGTAATTTAAAGCCAATAAGATACCAAAATATTTGTTTTTAATCATACTTACAGTCTGTTTATGTGTTGTTTTGTTTGACCTTTTAAAAGAGTCATCCCTAACAGCACAACTACCCAGACAGCACGCATAGCGTCTATTAACTTTCAGAGAACGTTTTCTGAACAATTATAAACGTTCAAAGAATCTGTGGGTGCTGTACGTGTAGTTCAAAAATCATTCAGAAACGTTCAAACGTTCTTCGGATGGTTTTTGATTTAGTTGTGTTACATGTACTATTTTAGACGAAGGGCATTCTTGAAATTTCAAAAATATGCATTAATTTTATTCAATTTAGAGCAGATGAACATATCTAAACTGCAGACACTGACAGCTCACAGAGTGTAATCTATTAGAATTCTTTTAGATTCCAATAAAAAAAAAAAAAAAAGTAATTTTAGATGTTAAACACTCCTATAGTAATATTTTACATCGCAATATAACAATCTATATAGTAACATTTTACATAGCACTATAGTATATTAAAATTATATCATAATTCATGCGTCCGCCTTATTTGTCTTTCTTATTTCATTATGTTGGAAAGGGCATCATAACCCACGCAACAGCACTATTTCATTATGATGGAAAATATAATCAAAATCCATGTGTCGGCCCTGCTTGTTTTTCCTGTTTGGCTGATTATGTTGAAAAGTCTATCAAATCTATGCTCATTTGCTTAAAGTCATTCGTTCGCACTTAAACGCTCAAACTTCTTATTCATGTAT
Source organism: Cheiracanthium punctorium (assembly GCA_038373885.1). Taxonomy (NCBI): domain Eukaryota; kingdom Metazoa; phylum Arthropoda; class Arachnida; order Araneae; family Cheiracanthiidae; genus Cheiracanthium; species Cheiracanthium punctorium. The sequence goes on along the minus strand of JAWZYV010003772.1, from coordinate 206,187 downwards.
CAAAACTTTCATTTTGTGTTCTGCGTCAGGAAGGTAAATAAAGGAAAATTATGGACTGCATAATGAGGCATTAATATTTACAACCCCTTTGTAAAATGTAAAAAAAAATGTAAACGTATCCTTAAAAACACACATGTTTGCTTGTCAAACGCATGCCGGTCAACGAGTGTATTCCAAACGGTTGAAAAGGGGAAAAAAAGTTCGGTTCAGTACAAATTAATAATAAAAGAAGCTCCAATTGCATGGTTCACAGTAATAAATAGAAAAATTATATTTTTTAAGGCGTTTGATTAAAATTAAGATGTTTTTATAATCAAAATTTAATTATAAAGCCATGATAATCAATTAACAAATAGTTTAAGTTATTGATTTAGTTAGCTTTATTTATTGTTTTTAACAATAATTAAAATAATTACTCATATTTAAATATTTTTCTTTCTAATGGCCAGGCCAGCGGCCTGCTTGTAGACTTGACAGCTACAAGGGCTGGACATATTCACCATTTCGTTAGGATGACTGCTAGTAGTCCAACCAACGTTGCCCTTTATGAATGGCCTCCTAATTTATAGTTAATTCCAGATGACAGACCAAGTATCTGGATTGGCATTCCCGGAGGTATACTTTAAACATGGAAGGCATTGGAGCCATGGACAGATTTTACGTGCGACAGCTTCCTTTAGCGTTTGTGTATAACAGTAGGCAAGGTCCACAGCAGACAAGGTCGAGAAAGAAGTCTACCCTCCGTTTCACTGGCCAATCCGTTGTTGCTTCACTTTCGGTGTTCTAATGGTAATTGAGTTTAATTAACCAATCTGCTGCTGGACATCATATTTACATTAAATTTTTCAAAAATCAGCACGCACCTACTTTTTTTCCCCCCTAGTACTACAAGATCGCTCTAATGCTAAAATAAATAAATAAAAAATTAAGCTACAATTAAAAATTTCAATAGGCGTAGCATTAGCATGGTCCTATACCAAAAACTACTAATATATATAGATTTATTAGCATTGGTCCATATTTAGAGTATGTACAAGCAGCCGGGCAGGAAGACAGACAGACAAACTGAAATCTATGGCCATACTCCTGGTATCCACACCTCCCGAAATTTTGACTTTGTGAACAAATGATAATGATAAGTCTCTTTCAAAAAAAAAAAAAAAAAAAAATTATGCCTTTTCCATAATTTAAACCTTCCCTGAAACTGTTTTCTGGGAACGGTTCTAACGAATATATAAACACTTTTCGACTTTAAAAGTGGTAAAAATTATATTACTCTTTATTGAGAAAACGCTAATAAACATGTAGTTATAGTTCTTCTACATAACATTACAAAAATCAAGTGCAAAACTAATTGGTTATGTAGTTTATGAGTTTTAAAAGTAAAGAATTATAAAGAATATTTTTTTAAGTGTAAAAGATGAAAATTGCATCAAATTAAAAAGATGTTAGGGAATTGTGAACGACAAAATTTTTTCATCCTTAGTTACTGAGAAAACTTTCTTTAAACCACGCTCTAATGCTGCTGGATATTTACATTTATTAAAGCTGTTCATAAAAATCATTAAATAAATATTTTCTTTTGAAGGGTGAAAAAAATTGTTTGCTTTCAAATGCATACACTTATATCCCCACTTTTTATGCTGTTATTTGAAGAAATCTAAAATATCAAATAAAGATATCGGAGCTACTTTTAAAATAAAAATTTTTCAGTATTAATTGCAATTTATTGCAATAAAAGCTACTATCGGGTCGAAAAATTTGATGATTTGTAATAAAAATTAACCCACACAGAGAACATTTTCGGTTTCAGCAATTGTTCTTGTTCAATCGTTTTTCGTCTTTTCTGAATGGTATGCTTGATCTACGGTCAGATGTGTTTGAATTATAAATTAAAAAAAGATATTGATAAAGCAACGTGATTTCTTTTACTGCTTATAATCTAGTCAATAGGTGTTTAAAACATCCGTTTACGCACAATACATGCAGAATTGTTATGTTTTTTTTTTGGGTGCTGAATCAGAATTTCAAATTTGCTTTCTCTTGCAGGAGGTCGACTTCACAACGATAAATTTAAAAAACTTCAAACTCTTCGCACTTTTTTCGGTTATATCTTCAAAACTTCTGTTAACGATAAGTACTCGTTACAAAATTAAGAGAGACGAAATTTCCCACCAATTGCACTAGTCAGCTCTGCTTTTCTGACAAGCGGTTCCGGTGCTGGAAGGCACTGGACAACAGCAATTTCTTGGATCTTCTGCGGAAAAGTCAAAAACGTTCTCACTCACAACTAGAAAAATATACATCTCAACTAAAGTCCTTATATCAGGTGATAATACTTGAAGTTTCTTTCAAGAGACTTCTTTAAGATTCAAATTGTCATAAGAGGGGAGAAAACAAAGCAAAAACCACGAAAAATGCCTTCTGCGTCATACAACCAAGATGTCACTTCCACCTGCCCTTCTCACTGGTACTATACTTTCGATGTATTACGCTTCAAAGAGCTTTCTATGAACGAATTGATGGCAAAGTGTGTCTTATGAAAACATCAATAAATTATGGTTAATACGTATTATGTACATGACGCTAAATGTGATATCTGTATGTGTACATGTCTCTTGAAATGAGTGAAAGTCAGGATTGGGTCATCACTTCCAGTAAGCTCTCCATCTGGAAAAAAAAGAAGGTAATTATTGTTAGACAGAAAATGATTGCAAAAGACAGATAAGTTTTATAGCGAAGTATAGGGGAAAGCAAGGTAAGATGACAAAACTCTGTATTTATTCGAGGCAATCACAGGTAGTAGCTTCTTTCAAGGCAATTACAAAGACCCAAATAATAGATTTTGGGAGTAGTAGTGAGTCAAATCTTTAAAATTGTTTGTAAATTTTGGATTGCGAAACGCAAGAAATTGCCCGATTATATTAAATTAATGTATTCTCCAAGATAAAAACTTTCAAAATAAAAAGCCGTTAAAAATAACGTGTCTTATAGCTTATTCACTACAAGCTTAGGTACTGCTAAACAACTTTAATTAAAAAATAGTGATGTGGCGTTAGAGTATTAGGAGTTTGGCGAAAAAGAATGAGAGAGAACAAGGAAGAAGCTATCAGGTAAAAATCTTGGGCACATGATCAACATCCCAGATGGGATTATACTGAAGCGAAAGGCAATCCTAAAAATGTGATTTTTGTTCATCTACATGTGGTGTTTTTTAATTTCGTATTTAATTAAGGATTTGTTTCTTCATGGGCGATTTCATTATTATTTAACCAGCGCGCCAAATTTGGTCCAGATACATCAAATAGCGTCGACAGCATCCCAGATGGGATTATACTGAAGCGGAAGACAATCCTAAAAATGCGATTTTTATTCATCTACTTTATTACATGTGGTCCTTTTTAATTTCGTATCTAATTAAGAATTTGTTTCATCATGGGTGATTTCATTATTATTGAGCCAGCGTGCCTAGAAATTTGGTCCAGATACATCAAATAGCGTCGACGCCTACAGCGAACACACGAAGTGGCAGACACTAAAGCTCTTATAGAGTGTGCCCGCTAAAGTCATTTGTCTCGCTGTTCGCTTCAGAACAGCAAGAGCTATAAAGATAAAAAAGAGTAGTAAAGCAGCTGTGCGCTATGCAATGAAACTGCTATTGGCGGCTAAATTCGGAGCTAGCGTTCTTATTTCAAAAACGGCAAGCGATGTGGGAAAAAGTCAATTACACGCTTAAAGAAAGAACTAAATTCGCTCCGGAGAATTTAAAATCGGGACATTTTTGTCCCGATCAGCACTAATTTAGTTCTTTCGATGCTAATTTAAGATTTTCGGAGCGAATTGAGCTCTCTTTTTAAAGCGTGTACTAAGTTATTCAGCATCATTGATTAGATAAGAAAGACATTTTAATGTACGCAAAGAGTACCTTGCGTACATTAGTGTAAAAAAAAATACAAAAGAAAAAGCATGGCGTAAGAACGTATCACTGCTGCTTGCCTGTAAGTTTGCATATTGCACGATATGCAGTGGAAATTTCAGACAAAGAAAGAGCTCAGATGTCATTTTGTTTCTGAAGAAAACTGAGCATGAAGGATAAATGAGACAAAGCATTTGGCTGGTATCGATATGCATAGCAACCTTTCCTTTTGTTTCTTTGTACGTAAAACATAAACTACATCCAAACAGCTTGCAATTTTGCAATCAGCAAAAGAAATGTGGTTATGGAAAATTCTTAAAATATATTTTATAAATCAATTTATAACTACTTATAAAAACATGCATTTTCTTAAAAACGTTATTTAAAAATATTCATAAATCCAATACCTGAACGATATATGAATATTTTCATTGAAAGATAATTTCGTTTGGTATAATTGGAATGTTAACAATAAGCAATTAGGAACGAAACATAAAACAGACTGTAGGTATAATTTACACTTATTTTGCAGGGTAATTCAAGAGAATTAAAAGTTGCAATAACATTTGGATTTTAAAAAATGTTGCACGTATTTTTAATGATATCTTAATACACCGAGGTCTTAGTGCTTAATTATTACTTTTTGACTAAATATTTTGAATAATAGAAGTTTACATATAATTTATTAAATGTTTTCTGTGGGAGAAGAAAACACCTTAGCCTCTCCGTTTGAAATCAGGGACATAGCTATTACTAAATTATATTTCATTAGGTTGGTAGGTAGGTATAGGGTTACGTTGGTATAAGATTTTTTTCAGAATATCGTCATGGAGAGAGTATTTAAAAATGGCTCATAGTTTTATGTAGCTATTCCAATTATGATAATTTAAAGGGGAAAAAAAGCTATTCATTCAATATAATCTAAAATATTTTTACAGGAAATGAATTAGAATTTAAAAAGTAAATACATTAGAAAGGACAAGGCATGAATAATGAAAAAAAAATCTTAGTATGAAAAAAAAATTAGTGAGAGAATTCCCTTTCCAGGCCAATAAAAAATAGCATCGCAGAAAAAATATAATGATATAAATCTATAATGAGGACTAGACTGAAATAACCTATGCAGCATCTTATAGCTCAAATATATCTTTTAAAAATCTTCAAAAATATAAATTTATGAAACCCTAGCTATCTAAACAAACATAACTTACGAACAAGAAGCATAAAAGGAATACCTAAGGAAAAACGATATAAAATATTGAGTTTCAGGCCCAGAAGATAAGAAGAAGAGCGGATAATGTTTAATTTATTTTTCCAGGATTCATCTGATTCAATATTTCAAAAGCATGTTCCTAAATTAAGATAGTTCAAAAAAATTGTGTATAATGCTTAGACTATTACATGAAATTATTTTTATGCATTTAAGTGATGTATTTTATTTGAAATTATACACACTTCCTCTTATATATATTATATATATAATATTCGAGTGTAAATTAAAAGAAAAATCCTATAGCATTTTTTTTCATAATCCACATGTTTCTAAGCAGGTTTACAAAAGGGCTAATGGGTTCATCTATGTATGATTTATTTTTCTGCATTATCTTATTTCTAAATACATATTATTTTCTATTTTTGGATTGTTTGATCGGATCTAATCCATATTACCATTTGCTTTAAAGTACTCTACTAGCATTCGCTCTATTTAATTATTGAGTAATTAATATTTATTGGTTCTAAATTTGAATACAATTATATGAAATGTTGCTTGGATACCTTGATTCTTAAGTTTGGCCAATTTACTATAAATATATGTATACTACATAGAGAGAAACATAGAGAAAGAAAGAAAGAAAGTATCGACAGAATATTTATATATAAGTAAATAATCCGGTTATTGACATCTTAAATGTATTTTTTATACAGTGAGGGGGATGTTTGACTTAATTTTTACTGATAAAATGAAACTAAAAATTAATTTTAAACCACTAAGAAAGCTGAAAATATTAAAAATATGTAAAAATAAACAAACTAAAAAATATAAAAGACTGTAAAACATAAATAAAAGTTATTGGCATAATTTTAACACTTTCCATCAAGATTGAAAGGTGTTTATGGCTTTAGTTAAAGACACCTTGATTGGCACCCTTCAAAGAATCATCTGCAGGAATGCGGAAATACAAGAAATTAATAGACTGTTTTCATGTCCATTTTAATTATAAGAAAATGAAATACACTAAATAAAATGGAAATTGACTTATTTTTGTGCATTATACATACATAAAAATTATGGACGCATTTTTTTGAATAATGGTACTTTGGAATGAACCACAGATTATAGAAGTATAGTGTTAATTTCATGCAATTAGAAGTCAATTTCACGTCTATATGGGCCTTAACAGTAGCTTCAACAATAAAAATTTCCTGATGCTATATTTATAGGATTTTATTTTACATTATTCGTTTTTCATTTATATTTCATCGAAATACAAGACTTCTTTGTAATATGAAATCAAACTAAAAATTCAGCTAACCATTCCACACTGAAGCAAAGTTAATTTGATCATTAATTTCAAAAGCATACATAAAGAACGATCGCAAAAATGTTTTGTAATTAGAAGTTATCTTGCAATCTAAAAGAATTTATCACATCTAATTTGGTATGACTTTACTCCATTAAATACTCTAATTCAGTTAAAATTTTAGAAACAAACGTTTAGAAAAAACGTGATATCTTTAGGCCGATAACAAGAATTTCACAATTTCACCCCCATAATATCTAATGAGTAAAAGTTAATTAGCTTTTCTACTGAAACTTATGCAAGGAAGTTGATAGCCTAAAGAAAAGGAACAAAATGAGATTTAATTAACTTTTAGTTAATTTAAACTTATTCTTAATAAATTGAGATTAAAAGTTTTGTTAAAGTTGAATTTTTGGAAGTTTATGAAACCACGAGTATTATAATTTAAAAAATAAGTATTTAGAAAATAGAAAATATTTAATAAAAAAAATCATCTTTGATAAATCAAAAGCAATTGCAATATCTGTAAATTCAATATTCTTAGCTTTCATCGGTGTTTAAATAGCAAAGAGTTCACTTTTAAAATTAATCTATGAATTTATTAGAAGTTGAAAATCTTGATTATTTTTAATTAGGAGTATTGTAACACTCTTAATTTGGTTAATAACAGTTACAATAAAAATAGCTTTAAAAAAGAAAAAAATGTCTTACTACTATACTGATCACACAATAAGCATCCATATGAAATTTGTTTAATAAATCCCAAGTACAAAACGGAATCAAAAATCATATATCATTACGTAAAAATAACACCCTCAGATGTACATTATTCTGGAAAAATGGTATGTTTTCAATAGCTTACCGTATGGCAATATTTTTAGTAAAGTTCTACATAAATATTGTTAGTGGATCGGAAAATGTCTATACTTGACTCACGTTCTTTTCAAATGTTCAAAGGCATTTGCAAGTTCAGAATAAAAATATCTTAGAATAAGACTTTTGTCAAATGATTTGTGTTTTTGTTGCTTTTGTCTTTTCTACGTAACTCCAGTAAAATAAATAAAAGCAAGTGACGTAAAGTACCATCTAAAACCGCAAAGGATTTTTTTAAAGAAGCATTTTGGTTTGTTTTTTTTTGTGTGTGGATGTGTGTTATTCGTATTTGATGTGTGTTATTCGTAGCTTACATGTCTCTATACCCAAGGAAATATTCAGTGTTTTATAAAATAAGTGTATATACAAGGTTACTGGTAACTCGACGTATTCTTGGTAAGACGTGATAGGAGAGCCAAAATGCCTCACCACATTTTAACCACTTTACGTATGGCCGAAAATCAATAGCTTTTGAGGGAATCCAATTTTAAACCTTTTTATGGAATAACTCAAAATTTGACATTCAAGTGCAAATTTAAAAAATCTGCTCATGAAATGGGTTTCATTTTAATTTATTTTCATAGCTGAAACTGACTAAGCTGATGCAATCATAAAAAGTACAAAACGCGCCAATTACGAGAAATCAGAATTAAAGTTATATAAAAGGTTAACTGTCCTGTTTGTCCTGAAATCATATTTAAAGTCCTATAGAATGTATTTAAGTTAGAGATTTTATAAAATTTTTTCCCTATTTTTTTATACTCAAGACTATAGCTACTGCATACAAACATATGTTATTTAAGTGTTCTATAATATGTATTATTTATTAATTATAAAACTTCTGTTAAATAAACTAAATGCTTACTAAGCTAGTTGCTTCTGGTTTGCGAACTGATAAATTCATAAAACCTCCATTCCAATTTATTTCTTCCATTCTTCCTTGTCCAGGATATTCAAAATTTAAGGCTTCAGCATAACGGAAAGCTAATTTTCTTTTATCAAAAATTTATGTATTTAATTACAAGACTGTTATTTAACATGCATTTTTACCTTTATTATTTTCAGGTAAATAAATATGATTTAACTTGTAAAGGCAATGCAAAATGGATCAAATTGTTTAAAACAGAAAAAGCATTATATTTATATTTTCCTGTAATTCGATACGAATACCATGTGCTTTTATAATATTACATACTAATTTGTTCCAATTAAAGCTTCGAAATATCTGTCAGTTTAACTTTTAAAAGCATACAGGAAAGATTTAGACGGTTACGAAATAACTCCTAGATTCAAAAGTATGACGACTTTGTATCGATCTAATGTAATGCTGCAATTTGAAAAGTTAAACGCATAGGGTACATAAATTACTGGTATACACATATCCATCCAATCAAACTCTTAATTGTTACGAATTATTTAGTTTTTTTTTACGAAGCAGTGTGACATTAGATGCATCTACTAGTAGACCTTGATAGTAAAAACATATATATTTAAGGATTTGTGACTGATGCCCCATTCACAACCTGTCCCATTAATCCAACCTGCCCCATTCACAACCTGTCCCATTAATACATGTCTGGGACCACCTGTTCCTTATATGTATTATAAAATAATGTTCGAGATTATGATGAATTTCTTCACGCAGAATTAATGAGAACACAGAATAATATTTACACTCTTACAAACTTTTGCAGTGGTCAAAGTTTGAGTGCAGTTTGAGAGAAACTGTGTTAATTGTTTTTAGTATAAGGCTGTATGCAGACTGTTATAATTTTTGTTTCCGTATTTTGAAAGATGTTTATTTCTTCAAATAAGTGAAAGAAAATCGTTACTTGTTCGTAGTGGCCTAGTTACTAAGCTCCGTTTCCATAAGAACACGGAAAGGGAAGCAGCACCGGCATGGCTAGTGCATGGGAGAGTGAAAACCTCTCTCTGTTTGATTGATTTGTGATTAAGGTAAAGCTGTATACCTAAGGGGAAAAGCCTTGGACGGAGGATTTTTTGAGAGGTTCTAACACGTATTGACGTTACATCTGCAGAAAACCGCCAGACCGTTGGAAGGACAGCCACACGTATCCAAAAACTCGGGACCTTCAGACTTTGGCCATCTACTATGTTCAGTGTCTTATCCATTCGGCCATAGTCGCCCCAAAACCCTCTATCGGTTGGGCATCAGTGGAACCCTGTGCGCAAGCTGGTGCGCGTAAAATCTATTCGTGGTATGTTCTCCATGTTCATTGGATGGTGCTGGGAGTGCAGATTTCAGGTACTAAGTCTCTTTTCTAGAATTGGTTCAAAATTAGGAGACCCAGAGAAAAGTCGGACTTCCTCCCACTGGGGCTCATTAAAATGATAGCAGTTCCCTTTCGTCCATCAGCGACCTATATGCAAGATCTGGCATCGCTTTGTGGTTGCCAGAGATTATAAGAAACAAGAAATCGTCAATTTAAGTGAACACATATCAATCACTCAAAGAGGTATTGCAAAAGTGTGTGATGGGAGTTAAGAGGTTGCATATGAGCTTTAAACTCAAATGTAGGACACCAGGATGACTGACCTGTGTAGAGAAAAAAATGAGGAAAGAAGCAACAGTAAAATAAAAGAGATTATGTTTTAAATAAGGGAAAGTAAGTTAAAGATAAAAAAAAAAGAACAAGAACTTCAGCAAGACTTAAGGAACATTGGTGTTATTATTCATGACTCCACCATTTGGAAAAGACTTAGAAAAGTGAAAGAAAACAGTTTTCAGAAAAAAAACCAGTTATTCACCGATGCCATGAAACAGTATTTGAGCTAGATCTACGTAAGATGGACTGTTGAAGATTGGAGAAATGTGTTCTCTGATGAAAGCCATTTTTTGTTAGAGACCTCGTTTCGTAAGAAAAAGTGACAACGAAAAATTTACAGTAACTCATACTGATAAAAAAGTTAAAAACACATGGAAGAAGATTTTTGGAGTTGCTTTTCATGCAAAGGTTCCGAATCTTTTGTACAGGAGCATGACAAACGCTTAAGGGGGTATTCTGGTTTAGAAGCCCTAATTTTTTAGGTGCTTTTACGGACGCAATAAAAAAAATTACTAAGCATATTTTTATAAGTTTTTTATTGATATTTAAATAATACAAAACATTAATGATATAAGAAAAAAAATCAAATTTCAAAAAACTGCAGGCCGGCGAAGTGGGGTCTGATGAAAAAATGACTTGTCCTGGTGTGCAGGATATCAATCCTTCCAGTGACCTGAAATGGAAAACCATGAATAATCCTTAAAGAGGAAGGATGTAGTTATCGCACTACGAGACGTTTTTGAAAAAAAAAATTTTTTTTCACAAAATGGCGGCAGTTTGAAAAATACGTTTTGTTTTTTCCCTGTTTTTTTTTGTCGTTCAGAATTTTAAAAAAAATTAAACTCTTGGTAGTGCGATACTATAATGTATAATGAAGTTCTGTATAAAATTTCAAGTGAATCGGTTGAATAAAACTTGAGATATCATGCACACCGTTTCTTGAAAAGTAGTTTCGAGAAAAACGCGTTTAAAGTTTGAGGACTAGTCGCGCGCAGTCGGAGTCGTTTAACGGCGTGTTATACTTACTTTTAGCTATCCCCGCTCCGTACAAAGTACCTTCTTCAACTTCAAATGTCATTTTAGTGAAGCCCTTTCAGATGATCTAGCAGTTCTAGTTTCCTTGGAAGCCTCAGAAGCTATCGTAACTCGGACCTGCTAATTCGGGCTTGATCACGTTTGTTGACGAACGCATGAGATTCTGGCCCAAATGTTATTCCCATTTCTGATAAAATCTTTAAAACTGGTAAAAATCCTTCATTAAATATACATACCGCAATGAAATTAGCAATTTCAATTGTATTAGCAATTTCAATTGTCAGCATGAATATGCTTGGGTACGAAAGTCCAGATGAGCGAATATAGAGACTCGTTATTATTCTGAGTTTCTGAACCCAAGCACCTTTCCAGCAAGCTTTCTGAAGACAAATCTTCGTATATTGGTTTTATTTGAACGGTTTTGTCGGCGCGTCACAAAATGAGCTGTAACTCCGAAAATAATTTAAATTTCGAAAAATCCTCTTAGGGACATATTCTTAAAGGGTTACACTATGAAAATATGCAAAAAAATCGATTTTTTCGAATTTCTAAACCAGAATACCCCCTTAAAGATATAGGGACTTGCTGGAACAAAAAGTGGAGGCTGAACTAAGAAAAGTTGATGTCATTAATAAAACAGTTTTCCCCAACAAAATCAGGCTTCGTGCCAATATTTGAAGGTCACAGAGAAATAATACAAGGAAAAAAATGATTTCATGCCTTTATTGGGCAAGTTATCGTTTGTTCTAAATCCTATTGAAAATCTGTGGTCTACTGTAAAGCCCACGTATAAAACCACTTCGTAAAGTGGATTTTAAAGCGAAAACAAAATTAATACAAACTGTCATCCACATCCAGATATGCACTACTGGTCATTAAAATTGCTACACCAGAAAGAAACGTAGATAACAAAATGATATTTATTGGACAAATATATTATACTGGAAATAACGAGTGATTAAATTTTCAAGAAATTTGAGTGCATAGATCCTAAGAAATCAGTACTTAGAACAACTATCTCTGGCAGTAATAACTGCACTTACACGCCTGGGCATTGAGTCAAACAGAGATTAGATGGTATGTACACAATTACAGATGCCCATGCACCCTCAACACGATGCCGTAGTTTATCAAACCTGTGATCAGAGTTTATCACTTAGTAGTGACTGGTGTATGGTGACGAGCAAATCGCTCAGCAACCATTGACCAGACGTTTTCTATTGGTGAGACATCTGGATAACGTGCTGGCCAGGGCAGAAGCCGAACATTTTCCGAATCAAGGAAGGTCCGTACAATATTGGCAACATGCGGACGTGCCTTATCCTTCTGAAATGTAGGGTTTTCACAGGGCTCGAATAAAGTGTAGAGCCACGAATCTTATCACATCAGAAATGTAATGTCCACTGGTCAAAGTGCCGTCAATGCGACCAAGAGGTGACGTAGGCGTGTATCCAATAGCACGCTATACCATCAGGGCAGGTGATGGGTCAGTATGACGATGACGAATACACGCTGCCAATGTGCGTTTACCACAGTGCCGCCTAACACGGATGCAACCATCATGATGCTATAAACAGAACCTGGATTCATCTGAAAAAATGACGTCTCACCATTCGTGCGAACAGGTTCGTCGTTGATCACACCACTGAAGGCGCCCCAGTCTATAATGCAGCGTCAAGAATAGCCGCAGCCGTGGTCTCCGATCTGAGAGTCCATGCTGCTGCAAACGTCGCCGAACTGTTCGTGTAGACACTTGTTGTCTTACAAACGACCCTATTGGTTGACTCAGGGCTCGTGACGTGGATGCACGATCCATTAAGGCCATGCGGGTAATATGCCTGTCTTCTCGGCTGCTAGTGGCAGCGGGCTGTTGAGATCCACCATGGCGCTCCGTATTACCGTCCTGAACCCATCGATTCCATATTCTGCTAACAATCATTGGATCTCGACCGACGCGAGCAGCAATACTAGGATAGGATAAACCGCAATCCCGGTAGGCTACAATTCGCCTTTTATCAAAACGTGCTGGTACGCATTTCTCCTTGTTACATGAGGCATCACAATAACTTTTCCCTGGCCAACAACGTTCAAATTCAATTTGTGTTTGTGAAACCACCTGTACAATTCTCTCATTTAAACACATTGTAGGTGTCGCTACCGGCGCCTGCTATATCTGAATGCGCTGAAAAGCTAATCATTTGCATATCACAGCATCTTCTTCCTGTCGTTTAAATTTCACGTCTGTAGCATGTTGCTTTCTTGGTGTAGCAATTTTAATGACCAGTAGTATAGTTCAAGACTAGCAAATATCAGAAAATAGTAAAATATTGTTAATTAAATTCCAAAACGTGTTTCAAACGTTAGTTATAAAATCCACGGAAGTCTATATTTACTATTAAAAAAATGCACTTCTTTTCCCATTTTTATTATTGTTTATAACCATGAAATGATTCCTTTAAACTATCACTTTTGTGTACTTGTTCAGTATTGTACGTTTTTCTATAAGTGATAATTATTTTAATAAAATGATGATATGCTCAAGAACGGCAACCGGTTGTTTAAGCCTTTAAACCATTATCAAAAACTTCTACTGAGTTATAAAAAACGTGACTGCAATTTTGTTCAATATTTAATTTGCAAAAATAGAAAATTTAAAAAACATCAATTTCTTAGATAAAACCTGAGGAAGACAAGCGTATAAAATGAAAGAAGTATGCAAGATTGTTTTGTTTTACCCTCAGGAAATTCTGTTTGCATGTTTTTAAAATAAAATGTATGGCGTAGAACATTAAAAAGAAATAATAAAACTTAAGCAGCAATATGTTTCTGCAAGAATTATTAAAAAAGTGTGCTTTTATTTTGCTAAGCTGCTTCAAAACAATGAAGCCCACTTTTTGAAAAATTGCTTATTTCTTTCGAGTTGACACATGTTGTTTAATAGCTTAGTGGAACACGTTGAGGATTAGATTTTCAATAAGCATTCCCTTTTGAGAAATAATACTTTAATTTTACAGAAAATATTTTTAAGACGATTTGAAAAAGGCTTAGAGATTGCCTTACTTTGTATTGAAGAATTCCTTTTCAGGTATAAAGGATTATGAACCTTCATTTTTCAACATGTTTACGTTAATCAAATTTTTTACATAAAATTAAAAAGAATTCAATTATTCATTTTGTAATTTGTTTAGTGTGCAAACCCGTTCTGATCAAAGTCTTTATTTTTTTATTTTTTTAAAAAGTAAAATTAATTAATCTTAAGAAAGACAATAAAAACATTGAAAAATAAAAATAACGCACCCTTATAACTTAACTTATTGCATTATAGTGAGAAACATGATTTCATTATTTGTTTATTTCTTTAAATCAAGTTATAAGCCTGCTTTATTTTGTATTTTTATTCTCTGTACACGTAAAATAGAGCCTCGCATTTCATCTATTCACATTAATCTGAATTTTAAAAGAGTTGTAACAGTAAATTTGACTAATACAGAAAAAGTCTAGCCTATGGTCAAGTTCATGAAAGAGTTTTTTGTAAACATATTTAGAATTACTATTACTAAAGACGCATACTTCCTGAATACTTTAAATTGTGAATATTCTGACTGAAATAAATTATTGCCATTTTAAAAATAAGGGATTTTACCTACCGATATTCTGAAAACTGCCAGATTTATAGTAACTATAAGAGAACAAAGGACAGATAAATAGAGTTTAGGATAAGCGATTTATACCTTTATACAATACAATTCAGAGAAAAGTTTAGGCTTTTTGAAAACTCATTTTTAAAAATCAGTTTACTTTAAAAAAGACGTAAAATACTGACCAATACGGCAAATTACGTTTAAAAATCCATGTAGGGTAATTCCGGGACTTAAGCGGCACAATTTTGTTTCTTTAATTTGTGTAAAAAACCCCAGTATGCACATACAATAAAATAAATCACGCTGTGCTATTTAATGTAGAATATAAAACATGTATACTTCGACAAAAAAAACTAAAAAAATAATTAATGCTTTTTAGAATTATTTTTCCCCCCTAAAACATTGTATTGCGGGTGAGATGCCGCTCTTGTACGGCAGTTATGCCGCGCCTGTCATAAGAACAGAATGAAATAATAAATAAAAAAATACTCGAAAAAATATTCATATCTGGAATACAATTACCTATTTAAAAGGAAAAAAGATACTAAATTAGTACAAAAGGACGTTTTAGCAGGTTTAAATCAATATTAGTCTGCCGACTTAGTTCCGTCTAAAGTTAAATACTTATTTTTTATTGAATTTTTATTTTTATTTCTTCAACAGCTTAACATCAGCAAAGAGTAAATTATTGTTTACTTTGTTAAAGTCGTTTTATTCTTTACTAGCTGCCTCCGGCGACCAGTTGGTTCGCCGTTTTAATAAATCTTGTTTCTAACCGGCTTCTTTGGCAATGAAATCTCTCAGATTCTGAGTGGAATTTAAAATTAAGATGGTTACGAACAAGGGCGGCCCTATGGTAAGTGGCGCCCCCTGCAAACGTAAAAAAGACGCCCCCTTTTATGCTCTACATAGTTTTTGAGTTCAAAGTGACGCCCCTTGGAAGCTGGCGACCCAATGCGATACTTACCTTGCTTACTGTGTCCGGCCACCCCTGGTTACAAAAAATAGATGGTTTAGTGATAAAAACTTAGAAATTATTTTCGATAACATTAATTTTGAAGAGATTCTACATATATTGGCCGTTATCAGAAAACGGGAATAGAAAAAAGTAAGAAAATCTGAAACACTTTCATATTTTAAATACGCATACAAGTGCTATATATTAAAATCGTATCATAATCCATGCCTCTTTTCTATATTCTTTCCTTATTCCATTAAGTTGGAAAGTGTATCAATAATCATGTGTGTGATTAAACAAAATTAAAATGGATATTTCTAACATCCTTTCCTGGACGTAACACAATAGAAATAGAATGGGGAAAAGATGGGCAGAAAAATGCACAATTCGAACTGAATGAAAGTTTTAAGAACTTATTTTTAATTTGTTTGTTTGTGTAACATGTATTTCGGATTTGTGTGCTTGGACAAAAGTCCGCTTATAAATCCACGTCAGAAGGAAAAACTTATTCAGGTGTGTTTTTTATGCAAGCATAGCAGACGATAAAATGGATTTATTTATTAAAAACTGTATATTCTATAAGTTTGCGCCATTTGTCGACGCCTATGTAATATTAAAAACTCAATTGTATTCATTCTTTTTTGGATAAACTATAGTTTATTTGTATATTATAGGAACAGTGTTTTTTGCGCAATAAAAAGTTGCCTATATGTTAATCCAGGACTTTCACTGTCTTTATTCCAAATTTCATCCAAATCTGTCAAACCGTTTCAGCGTGAAAGAGTAATAAACATACATACAAAAATTGACATTTCTCATATTAGTAGGATTTTGCATTGTTTTATTCTTTTATAAAATGTGGGCGTTTTTAATAAAACATGTAATCAAATTTAATATTTATCTGGTTTTTAAGAACACAATTTATTTAAGTCAGAACGTTAAAATGCAAAATTATTACAATTACAATTAACGACTAATAACATGCCCAACTTGGTGAGTCTGTGCAAAATAAAAAGGAAAAAAAAATTAATAATACTTAATTAAATCCGGCAAATACTCCAGTAACATGAATTCAGTACTATTTAAAAAAAGGACACGGGGAGATAAATTAAAATTTTACTAAAAGAGGCATCCTTTACAAAAGAAACTGCGGCATGTATACCGGAATAGCAGTGCGGCATGTATCCCGTTTTGTACGGTACAGACGTAACACATCACAGTTGCCTGTCTTCGCAATGGAAAGTAGCGTAACCATGTACACAGTACTCTACTCAGGTGCTACACTTAGTTTTGACTTCGAAATCAAGCATGGATTCAGCAATTAGAGTAAAAAGAAACCTAAAGGTGCTATCACACGAGAGCTCTACGCACTGCAAAATGCACGTACAACACTTTTGTACTGCAGTTTTGGCCTTCAGTCAGGCGAAAACCGTTGTGTGATAGTATTTCCCTTGACACCGGACTGTTTCGAACAATGTTGAAAAATGTTTGGTACGAATGGCGAAATCAGCCAATCAGAGCTCTAGACACTGTCCACACCTTCATTCAAGATGGCAACCTCCATGCCTGCAATGTGGACGGCGGAAATAGAAGCCGATTTTATTTCCGAAGTGCAAATCAAAAACCATTATAAGGTTTTTTACTATATTTACTTAAAAATGAACCTTCGAATTCCACCGTCAATGTCAATGTGGGGCGTGACAGGACGAGTGATTTTTGTGACAAAAACAGCGATGACCTAATAACTGTTTTGTCACAAAACGAGCGATAACGTCGCCAAATCGGCAACCCCGTACCAATCCACCAGATCGTTTTCTTGCCTTGCAATACAACCCTATACCTTGCTTTTGACAAGAAAAATGAAAGCCGAAAGAGTTGTACGAGCATTTTGAAGGACGAAAATGCGTCGTCTGATAACGGCTTTAACGTAAGATGTTTATAAGTTTGGATAGTGAAATCACGTGCTTATCTCAAAATAAGGATTGTATAGTTACAGCAAAAGCATTGAGAGGGATTCACAAGTTAAGAAAATCTCTTCGCACATGCACACCGCTCGTGTGACTACTAGCTATCGACAATTACAAGAAATGCAGGGGGTGCGGCATCTGTCCCGGATGCTGCGACACTCTCGAGATTACCCTACCCAAAAAAATCCATAATTATGCTGAAACGTTTGTATCCATTACTTCAATAATAGTTATAAACGTACTTGCTTCTAACACTGCGAAGAATTGCTGAAAATGCATCGTATATTGCCATTACTTCTGGTTAATGATGGCTGCAGATCGAGATGATGAGTAATTAAGCGACGAAAATATTAGTAAAATAATGTTCATACAAGTTTGGGTAACGGCTTCTTAAAATAGCTTAGACATGAGTCATACAGTCGATAAGCCGCGAAAAGGTTTTGAACATATCTGGTAGGTACTAGTATTTTCTTTTTTTTGTTTGTTTCGAGAATTGCTTATAAAGGCATGAGTTTAAACAGCTTGGTGAAGATGGGCATTTTAAAGGAACTGCCCAATATTGAAGCGATATCCGAAGAAACCCAAGAATATTTCCCATATTAAAACCATGCAAGATTCACAGATAGGGCCACAGCCAGTAAAAGATATACGCGCATAATTATGAGGTTGAGCTTTCTTCAACAAATAGCACTAAGTTCTATCTCGCTGCTCGATATTCCAATAACTTTTGAAAGTCTAAATTTGGCATAAGTGTGCAGTCGCTTGTCCCATTGCAAGGCGAAATTTCAAATTAATTGTTTTAACCCTTTAATGCACAGTGTTCACGCTCTGGGAATACCCAACTCTGACGTTTTGACTGTTGCCAGTCAGGAAGAATAGATTTGATTTCTATAAAAATAGTTGCGGGTGACATAGCTTTACGAGAATATTTTACTTTTTAGCACGTCATTTCCCTAAAAAAATTGTCACGATTATTTTTAACAGCACTGATATCTGCTGAAAAATGGAAGAATGCGAGAACAGCTGGATAGATTGCCCAATGCTGGAAAAAGGGCAGCCGTTGCCATCGCTCGACTTAACTACCAGCAAGATGGCGGACGATCGAAACGTTCATCGCGTGCCACAGATCTAGAGACCCTTTATTGACCCAGCTGGCTGTGACCGCGCACAGCGTTTCGACCGTCCGCCATGCCTTTTTAAACCTCTGATTAGTGACAGATTCTACAAGTTAACCCTTTGAGGCGCAACCCTTTCCCAATGCTGAAAAAAGGGCAGGCTGTGCGCGGTCACAGCCAGCTGCGTCAATAAAGGGTCTCTAGGTCTGTGGCACGCGATGAACGTTTCGATCGTCCGCCATCTTGCTGGTAGTTAAGTCGAGCGATGGCAACGGCTGCCCTTTTTTCAGCATTGGGAAAGGGTTGCGCCTCAAAGGGTTAAAAGAGATAAGCTAAACTGGTTTATTCTGAATAAGTTCGTTTATGGTCTCCTGTGCGTACATTGAGTAATTGTTTCCCTCTAATCAAACTAAACACATACAGGCTTATGCTACAGAAACCTGAGTTTAATATACATTTTCAGATCATTTATTAATTTATTTATTTTTAAGCTAAGTGATCAATCAGTCCTTTAAATTAAAAAAAAAAAGATGAAAGTATCACAAGTTTAAAGGTCAAATTTGTGAATTTTAAATTGCTTTCAATCGAAAAGCTTTTTTAAATATTGTGCTATGTGAAAATATAATTAGTATTACAAGCGCAATATAGAAATAATATTTTATTTCAATCCAGTAGATTTTCAGCAACTCATTCATATTTGATGAATTCTATTCTCAAGCAACTGAAAACTCTCTCTTTTCTGAACTGTACTACTAATAAAAAATGCTAAAAAGCTATAATTAATAACAGAAACTTTTTTTCAGGATTGTACCTTTAACATTATAAAGCATGCATACTAACTGCAACTGGTAAAACGTCAAAAGTGCTCCTACACTCATCAAACTACTCAGAAATGGAAAAAAAAAAAAAAAAAAAAAGGAAAAAGAATGTTTTTGTGTTTGTTAAATGTCAGAATTATTGAAATGAAAGATGCATGAATAATGCATGCAGACATTTGAAACAAAATTCTTCGGGATTTGCGAAGAGTACATTTTTCAGCAAATTCGTGAATTATAATTATATGCTTTTCTGTATATCATAACACTATTTTAAGGCATTGAAAACTCAATTCAAAGCGAAAATTTTCTTCTGAAGGATTTTATTTCTGTTTACAAAAGAGTTACTATTAACGTGATAAGCGTGATTATTGTCATTTAACCCGTTTATGCCTAGTGTCCCTTTTTTTGGACGGCATTTTCGCTATTAGTCGAAAACGTTATTTATTTTTCCTAGCCTTTATTCATGAGTATTGAGCCTCAACTCTACAAAATATTCTAACATGACCAAGTAGGATGTTGATATTTCGATTTTATGCATAATGATTTTAAAAGAAATCACCCCTTGTTCAAGAAATTGACATCAGAAATATATCTATTATTTCTGTTATCAGTAAAAATCGAAGAAAGTCGCAAAAATATCCAGGCACAAATGGGTTAACAGTGTCAAAAAAAGTTGTTATTAACAAGAGTAAATTATTTAAAGTTTTTATCAATTAGGTATGCGTTCGAAACATACACTAATTAGTTTATAAAATTATTCGTTTTTAATTTTTTTTAATCTTTTCCGCCCATATGTTTTCAATAGTCAATCATATAGTACATCATTAATGAGTAAAGGAAAACGATATTTTTCTCATGACTTGTTCTAAAACATATCCTTCAGTGCACATGTTTATTTATACGCATCAATAATTTCAGTTCTGGGATATCTTCCAGTGGTTTTTCTTTCAAATTATCTTTTCAGCGTTCTCTTGTTTTTAATAACAGGTATAAAAGTTTTCTGTTAGCCATTTTAAACTTTCTGCTTCATTTATGTGGGCACTTTTTTGTAATATTCTTAAATAATTAAAGAGAACTATTATGTAACAGGAGCACGCCTTAAAATGCAGAGACGTTTCACATAAAGAAAAATCATAAACTCTGTAAAGTTTATTAATACTTGATAAAAACTAATTTGTAAAAAAGCACTTTATTTTAAAAGAATATGTGCGAATAAATTCTCTAATGTAAAGAAAAAGAAAAAAAAACATGATCTTTTATTATATAGTTCAAGGAATATATGTATTTTTACTCGAATATTTTCTATCTCGAAATATTTTGAATGATTCCAAGAGTACATGTAAGCTGTTTCAAAAAAATAGTTGTAAAATGTAATTATAATCCAGTTTTCATTAAGAATTTGATTTGTTATTTGAAATTAAAAAAAAGAGTAATGTTTATTATATTAAAATTTACGTTTGGACAAAAAAAAAAAAAAAAACCTTCCTTCAGGTCTGTAGTTTTATGAAAATACTTTTGAAAAAGCTGTAGATAAATCTTTTAGACCAATCCACAATTGCTCTCATTAAAAAGAAATAAAACAAATGAAGTGGTTTATTCTTATTTGGAGTACATAATTTTAAACTTTACTGCTTCTACAAGATTTCAAAACCGGTATTAATGCGTGACAAGTAAGTCGTAATAAGATCACACAGTAATGATTGAATTTGATAGGGTCGTCTTCTCTTTATGGATTTCCAGCCATATTGACGTTCTGGACAACGAAATGGCCAAAATGATCTACCTAAACGGGTTGTAGCTTCTGAACAGCTATTATTACGGCAGCACATAGCAAAATAACAGTCACCATTAACAAGTTATTAAGAATGTATTAAGTATTATTGTTTTTATATTCTAGGTAGCGACGAAGATGAGAATGCCTAGCCGCATCGGGGTCAATTCTAAAAGACCTCGACGAGGATCAACGAGATATCAACAGCTGTTTCCCGGTTTCAGCTAGCCACCGGATTACCTCCAGACACACCTACAACGCATTGACCTGGCCTGCTAACCTTGTGCGTGTTCTCCTTGTTTGTCACCCACGATAGGTAATTGGCATCTGCATACCTCTTCATCTCCTCACCATCTACCATTTGATACCATTGTGAGGTACTGGAAGGCTCGCCATCAAATGGTCGTTCGGACGAGGACAGGCATTGTCTGAAGAAGAAATATAAGAATAAAAATATCATTAATCAGGGAAAATGCCTCTAAACTTGTTAATGTCCCGCAGTGGACGAATTGCTAAGTTCCATTGTTACAAGAACACGGAAAGTGTCGTCTTGGCCAGTGTTTGAAAGGGTGAAAACCTCTCTCGGCTGGGCTGCTGTGGAGCCTTGTACGCCAACGCGGGCTGGTGCACGTAAAATCTGTTCCTGGCTCATAAGTCCTCCATGTTCCAACGATACCTGTGGGGATGCCTATTTCAGGTGATAGGTATCTTATCTAGAACGGATTCAAAATTCGTAGAATCCCCATAAAAATTGGACTTCTTCCCACCGGGACTCATTAAAATAGAAGCGGTTCCCCTTTCGTCTATCGCCGGCCTATATGAAGAATCTAACAACGCTGCGCGGTTTTCCCAGAGGGCATGAGAAATAACAAAAACAACTATTTTTTAATATATGTTCAGCTACTTTCACAACAGAGGAATTTTACTAGTACTTTCACATTACGCTTTACTAATGCATCCTTATTTCAATTCATAATCATCCAAAGAGGGGAAGAAAGAAGGATTCGGAATTGAACATTACAGATTTCATAACTGCGTGAAATCGATTGGATAATAGAACGGGAGAGAAATAAGGCAGTCTTTCAACTGACACAAAATCAATTCGTTTTTTTTTTTTTTTTCCCTCGGAAGATTCGATTTCGAAATCTTCCGAGTTGAATATTAAAGTAAAAGAAGAGATATTATCATTTTTGATTTGCTTAAGATTTCCTAAAAAAGGTTGATGAGGCGATAAGAAGGTGTCTGTTTGGAGCTACATTATAGTCATGAGATAAGTAAGAAGTTTAATAATTTCGAGAAACTAAAGGTTAAATCTTTTCACGGTCGAAAGACGCAGTCTATTGCTTATAGTTATATTACTACCAATAAGCATTACAATTTGTATCAGGGGATATCTCAGAGCGCATACGGTAAAAAGAGACATTATGGTAAATTTTGTCTTAAAAAAAAAATACACTTGAAAGATTTTAATGCTTTAAAAAGCTTATTCCATAAATTTTGATGCTATTTCTAAATGTTACATTTTTGATCTAGTATGTGCGAGCATTAAAAAAGCCTTGAATAGGTAATTTAAATAATAATTAAAAAAAGGAACAAGAAAGAAGCTATTATCTTTTTAATTCAGTTTTAGGAGCACTTAGGGAGTTTTATTTATTTATTTTTAATTATATGAGTAACAGAGAAAATTTATTCAACATTTTTAATATTGCCGTTATTTGAATTTTAAGAGTTGCTTTAGCGTCTTGTGTGAATAATGAAACTAGAAATTAACGCGATAGAAAATATGCTACGCCATTTTATATATCGTTATAATTATTCTGTTCATTTAACTGCATTATTCGTTCAAAGCAGTAATTTCTGGATTGGCCAAACATAAACGATTAATGAGTGTTCGATTGAAAATGATGACACTGCTAAATATTTAACACAATGAAGTTGTATTGCAGAATAAGGTAAATTAGATAAGTGTTCGCAATAAGGAAGAGTAAATATGCGAAATTTAAATGTAGGGGAGATCGGGGAACACTTTCCATAGAGCACATTTTCCAATTCGATTTAGTTTTGAAATGAGCCGCTAGATGATGCCAGTTGGCAAACTGGCTAAAATATTAACACAGCACACATCATACATGAAGGTTTCCAGTTGCTTTTGTCTTATAGTCGGAAGAGCTGTTTTCTAAATATTTTACACTGTGAGAAAACTTTCAGGTCATTCTCTAAACTTAAAATAAACTTTCTACTGTTAAACTTACTCTTTTGGCATTGCATGTACAAAAAAGGTTTTTTCTTCACGTATCTGTACTTTTTTTGCAAATAATTTATACAGACACTCGTTATAGTGTCAAAGCTCCAATATGGCGACTGTGCAGATTTTCCAACAGCAGGTACGTTTTCCTAAATGCGCCTTTATGGAAAAATCCCCCGACTAGGAATACGACGGATATCAGGCAAACACACTACATCCGGCCTATCCGGCTAATATGCCGGATAATTGACAGTAACCGGATATTAGAAATATCCCACAGTGCATTCGGCCTGAAATTATATATAGTGAGAAATAACATAAACATACATGATAAATGAATAAATTCTAAAACTGAAATAATAAAAAAGAGGAAGAACAAAGTTTTGTGAAAGTAGTTTGGTTTCAATACTTTGTAGAATATATTTTTATAATGTATAAAAAACTGAAAAAATAAGCACTTCTATCTTTTTTTTTTTAAATTAGTAATTATGGTGCAAAAACCCTAACTGTCTAGCTCTCTGTGTTGGAATTCGGTTACTTTTTTCCCCCATAAGCTGATCCTGCTTATGAGACTAGTGTACTTGCTGCAGTATTGTTAACTTTTGAGAAATGCCCCCCCCCCAATTTCGATAACGTAAAGAAATGTGATACATTAATTTTTCAACAGTTGAATGGAGATGCTTTCCTTACAATGACTGATTTTGTAAGATAATTCTAACTCTTGAAGGAGAGCTGATTCATCAAAGACATGTTTATTTGCATCAACTTTAATTGCAGTATAACTGGTATATAATTTCATGGAAGCAATCCCAAAAAGCCTACCCATTTTTGAATTAAACGATTTGAAACTAATCAGAAAAAAAAATAATAGTTCAATAATCTAAGAAAACTTGTGATAATAAATAAGAAAAGAAAAAAAAATGCTGGCTGGCATACTGCTGCTGGATATCCGGTTGAAAGTTTGGCCAGATATTCGGTACACGGCCAAATCGATTTCCGTTGAATCGCTACTCCTGACCTAAATCAGCTAGTCTGATTGTAATAAAAAAGTATTGTGCAATAAATTCGGCCAAGTAATCATATATGAAACGGTTAACTCTAAAATATTTTGCGACAGATTTAACTGTTAATTAAATTATAAAAAAGGAGATTTTAAAAAGACTGACAGAGGTTAGTACACTCCTAAAATAATAAATGCCGTTCTAGTCGCAGTCAATGAAGAATTGCTGGTCGAAATGCCTTTCATTCAGCAATGCCGCACAACCAGTGCCAGCATGCAGATATGATTCCCTGGCCTGCTGTGTCTGAACCAGAAACACCTCCACTGGAAGAATCAGAAACGACTGTTTTGCCTATAGAATCGCTTGCCCCAGACATCCCTCAAGTTGAAAGATTTGTTGCCAGAAGAACCACCGCTTGCAATACCTCTTCCAAACATGCTGGAGAAAGAATACTAAAAGAAAATTGTGATTTTAGAATAAAAAATTTAACAAGCAAAACTTATTGTACCATTTAAACCATAGAAAATTTGACTCTGTGCATGTTCAGGAGGTTGGAAACCATGTCCGTCATACGTGGCACATTCTTCAACTTGAAATGACCAAACTTAATTATTTGCTGACAAAAGCTATATTTACTTTTTTGAAAAAAATCTTTGGCAGTTTTAAGAGAGGTATAGAAAATACAATCCTGTTTACCACAAAATAAGAAAAAATAAAAAATACAAAAAAGTAAATTAAAAAAGTGGGAAAACGTTCTCCGGTTTTTCGTGCCCGACGAATCATTATGAAGACGTCAATGTGAAGTCACGACTAAGCAGTCAACATTACCTTAAGACAATAACTGTCCTGTTCAGTTATTGTCTTTGAAAATATGACCCTGACTTACTTGGTACACATGAAGTCGTGACGATGTCGATGTAGCCACAGCTTTACTGAAATGTTGGTTTTAAAAATATCATTCCCGATGTTTTATCATGGACATGAAAAAAAGTTAATTTATTCAATAACTAAGGATTTGAGTTGGGCGAAGAAAAATAAAAATTTGAAACTGAAACCCTTTTCTTTAAATTTAGTAACTAATAAAATTAACTTAAAATTTTGAGGTATGAAAAATATGGAAACATAAAATAAGTTTGCAATTCTAATTTGTTGAAAGACTAATTTCAAAATGCATTTTCGTATTACATAATACTTTTTAATTAGATCCTTCCGTTTTCATATTGCGATTTTTGAATGCATAGCAAAAATATTTCATTTTTATTGGAGTGCATTTTCAAGCATAACAATATGAAAACTTTTAGTATTTAGATATTTTTTATTTTTCGCATAAAAGAATCTAATTAACTTTTAAAAATATACCCGATTTGATAATGAAGATAAAACTTGCGTACGTTCAATTAAATTAGAAATTATTAGGATGGTTAAAATGAAAAATATAGTTATTTCCCTGAGTAATTTTACAATCTTTCGATTTGTCTCGTATGAAGCTAGTTTTAAATTAAGAAATACCTAGGCATTTGTGTATTTATATTTAGTAATCAGAACGATGTTTGAAAACACATGAATAAATCTATGTTTAATAAGGTATTATTTCGGTAGAAATTCCTGACTAATACGTCTGAGAATTGAATAGTTCCATGAAATAATGAAGACTGTTTGAAAGGTAATACTAAATTTGATTTCTCTTTGATATTTACATCTCATTAGCACATATTTTTTCATCTGTAGTTTAAAAAGAATTAGTCTGCTATAAAAAAAGAAATTACTGAAATGTTTATTTTAAAGCTAAAAAAAAGAGTGTTTTGATGTTCTTCTATTTATAAAGAGCTAACAAATTACACTTCCTTATACAATTTTCAAAATCAATTTCGATGACAAATATTAAATTAATTATGATATTGAAATATTGAATAAAACTTAAGCGAATTTTTCTTTATTAACAGTAAAAAACAATGGACTAAAATATTTTATAATAGTTATAAATTTATATAATTTCATATTTGTTGTTCGATTGCTACATAGCAATCGAGTAAACCTCGAGGGATCCTAAGACAATGTCGTTTGAGTGACAAGCTTAAATTTTAGTATTCCAAAATATTTCAGAACTATTGATTTTTCAGCAGATTATTTGAATATTTGCAGCCAGTGGCGACTTTTTATTCTTTGGTGGTTTAGGCATTCGCATGATGGATACTCATTTCTCATTATGGATGCCATTAAAACAGTTCTCCGTACATTCTTATACATAATCATTTTCAGATTGCCGTATTTAGCACCACGCAATATTTCATGTCATCGTGGAGGCAGATATTTAAGCTGTGACAAATTATTTAAACATAACAAAAATTTATTCCTATTGTAAAACAGAAGCGTTTGGAAATTTCTCGCCAAATACAGAAGATATGGCCAATCTGTGTCCACTTTTGGAAACTTTGTTCCCAGAGATAAAACGCCAAAAGTGGCCATCCTTGGCAACTTTTGACATACCGCCGCTGTATGAAAACCTATAAGGCTTCTCCCAAACTTACACCACGATTCCAAAAACAGGGTGGGTATTGTAAAAGCTCATAAGAAAGGCCTAGGTAGGACTGTATGGTGCATTTAATACTGTTTCATGCCATGAAATTATTTTTTAAATATTATTGATACAGCATTCAGAGTTATTTAGAGCTAGTTCAGAAAGTTTTCTTTTTCCAAATCAAGTTGTAAAATTAAAGCTTAAAAGCGTTACATTGTACAAAATTTAAATTTTGTCAAGTTGTTATTTTTTTTATTTTATTTTAGCATTTGTCTTGTGGAATTTACAATTTTTAGTGGCCCCATGTATAAAACTGTGTCTTTGCGATATACTTTCGTCTAATACTACAGTATTTCATGCTGCCTGGGAATAATTCATTCCAAATTACTGCATTAGATAGTGCGTTTTCGAAGATATGATACAGATTATAACATTCCTAGTTGAATCCGTGATTTTTTCTTAATTCTCAATTCTCCATAGATCAAACATTTGCCACTGTTTCGTTAAGCTTGAATACACTATATTTTAACCGTAGAACAAGCTTGGACAGAATTTAAGACTATTAAAAGAAATATGCATCTGGTCTTTCATTTCAGATCTTCAAAACAGACGAAGCAGTATTTCGATAAAGTAGACTTATTTGTAATTAAGGAGGATAAGAGAAAAATATGTAGATTTATAACTGTGCTTTTTTAATTTTAAGTTTTTCAGCTGGTGGTCTGATTTACCTTTTCGCGCCGACTGTCACGCATACGTGCCAGTAAGACACGCACTCAGTTCCCGGCCGACACGCTGGCGTGCCAGAGCGTTTCCTCGTTCACCTCCGGCCGTCACACAGTTGTGCCAGTGTCCTGGAACGTTTAAAAAATATAACTTTTGACACTTGATGTTATTGTATGTCCATACGGTTACAGATACATGTAGATTTGACCTTCTACTGAGAATGGGAGTAGCATGACTCACATACACGTGGTTTTTGATAATATAAACGTAAGTTGAAAGGAATGTTTCTAAATGGTATACTTTACGACGGCTCTATAAATTCGTACGTGGTATTTCTTTATAGTAAGCAGGGAGTTTTATTTTTGCTACAGCGTTGGGTATTTCGGTTTGCAGTCCAGTTTTTAGTGGATAATTAGATCTAGTAGACGTGGATTTTTTCTCATTTTATTGTTAGAATGTCGAAGCTTCGAAAGTGTTAGAGCTTGAAATAGCAGAAATGGCGCAAATTATTTGAAATTATGAGATATTGATTCTGAAGCAGATTTGGATAGTAGTTATAGTGACACTATAATACATATATTCTGATTGTTCTGTTCATGGATTTAGGCTTAATAGCGAAAAACTCTCCGACCCTGGACAGACACTTGCGAAAGAGACTGCCGGCCTCAGCGATAAGCGCGCGTTTGCGCTTCCCGTCGCGAAAGGGTTAACGTAATTTGCAATTTAGTTTAGAAGTACACTTCAGACTGCGTCAGAGAAAAGGATAAAAATACTCTACATTTTACAGATTTTACTAGAGTGACACTTGTAAGAAAACTTAACTAATGTGAAAAGACAAGAAGTGTAAATGACAAATTCTGTGAAGTGAGTGAGTGTCTCTCACCATTAAACGTGTTAAATAATACAACTGGTATAAAATCCTGAGAAATTTATTACATAGCAATCTAAAATGAAAATATGTAGCGTTTATTTCAGTGAAAACAACATAGTCAGTGAAAACAACATAGTCATAACAGGTCAAACATATTCAGTTATTAACTAACAGAACTGCAAGGAGCTCACCATTTTGGTGTCTCACTTGCCAAAATTATGGCTTGAAAATTTTCTACCTTTTTCATGTCTCCCACATATTTCGGGACTGGAGCAGTCAACAAAGACACTCACATAAAATATTAAATACAAGCCACACCTCATATTCGTTTTTTTTTCGCCACTGTCAGAAATATATAGATTTTTTTCACATTCCCAATAGAAACAGCTTATTTTAAATTTGATACTGTCTAAAACAGACACTTTTCAGTGTTAAAAACTAGGACTTTTAAGAGTTTTTTGAAAAGAATGAAATCGGTAAGGGGTAAAAAGAACTTTTTTTAGCCTTTTAAGATGTTGTTATTGGATTACAGGCAATCATCTACACATGAGATCTAGGCCTATGAGTGGGGTCCTTCCGTGGGAGGAGGAGGAGGGGGGGTCTTTTTAAAGGGTCCTAATCCGTATTTTCGCTATGTTTCGGAGGAAACTACGGAAAGTTCCGAACTGTTAGATCGGCGGATGTGACCTGGATTTGAACCAGGCAAGTTTCGTCCCCAGTTCAAGAGTGCTATGTGCTCGGCCTCTGGCCAGGTTAGCCTTCAAAGAATACACAATTATCTAAACAATAGCATACACTGAAACATGTAATTAAAGCACTACTTTCGGGTAAAAGTAAATCATTTGTGATTTAAATTTCAAGCAGCGTTAAAATTAAGCGACCCTGTCGCACATGAGCACATTGACAACACAGTGTTCGATGTTTATTGCAATTTCTCTTTCAAATAAGAACATTTACAACTCAGAGTTGTAAAATTACGAAGTTTAGAGGAAAGAACCCGAGTGCCTTCGGTCAGAAAAGAAGCTTAAGGGGATAATGGTCTTGTGTCTGAGACAAAAACCCCACCCTCTCCTTTGATAGAATGGGTAAGGACTAAAGATGGCTGAAGTGTGAATATCCATGGTTCTGTCCTACCGCATGCTGTCAATCTAACAGTAACAAGTTTTGGGCAGTTTTCTCCAGATATAACAAGCCAAAACGCACTAGAACCCCTTAAAAAGTCCTCAGCCCAAAGCAGCCCCCTCAAGCAGATATCCTTCTTGTGAGTTTGTCTAAATACAACACACACTGATTTCGCAATCGGAGGAGAATTGATGTTTTCAGAATAGTACGGCTGTTGGCAAGTATTATTGGTGTATCCATACTATCTGGCATGCTATAATTACAACAAAAGAACTTGAATTTGTGCTTGCTGCAAGTGAATTTTAAAAAAATACAGCAGAAAATGCTGACATTGGTGTGTATTTTGACAAATTTTTTTATAAAGTTGCGTAATAACATTTCATATATTTAATCGTTACATACGGTACAATGAAATCCATTTGTCGTGATGCAATGTACGTATAAATATAAAATGCACTCAATTATTAGAAATTCCTGTGTAGATATCAAATATATAAACCCTTATACTTCGGTGAAAGGCTGGTCTTCAAAGAATAAAGTAACATCATTGTAAAATTATTAAAACTGGAAGCATCCGAACTTACACGGAACGCAGAAATTACGAGGAAATATGCATTAATGAGATATATTTTGGGGAATGGTATCCAGTAATCCATCTTTTAGACGAACACTATGTCAAATTCTTTGAATTAAATTATTCACTTCTTAAAAGCCGACCTGATTTCCTTCCAGAATCGGAATATCTAACTAGCGCATGTGAATCACATTAAAAATGGATGAAGTTTCTGAACTGTAAGGACTTTTGAATAAGATTTTCAGTATTAGAAATAATAAGGAATTATTCTGCATCTTTCAGGAATTTTGACATTGGAATTCCGAGTGAGCAAGAAAAATTCTAATGTAATATAGATTGTTGTCGAATATTATAAAGCAATAATGTGAACCATTAAAATACTAAACTTTTATTATCCATTTTATTTCTTTTGAATAGATGTGTTTGAAGGAACAGCGATTTCCTTTTTAACAAACTTACAAATTTATTGAGGTTGGAGAAATTATTACATTTTTTTTGTTTCATACAAACATATTATGTATCTGGCATCACTTTTGTCTTATATAGATTCTCCTTCTTTTACCATTCGTTTGCATATTGGTTTGAGAGGAACTCGGTGAATTTAAGAAAATCCCAGTGATAGTTATCGCGGTTTGGCGTTTTATCCTGCAGAATTTTTTACCAATTCCAATCAGTCTGTTTTATGGGGTACACCTGACAATATCAACAGACTACGTAATTTTATCCATTGTTCCCATTCTTTTTGTTACCTATCGCCTGTATTCTATGTTCCGTAAATGGAGTGAGCGGCAGAAGTTTTCTGTTTTATATAGGGCATTTTTTGGCCATTTACAAACACTAAGGGTTGGTGTACAACGTGGATGTAAATCGGATTGATATAGCAAAGTGGGACTGACAGTAATGTTATCAGTTACCAGTTAATGCCTTATTTTTAAAAAAATGTTAAAGCGTTAATCTGATTTCTTAAATTTCATTAAAAACTGTTTTAATTTCTGTGAAACTCCATGATTGAACATGAAATAATTTTACTACTATATCATTTAAGTTGAGTTCCTTTTGAGAAAGAATAGCTAATTTTTTTGATTAAAAACTGACTACAATTTTCTACATTTTTTCAAAAGTGATTGCTAAAATTACAAGACATTATTCTTCTAAAAAAATAAACCAGTCTAAATTGGAAAATTGGGATTTTTTTTAGCTAAGGTAAATTAAAATACAATTTGATAAGGATCAATGAGTTGGTTGTGAACAAGAATACAATACTACAGGCAATGACTGAATGTAATGCATAAGGTTTTGAAATTGCTCCATGATCCATACACAAACTGTCACGATATTTGCTAAGGATATGGTAAAAATTTACGAAAAGCAAATGATTGAAAAATATATATCAAGTTTTGTCGATTCGAATTTTGCTCTCCCATTCAGCTTGATATAATTTTATTTTTACAAATTGCTGCATGATTTCATGATTAACTATATAAAATATGTTATTTTTTGCTATTTGAACTTCAATTTTTCTTTCTCGTATCGGATGGCCATCTGCCGTATTAGTTTCAAACCATGTTTCCCACTTTTTCTTCAGAATATTTAATTATGTTTTGCCTGCAGTATGAGGGTTATATGTATGAGAATTTTAAATATGCATAAATATTTATTTCATTTGAATTCTAAGAATTTTCATTCCAATCTTTAAAAACTATGGCCATATACTCAACAGTTACTATACTATTATTTTCGCTTTACTAGCATACGTGAGTAAATCTAATGGTATTATAAAAGCCATCTTATATCTATCTGAGTAAAAAATATAATATCTTACATCTAATGTTTAGACGATTCAGTTTAAAGGTACATAAGAGAATTGTGTGGATTCTTTCAGAAACAAATTTAATTTTCGTTTATGTGTATAGTAATTTATGTTGGAAAGAAATACTTTCTATACACTGCACAATAAGTTTATAGTTAAGAATACGCTTAGAAATTTCAGTGAATGTAATTAATCTAAACAATTTAAAAGTATTCAACTAAATTTTCCCTCTAATCTCACTTTTAATAAAAAATAGATATTTTATATTTTAATCAGAAAAACACCGGATTTTTGACTGAGTAAACATTCTGGAGAATTACTGAGAAAAAACATAATCGAGTTACAAATCTTTAAACTTTATTTTTTATATAAAAATGATTGCTGTAAAAGAGTTAAGCTCTTAAGTACACGTAATTTGAGCTGAACACCAAACACAAAGGTATGAAGGACAAAAAGCATTTTTCAGCATAACCAACTTTTTTTTTACAATTAGGAAAGAGATTTTAATGTCCAAGGATTATGATTTTTTTTTAACATAACAAGAAAATAGTTCAATGTATAATGAAGCAATATATTCAGGTTTTTTGATTCCTAATAAACTTTTGTTGCAGTAACCACTTTTTATGTTTCAATAAGCTTATTAAAACCAGCATAACAAGGTTAAACGGTAATCCTTGTAAATAAAATTTGCTTTTCCAGAAAAGGATTTTCTTAGAAATAATTGCATATTTTTTTTTCTGGAGTAATAACTATTCCAGAAAAAAAAGACATTATCACCGCTAACGGAAATATTAATTTTAATTCCGAAAATGCTGTTTTGCAAGTTTACATAGAGTGTGAAATCAAAGGTAGCTGAATAACCTCATAAAAAGACGAATTCTTCTTTTGATCGCAAAATGAGCTCTCTACCGTTATACACGGTGTATTAGAATTCATCATCTATATTTGGTGGGGAGATAGGGAATAGAATAAGAAGATTGTTTCACACAGGAAAACATGATGTTGTCAATACCAACTGAAGGAAATCGACCCTTACGGCTTACGACTATGCACCTGTCTCAGGGACGGGATATCCAAATTTTGAAACAATTTCCGATGAACGACCTAATCTGCATTTGGATTCGCACTCCCAGAGGTGTTACTTGAACACGGAGGGCATTGGAACCACGAACAGATTTTACGCGCACCAGCTTCCTTTAGCGCACATGGTCCCCCAGTAGTGCTCCCCAGAGGGGTTTTCACCCTCTCAAGTGCTGACTGGAGCGAACGCTGCTACAGTTTCGGTATTCTAAAGGGAAATCTACATTGCTCACTTATCTATAACAGATGCATAATTTAATCGCAATGCCACCTTTTTGGGTCACCCTGTATACAGTGGCCATACTACAACAATATGCACTTTCAAATTACACATTAGATTTCAACCACACAGGTTTATTTTTCTATAAGAAAAAAATGAGTGAAATATAGTTTGAGAATTTTTTTTGTCGTGTAATTAATAAATTTCTTAAAAATTATTCAGTTTTATGTTAAATAAGAAAATGTGAATGTTTTCTGAAAAACATTTCTTTTTCTATTTTGCTTAAAAAGTGACTTTAAAGGATTAAATTTTGATTTCCATTCTATTATTGACTCAATTTTAATGACTTAGCTTTGTATTTTAAGACCAATGATATTGGTTTTTTTTCTGTTAGAAAATATTCTACTTAAAAATATTGATTTTAATAAATTTTGATTTAAACGTAACAAGCATATCATTATCATTTAATTGGAATCGATACAAAGTACATAAAACCTTGCATCGATTTCTTGAAACTTGACCAAGAAATATATATTCTTCTTTTATCTTAATCTCGAATTCTAGAGAAAAAAAAATCTTCAAGTAATTACCATTATAATTATAAGTGTAATTAAAAATGTGTCACCAAAAAAACAGAGTCAATCGATAATTAAAAGTAAAATAACCATTTGTCAGGAAAGATTAAATACTGTAAGAAAGGGTGTTATTTCATTAGAAGATTAGATTCAAACCGTTTTATTTAATTACCTCATTGATAAATTTATATGAAGTCGATATTAATTTTTTTTTCTGATGAATTTTTAAGGTAAAAAAGTTTTAAGGAGTTTAGGAAGAAACAAGATTGAATTTCGTGATTACAAATAAAAGAAACCTTGTTCTGAATTACTTTTAGAATTGAAAAGTGAATTATTAGTTAGAAAAAACCACCTTTACAAACAAAGTAATTATTTAGTTTAATCAATGTTGACTAAATGTTATAAAATACAACCAGATACAAGTATTTTAATGCATATTTAAATGTAAATGTAGAATGCCGTTTTACCCTGTAATATGGCTAAATTGAAAAAACATCATAATTTCCTTTTGTTTCACTTTTCAGAACTTACTTTCTACTTCGCTAGGACAAAGGCACTCCAAGGAACAGTTTACAGACAAACTCACAGAGGCAATAAGTAGAATCAGGTATTAGTGCATTATAACTTAAGTACAGATTACAAAATAATAACCAAGTTTATTTGTGTTGTGCTTAATTGGTGTATAGGTATCTTCCAATCATAATTTTTTATCCATAAGAAGTATTTCATATAATAAGATTCCCTTACTATTAACAATTTCATTTTTCAAGCTTATGAATGCGTTTGTAAAAAATTAGTCACATAGGCTTGTAGACTTATAATGCGTACAAAAATCAAGCACAGAATAAAAGGTTACATTAAAAAAAATTGAGAAAAGGAAAAAGAAGGTAACTCCTTCATTTATTTTTTCTTTGTGTTCAAATCATGAAAAATACTATATTAATTCAAATACGTTAGTCACTAAACAATTAAAACCTTTCCAGTTCATATTTATGATAGTCAACAAAGCTATAATTAAGTAATATTGCATCGCGATGTCTTATATTTTATGTTTTCAAAAATAGTTGTATTATTAGCAAATCTTCTATTTCCTTCATTATATAACTGATTCAGCTGAACACGCTTATTTCAGAGACAATTTGAATTTCACCGTTTCGGGCTTAAGTCTTTTGCTTTGGGCAGCGAAAAAAGAAATCCAATTAACTTCAAAATTTGCATAAAACTCCTTTTTTAAAAACTCTCTACAGAACTATTATAAAAAACAAAACATCAGATATGTTTAAAATACATTTTTATGACTAGAAATTAAACGTTATCTTCTAAAAATGGAAAAGGAAAACTTTATTGTTTGTTTTGAAAAGCATTTTAAAAATATATATTTTACAAAGAACATAGTGTGATATATTGAAAAAAAAAAGAAAATGTTATAGAAAGGGCATCTTTTAAAATAGTTTCATTTTATCGGCCCTTGTCTGCGAACTGCTGCATTAATTTTCTGTTGCTGCCTTATACTGCTTAAGAGAGATGTTATTTACTTGGATAAAAAATAACATATACATATTAAAATCTGGAAAACAGAAGAATGCTGAATTTGCTACTACTTTGGAATGCCATTTTGCTATTAATAAAGTTATTCTCAATTTGCCGTAAGCGCTGGCTTCATTCCGTCCCAGAGAATGTTATTGTTCTAAACTAGTTCTAAACTGATTAAAAATTTGTTGGATATCGTGAAAGATGAATTTCGTTTCATATAAAATTTAATATTTTGTTTGTTTCTGAAATATTTGAAAATGAAATATGTTCCCCGAGTTTTTAATTTATTTCTGTATTTTTCTTCTAGGTGTATGAGTTATTGAAACTTGTGAAGTTGCAAAGAATGTTACAGCTGCTTCGACAGAAAAACAGTATCGACTTGCAGTACTGCGTCAATATAAGTACAACTTTATTTGAGAAGCATCTACAAAATACTGGATACACATTTGAAATAATTCGGATTTTGCTCTCATATTTATAATTCATTACGTTTTTATATGAAACATTTTAACTGTAAAATGAATGTTGGTTCAATATTATGTGTCAATATTTCTGCTACCATTTGTAAAAAACACAGTCAATAATATGGGAATATTTGTTTTATTAATTCTACACAGCTTAAACGTAAATTTACTTGTAACATTCTTCGATTACAATTTAAATGGTTGTAGTGTAGGAGAGAGTATACAGCTCATAAAGTAATATTTGGAAAATAGAAATAATTTGTATATGCTAATTATCAGTGTTAAAAGTCAATGTTTATGATGCTTTTTAAAGGTGACGTAAAGGCACACCTTTTACAACAAATTTTAGAAGATTTTAATTAATATCATATCAATCCCAGACAGCACATAAGCTTAAATCAACCTTGACATTGACTTGAATTTGACGTATTAATACAAGCTTGACTTTTCAATCCATTAGCTTAGCTTGATTTGCACTGATGGCGCCATCTGTCGCTGTAGGCGAGAAGGAGAATGGACATTGAAAAGTCTAAGGGGAAGGAATGAATCGGATAAGCCCCTGTGAAGTGTAACACGAGGGGAGTTTTAGTTTTATTTACATCTAATTAACATTAGTAATTCCATTAACTAATTAATAAGCCCTAAAATAAATTTTAATATAATTAACACAATTTAGTTAGTTAATATACTTCACTTTATGGGTGATAGAATGAGGCGGTTTCCGGCCGCTACAAAATAATTTATCATCAGTCATAAATATACTTGACCATAGAATTAAAAAAAAGATTCTTTATTTCCAAATATGGGAATTCTTCAAAATAAAATACAATTATTCTACGAAATTGATTTAAAATCAGCCGTTTGTCTCGATTTTGAAAGTTTTAAAACGTGTGCTGCTCTTAAGTTTATATTATGTTTATTTCCCTATTAGTAGAGTCTCTAAATCATACATAACATTATTTTAATTTTGATGCATCCCATGGAAAAATAAATGAAACAAAATCACACATCGGCTACATATCAATCTGGCCAGAAAACCGCGTGATAACACTCTAATAGTCTCTTCAAACTTTAGTCATATCGGCCCGACTGAGAGTGGCGCAACGGTTAGGACGCTCGCCTCCTAACCCAAAGGTCCCGGGTTCTATTCTAGTCGCGGAATCTTGATGGAAACAGATTAAATTAAATTACAATTTCGGCGTAGAGGGGAAAATGCGAGGCAAAATAAAATATGTGGGGCGAGTTCGGCAACCCGTGAAATTAGGAAATTTTTTTTTAGGAAAATTTTTTAAGCTTGAAATTAAGCTTGCTATGTCAAGCTTGATTCAAGCTTGAAATGTCAAGCTTAATGCAAGCTGGGCAAGTGTAAACTAGAACACTTGATTCAAGCTTGCATTAAGCTTAAACGCTTGAAATTTTCAAGCTTAATTCAAGTTTACTGACTTGATAAATCAAGCTTGCTGCAAGTTTGATGCAAGTTTGCTGTGCTGTCTGGGATCCTGGCATATAAATTGAAGTCGATAATATGAAACTCACAAAACAAAGTACGTTCTTTAACACATGATGTGTTCATTTAATTTCGTGACTGGCTTAGATTTGCCTTCCCTAATTATACTCCAGTTTTTCTGTTATACACTTACATAATTCGTTGATTAAAATATGCAAATATCGTAAAATACTTTTTCAAGTTTAAAGTCATTCTTAGTGTCGTTTTCTTTGTTTAAAGTAAGTAGAAATTAGTTTTAATTTACTCCAATTAGAATTTTTGTAAGTTTCTGCAAGTTTTTATTTTGTTAGTAAGGACTGAACTCAGTAGAGCATGCTGAAATATATGAAATAAGTAAGTAAAATGGTAGGTTTGTTTGACCTATTTCTTTCCTTCGTTGTACACCCCCAGCAATTCATTCTGTGTCCAGCATTGCCGCTTGGCTTTAGTTCCTTAAATTGCTCTGGAACTAAATCAAATTGAACTTGAGTCTGAAGCGTGTTTGAGTACGTTACAGCGTAAAGGCTTTAAGCAACAAAAAACGTTACATTTTCATAATCTTCAAAGACACTCGGAGGGTTAACCCTTTAACGCGCAGTGTTCCCGGACTGGAAACACCAAACTTTGACGTTTTGACTTTTGCCAGTCACGAAGAATAGATTTTATTTCTATAAAAATAGTTGCGGGTGACATAGCTCCACGACATAGCTCCTTTACTTTTTAGCACGTCATTTCCCGCAAAAAAATGGTCACGATTATTTTTAACAGCACTGGCATCTGCTGAAAAATGGAAGAATGCGAGAACAGCTGGATAGATTGCCCAATGCTGAAAAAAGGGCAGCCGTTGCCATCGCTCGACTTAACTACCAGCAAGATGGCGGACGATCGAAATGTTCATCGCGTGCCAAGATCTAGAGACCCTTTTTTGACGACAGCTGGCTGTGCCTAACTACCAGCAAGATAGCGGACAATCGAAACGTTCATCGCGTGCCACAGATCTAGAGACCCTCTTTTGACGCAGCTGGCTGTGCCGGCACAGCCAGCTGTTGTCAAAAAAGGGTCTCTAGATCTGTGGCACGCGATGAACGTCTCGATCGTCCGCCATCTTGCTGGTAGTTAAGTCGAGCGATAGCAACGGCTGCCCTTTTTACAGAATTGGGAAAGGGTTGCGCCTCAAAGGGTTAAATCAAAATAGACAAACACACAATCTCGAAGTTACAACGTATTCTTACCTTTCACTGTGCTTGCAAAAGCAAAACATCAAAGAAAGAAAAACCTGATAACCCACGAAGTTTCCTCTTGAATAGAGATGAAATACACTTTTAATTTCCGATTTCTCTTTCAATTTCAATATCGCTCGCTTCTTCCGTCGTAGCAATTTGCTAAAACAATGAGGTTATTTTTAACGATAAGCACTGCCTTTTGTCGCCGATGTAAATGAACTTTTGAGAGTTTCGTAGCGATCGTGGTGTTTCGCTGTAATTTAGCAATTTGAGATGCATTGTTATCTGTGACTCACGTCGTTTTGAACGCGAAAATAATTTTTTCTTTCTTTTTCTCTAAAGAACTGCATTTTTATCACTGTTACATGAAGCCTAGTTCAATTAAAGTACGTAAGTCTTTGTCCTGCTAAAAAGCAGCTGAGGTTAGTCCAAGATCTCTATGTTTCAGCAGTGTTTTAGGGTGTTAGGTAAGCGTTTACTTTCTTCAAAAGAGGCTGAAGGATGAAAATAAACTGAATGAAATTAACCTGTTAAAATTTTTTAATCGCGTACAAGAATGCAAGGTCCCTTGCACTAACATACTTCTGTTTGATTTTCATACTGAAAAGTTAAGAACCTTTGAAAAATTGACTAAAAATAAAATTATTCTTTGTTTAAAAACAATAAATTGTTTTTAAACAAAGTTGGAAATGTGGTAACACACTTTAATTCTTTATCTTTTAGAGATATATGGGCAATGTAAATTGAAAAAATGTTGGAATTAATATAGAAAAAAGGTTACGGTACGAAAAATCTCCTCCCTTTAATTAAAAAAAATACACATTTTAAATTTTATATACGACCCCTGTACAAAAAAATCCCGATTATTAAACTGTGTCCATTAAAATCACCAAACTTTATTGTTCTCACATTTAAAGTTTTTATGAAAGAATGAACATTTCGCCAAGTTGTGTAGCTTTTGGCCCGTACTTGGCGGTTATCTTCAAATGACGCCAAACTTGGCGAATTTCGGTGGTTTTTTCGAGGGAGGCACAGGACTGTCGTCGGAACCTTAGCTAGCTATATTTTAGGGTGGTATTGCTCTTAGACAGGATGAATGTCTTCAAAACTAGCACTCACCGTAATGCATTGGATTACTCCTGTAGACGAATTATAAATGATAAAGACACTATTTTCGATGGAGAATTTCATTTTGTAATAATATATATAAATTTCGTTTCGCAGCCGAATATTTCTAACAGACGCTTTAATGAATGACTGCTCATAGTGGGTATTATATTGAAATTCTCTTGGGTCCCCCTTTAAACAACTATCAAAATGATTGGAACGAAAAAAGGTGGTGTGCTACTAGATGTCACAACAATCTAAATACAAAATTTCAACATTCTAAGACAAATAGTTTTGAGATCTGCAAGTTACGTGCATATATACATACATATACAGGGTGTCCAGACTCAATGTGACCCAATAGCTAATTCCCGAACCGTTCGATTTAGACATGCAATTCCAATTTGAAAAATGTTTTTAAAAAAGTAAAGAATGTTTTTACGTGCTTTTAGAACCAAAAAATCCATTTAGAAAAAATTACAAAAATTAAATTTTTATACGGTCCCCAGGTCCTATCACTTATATTTAGGAAAATATGCAGTACACAAAAACAAAGTAAACACAAAAAGTTTCATTTATTGCGATAAAAACTGACCGAGTTATGGAACTCGGTCAGTGAAAATCACACATTTCATCCATTCTCGGCCATTTTCAAGAAGCCAGAAAGGGATCGTCTCTAAAGTGAAATTAATTGGAACACTGCCAGGAAACTTTCGCTCTTGCATATCACTCTTATGTAAATGTGTACGTGTAAAACATAGAAAAAATAAAATATTTTGGACGAAGAGAACTTTTCAAAAGCAGTTCCAAAAAAAAAAAAAAAAGACTTATTGGCTGCGGCTTCAGACTCATACGCTGCGGTACTGATCATGGCGAACGTTAAAAATCTGCTGTGCAGTCGCTTGCAATTGCATACAGTCGTATTCTAATATTACGAATTCTAGTACGGGAGAACGAGATGTATATACAAATGAAGAATACTGCGAAATGGTACTGTTGTATGGGCAGTGTAATCGAAATAAGAGAGAGGCGGCAAGACTTTATGCCATTAAATTTCCCAATTGAAGACATTCATCTTATTGTACAATTGCCCGTGCTGTTCAACGCTTGTATAAAACTGGAAGTCGTCATAGACGTATTCCCTTGTCTCGTGCCACACCTTCAAGCTTGCGTGTACCCGCTGAGGATGTTCTAGGGGCCTGGCACATCCTGAAAGTAGTGTCCGGTGTATTAGCAAGACTTGTTCCTACTCAAAATCGACGATGTGTGGAACATATTACATATGTACGGTGCATATCCTTATCGTCCAGACCTGGCGCAGGAACTAATGCCCGGAGACTAAAAGCGTCGTTTTGATTTTTGCAATTTCGTGTTAAACACACTGGATGAAAATCCAGATTTTTTGAATGAAGTTTTGTGGTCGGATGAATACCCGTTCTCGAGGCAAGGCACTATTAATACAGAGAATACGCATTATTGGTCCCTCGAAGACCTACATCTAATACGACCGAATCGCTACCAAGAATGTATCGGTGAATGTGTGGTGCGGAATATGGAAGAGCACCTTAACTGGCAGAATTAACCTTCTCGAACGGAGTTTAAAAAAAAAAAAAACCAAAAAACAAAAAAAACTTTACATCTTTTTTTTTTGCGAAAAAAATGGTGTAACTTCGGGTATATAAAGCTTAAGTTTGGCTTCCTATTTTCGAATATGAGTTGTTGGGATATTTCGGATTGACGGACAATTTGATTGATAGTAAATTTGCTTATCATAAATGTTCTAGAAATGATCAATAACTTTTGAACATTTTGAAACTAAATTCTTTGTTGTATGCAAATTTCTGAAATAAAGCATATATTTAAGAAAATATATACAACTGTTAAAAATAAAAAGGTTTATTTTTTCATTCTTGCATATAGCTTAAAGCCTTTTACTATACAACATTTAAAGATATGCAAAATCGTTCACAAAACAGCACAAGGACTTTACTGATAATGAACTAAAAACAATTAATCTGTGTTCATGTTTGTGAGAATTGCTGTTATATTTAGCACTAAAAAAAGTTAATTTTGAACTGCGCGAGCGGAAAGAAACGGAACTTAGGCTGACATAATGTTCAAGTAAACTTTAGAATGCAATTTATGTAAAATTCTCTACTCAATATCCTGGAAACATAGCAGAATTTCAACAGTAAAGTGAGTGCTAAACAGAATTTTTTTCACGAAATGCGTCATTTCTGAGATAAAACAATGCGATATTAAATGATAAAAATAGCAACTTTATTTGAAAAACTTGGAACGCTTTTTATTAAAAACCTTCATCACATCTTGCAGCTGATTCCATTCGCTGAGAACAAATATTGAATTATTTCTATCCAATTAAAATCCCGAAAATATTATTCATGATTAAAAGTTCTAAACGTTTCGGATTAGGAACCTCTTATAGAAAGGATTCCTAAACTAATTTTGAAATAATTAAGAACTCAGCTTGGAAGAACAGTAAATTTCTCCCCATATTTAGAGAAGTGAAAATACGTGTAGTTGAAACAGAACAATTGAAGCAGAAGTAGTTACCTTTTAGTTTAACAATCTGCTAAAGCATTGGCTCGATTATTTTTGAAAGTGTTATTCTGTTCGAAAGGTTTTACTGATACTACATTTAATTTCTCAAAAGCCTATTTCAGTTAACCTAATTTTGCCCGAAAAATAAATATTAAATATGCTTCATAGAGTGGGTTACATAATTTAAGGAAATTATTTTGTTGCAGAAGATTCAAAATGGAGAATTTCCAACAGCCAATATTTCTGAAATTTCAGGGATTACTCAAATCCATGACGTTCAAAAATTCTAGGAAATGAACCAGTCAGTTTAATTTTTGATTCCAAAAGCTAATTATTGAGGTTCATTAATCACGTTTGTTTTAATTGCTTACAGTAATTCATTTAATGATAATGATTCATATGATTTCATTTAATTAAAACAATGAGGTTTCAATGATTTCTAAAACATAGCTCATAACACAGAAGTAATTGAAATCATTAACGGAAAATTAATTAATTTTGAAGGATTGATTATCCACTCTTAATTGAAAGAGTTTTGTAAAAATATACGGATAAACTTCACAAATAGTGTCATCTACAGAGATGAGGAAGATTCAAAAGTTTTTGTCATTAATTATAAACTTACCAGGATTTGATATTTAATTTTTTAATTTTTTTTCAAAGCTGCTTAAAGGATAAAATATTATTATAACAAAATTATTAGTTTTACATTGTTCATAGTAGGCAAGTAAAGTAAAAAAAAATATATAAGTTCGATATTT
The DNA here is from genome assembly GCA_038373885.1 of Cheiracanthium punctorium. Classification (NCBI taxonomy): domain Eukaryota; kingdom Metazoa; phylum Arthropoda; class Arachnida; order Araneae; family Cheiracanthiidae; genus Cheiracanthium; species Cheiracanthium punctorium. The sequence goes on along the minus strand of JAWZYV010003772.1, from coordinate 163,129 downwards.
AAAAGAAATTTTAATTGTTGTTATTTTATACTTTTACATACGTTAAGTACATTTATAATCAAATCCTCATATGGAAACAATATTGTGCGAAATTGAACATAATTAATAAATGTATTTTTTAAAGTTATTGAATTTTTAAATTCAATGTTAGCTTTAAACATCAGTGTTTTTCGAAATTATAATTTTTCAAAAGAGATAAACAAACAGTTTTGTATTTCATTTTTGCCATTACACACGATACATGCAGTATCGTGGGCAGTTGCGAAAGTATTTGAGTTAAAGTTTTTCAGTTTGTATGCTGTTTTAATTGAAGTAAATTTTATATTATGTATTTTATATCATACTTGTATCGTAATTTTCTGTATTGTTTTGTTTCACCGTATTTCTGGATTTTTGCATCCAATAAAACTCATTGCAAATTAACGTAATACATAATTTTGATGTTTAATTTATCTTAATTTATAAAAATGCGTATCCTCTCTTCATGCTTTTATACATTTTACCAGATTCTTGAGAAAAAAGTGGTAATAAACATCCTTGAAAATCAGTCACCTAAGATATGTAAAAAGCTGTCTTGCTCTTTTTTTCTCAGGTACTTTTAAATCTACAACTTATAATGTATTCAAACTGAACTAAATGCTTATAAACATTAAAAAATCATTTCGTTGAGACTGCCATAGAAACTGTTACAGTCTGATCTTCAAGCAAATAAAATAAATAGAATTTCTTATACAAATATATACATATCATTTCCATGATACACAATTTGAACTTCTTTGAATGCCCCATTTAGACAATAGCTCGTTTTAAACGATTTGCGACCGTAGGCTATATAATGTATAAGAATTATTTTTTGTAATCCCTTAAAAAACTAACAACTACACACTCACCAAAATCTGCAGATCATGTGATCGTGACCTTTTATATACATGCCCAATTTATGCTTAATCGAAATGCGCCTTTTAGACTCTAACGCACTTTGCATAATTTCCGCCCATTGGCCATAATGTAAAAGAAATCATTTTCGTAACCCTGTAAAAAAACTATAAGTCCTATACATACAAAAATCTATAACGGTCTCGTGGCGGTAGTTTATAACATATATACCAAATATGAGCTCACTTGAATGGAGCGTTGAAACGATAGCGCACTTTCAAGAATTTCCCTACAAGAATAATTCTTCTTTCATGCACGCTTAAATCTATTGATTAAAACTAACACTCCTTTATTGATTAAATTTCTTATCGGGTGATTTAAATCCTTTTACTCTAAAAAATACTCGTGAAAGACAATAATTTGTTATCTCCTCAATTTCCCTCAATGCTCAGGATTCGCTAGTTTCTATTATACTCCATTTTTCACTAAAATCTTGTCTATTTGAGAATTCTGTCTCTCCCCCACGAAAGATGCGTAGTAAGGTATCCTATTACTTTCACGTGACCAACGCTCTGGCTCTAACGGAAAACGGTACAGTCACCACAGACAACACAACGCGTGGATCGAATGGCTTACGCAGTGGTTATTTATATTCTTTGTTCGGCGAGCATCGAAGAGCAAACATGTCGTTATCAAAATATGAATTAAAAGAGTTTCTGAAGAGGATACCCGATGATACTTTAGAATGGTGATAATTTTATTTTATATCCGAATACCAAATACATCTTTTTCATATTCAGAGTTGTGAAATAAATTCAACCTAAATGTGGAGAGGATGCTTTCGGTAAAAATTTTGTTTTAACGGACATAGTTTCTTACGATTGGATTATAAAAATCTCGTCGCTCTTGTAAAACAAATGAAGTTATGATGTCTTCAGTCAAGTGAGTAAGTACTATTTTACCTTTTTCATGTAAATAAATTGGGTTGCTGCTTTAATTAAATCTCACAGCTGGTTTAACCATGATTGCATTTGTGTATTCTGACTGTACTGTGAATTCGTTTTATAACTAGAGACTATAGTGAAATTATATTCTATTCATTAAAAAAATACTTTTTTATGGTGTATTAAGATTTATGTAATGTATTTGTCTTGATTTAAAATAAATCAAGACAAATAGCCGATAATAAGGCCGATGGGTGGGGTGCCTCCGTGGCGGTCTTTCTTTTCTCGGGCTTATAATCATAGCTTATAATCTTTTATATCTATAATCTTTTATAATCATAGCTTATAATCTTTTATTTTCTCGGGCTTATAATCATAGATTACAGCTCTGATAATAAAAATTGAAGAAAACGAATCATTCAATATATCAATCAAAAACAGCAAATTTTCATAAGACACCCTTTTTCTAGTTTAAAATAATAATATTAATTGAGTACAGATATATTAATTAAAAAAGGACTGATTTTGTAAAAACGCTCATTCTATAGCTTAAATAATAATCATAATTGAGTACAGTTATATTAATCAAAAACGGACAGACACTCCTCATTTTTGATTATTATTTAGCCTAAACGGAGCTGTTGTAGAATGCTCAAAAATTGAGAATTTTTCGCTCCATTGATATTTGTCGATTAATGGAGCAAATTTTACTCAATCGGGAGAATGGCTGTTTGAAGTCAATGATTGAGTAAAAATATATTCCGTTTGATTATTATTTTACTCAATAGATTTAAGCGTGTGAATATCGATAGGCCATAATGTAAAACAAATCTTTTTCGCAGCCCTGTAAAAAATATCCTATACACACCAAAATCAGTACCGGTCTTGCCACGGACAATAGAGAAGTTGTCGGCGGTCATAAAAGGACATTCCGTTGACCGGTTCACACGTCGTATAGTTGTTTTTAAAATAGATAAGTAACGCTGAAGTCCGAGAAAACAGAGTCGAATTCATTGCTGTACACGCTACATTTTATTGAAGTTGACAGCACAAAAAAAATTTCAAGAATAAATTCACTGCAAAACATTGTTTTACAAAACGTAACGCCAGGAACAAATCTAATTGTCTCGCATAGCCACACGGCATGCCGGAGTTCCATAATTAATCAAACACAAACCTTCTCAAACGGAGAAAAATGAGCTGTGTTAAAAACTTTTTACAAAAAGGCCAACTTTTTACAGCTTGGCAAGAAAAATATGAGCCACTCATAAGCCACTGCCTATCGGACCTAAACTGTCCGATAGGCGTTATAAATATAAAATACACTCATGTCCATAAATTAAGGATAATTCAGAATCACGCAGAAATTGATCTCTAAAATAAAAATTTCACCTGTGGAATGATCACACACATCTTGAAGAAGAATATGCAAATTACAGGAAACCACCAGATGGCGTGGATGGTACGTCACAATGACGAGAGTGTAAGAGAGGGGTATATAAGGAATGGTGACAAAGAAGTAAAATTGTTCACAAGCGCTGTGAAAGCCTTTCAGTGCAAAAACCGCATAGTTATGGCACAAAGGAGGCATTTGGATGATGTTTTACGTGGCAGAATTATCGAACGACTGGAATGTGGACGTAGGCAGCTGGAAGTATCCGAGGAACTTGGAATCGCCCAGAGTGTCATCTCCAGGCTTTGGCAACGATTCCAAGATGATGGTAATGTGAGTAGACGTTACAGTACAGGTCGCCCCGGAGTTACAACGCCGAATGAGGACCGCTATTTGGCAGTTACTGCCAAAAGAAACAGACGGAGTACAGCATCAGACCTGTCTCGTCAGCTCTCTTCAGCTACCGGTACGACAGTTTCAAGGCAGACCGTGTACAGACGCTTAGGGCACATTGGTCTATATGCTCGTAGGCCTGTCAGATGTGTTCCACTTACCGCAACTCACTGTCGCCTGCGATTAACCTGGAGTAGGGAGCATGCATTGTGGACACCGCAACAGTGGTCTTGTGTGATGTTTTCCGACGAGTCCAGGTTTAGTTTGGAGTCTGATTCTCGCCGGACATTCATCTGGAGAGCGCCAGGTACCCGTTACCACCAAGAGAACACCATTGAAAGACACCGTTACGGTGGTGCAGGATGGCTCGTTTGGGGAGGAATTATTCTTGGTTCCAGAACTGACCTGCATGTTCAGAGTGTAACGATGACGGGCCACATCTATCGGGATGTCATTCTGGAACAACATGTACGTTTGTTTCGGGGCGCCATGGGTGCTGAATTTGTGTTTATGGATGACAACGCCCGTCCTCACCGTGCAAACATTGTAGACGAATGCCTTCAATCGGAGGATATCACCCGTATGCATTGGCCAGCATACTCACCGGACTTGAATCCAATAGAGCATGTGTGGGATATGCTTGGCCGACGAATTGCAGCCCGTCAACCCCCTCCCACCTGTCTACCGGAACTTCGGAGTGCATTGCTTGATGAGTGGTGTAATATTCCCCAAGATCAGATTGATCATTTGATACTCAGCATGCCTAGGCGTTGTCAGGCCTGTATTGCATCGTCCGGGAGACATACTCCGTATTAACCATCCTACTAACCATGTTATACTGTTTTTTGTAAATAGGTTCTTTTTTGAAATTTGGTCAAGGGAGTAAAACTTGCAATTTTTATTAATTATGTCAAACATATAGCATCTTTTTTGCTCTTTACTTTTTGTTTAATAAACAGACTTTACAAATAAGTCAAATTTGTTTTGCTTCTTTCTCTTTCTTTGCCTGAACTTCATTATCCTTAATTTATGGACATGAGTGTATTTGAAACTAACGGTTTAAATGCATATCTCCAAGGCAGAAGTGCCAGAATTAGGAAACGCCATACCAAAAGCCTACAACCCTTCAAAACTAGACAACATCAGACTGAATGGAACCCCAGAATTTGCATTGCTTACGCTAAACCAAATTGAATTAAGAAGAGGTATATCTCGAATTCATAGACACATAGTCGCAAACGATAAAAGCGGAAGCGCATTTTATCAAGCTGAAAAGCTAAATGGAGAGAGAGATTAAAACTCAATACAGAATATTTGATTTACAAAAATGAAACGAAAGAAGAATTATTTTAGAACCTAAAAATATATGTGGTATGCATCACGTGTATCTCCCTAGAGCCTAAAAAAAATTTGAGGTCAGAAAAATATGTTTGTTTGTTTGTGGGTTTACGGCCGATTAGCTACGCGTGGGCTCTAGGCCGATGGGTGGGGTGCCCTCCGTGGAGGTCTTTCTAAGGGATCCTAACCCGTATTTACGCTAAGTTTCGGAGAAAACCACGGAAAACTCCGAACGGTTAGGTCGACGGACGCGCGATGGGACCCGAACTCGGGACCTTCACACTTCGCCCGTCTACCATTTCCAGTGACATAACCACTGTGCCATGGTGAGACCAGAAAAATATGTGATTTGCATCAGACGGTGGTTTATAACATATATACCAAATTTGAGCTCAATCGAATGTACCCTTTATGAGATTACGTGTTCACTCACATACACACACGCACGCACGCACACATGCATACATACATACATACATCTCGTAAAAATAGCATAAATGAATTCAGAAGACCTCAAAACGTGTAAATACACCAAAATTTCAAAGTCGATTTTTTTCATGATTACAATACTTTCCTTACATGGTACATGTTCGGAAAGTAATAAGCGTAAATATAAACGCCGAAGTTTATACTCTATTCTGCAATAACAAACCTCGTAATACACGCTATATTTGAAGTTTTGACTGTCAAAAGAAAAAAAAAAAAAACATGTTTAGACCTTATTGAAACTTTTAATGAAGCCACGTATAAATTTATTTTTCACTTCGCAATTTCCAGTACAAGATATGATTTTTTATTTACTTAGTTATTTTCTTGAGTTTCGTTTGTCTGATTTACGGAATTTCGTGATCTACAAAGAAAATGAAATTCGTCCTCGATGGGGGCTGCAGCAATATTTTGATACAACAGAAAACTGAATGGGTCAATTCAGATGCTTTTTCCCACTAGCTATTTCAAATGCCCTGAAATTGCAAAAATTGCAAAAAAGTTGTTTTGAAAATAAAAATAGGGCGTATATGTGAAAGTTTGTAACTTTTCTATCCAAATAAAATAATTCCCTGAAGTAAAAAACAAATTTAAATCCAGGGAATAGGTAGATTTTCAGAATTTTAACTTTTTTTATATTTTTTTATTATTATTATTTTTTTTTTACACAGTTATGGAAAATTCTAAGCCGATCGCCTCAACACTGTGAATTTTATTACGGTTTTTGAGCATAAAAATTGAGTTTTTAGCACCAGAGTGCTATTAATTTCAACCTTGCTTTTTGTGTAGACACGATTTTGGTACAATTTTCGCGTCGAGTAAATTTTCAAGCGTGTTTTTTTTATTAATTGTGTGGTTTTTTTTATAAATATATTTCGAGTATAGCTAGAAAACACCTGGCGAATATTGTAAAATAGTTTTAGTAGGCGATTTTAAAATAGATATTAATTCCGAAGAAGTGTTTTATAGAACAGCGAAGACAAATACGGTACACTGATAGATTAGGATACACTTTCCAAATGGTATTTATAAAGGTGAAGTAGAGTTTGACTATGCCTGGCGTATATTGTAAAACAGTTTTATTAGGCGATTTCAATATAGATTTCTATTCCGAAGAAGTGTTTTATAGAACAAGGAAAGAAAATACGGTACACTCATGGATTATGATGCCCATTCCAAACAGTCTTTAAAATGTCTACGGCATATATTTGAAATATGCTTTCAGAAGATTGTAAAACAGTTTCAGTAGGCGATTTTCAGATAGATTTCGATTCCAAAGATGGGTTTTATGAAACAAGGAAGCAAAATACGGCATATTCATGAAGAAATGATACACTTTCCAACTTAGTGGAATAAGGAAGAAAAAATAGGGACGGCGCATAAACTATGATACGCTTTTAATATATAGCACTTTGGTGTGTATTTAAAATCTGAAAGTGTTTCAGATTTTCTTCCTTTTTTGGGGGGGGGGGATTAATGGCCGTACATGTTTTGTTCTGCAGTGGTACAATCCGAAATTGTTACACTTAGGCTTTTATTTATGTGCTTGTATTTTGCAAGAAATCAATTTAATCCAACAAGAAATTTAATGAAGTAAAGCACGATCTCTAATATTCAGAAAAAAAGGTGCCTGATAATGAATATATATTTTTTAATAATTTTAATTCATAATATTTGAAATATATTTATAATGTGTTCTATTTAAAATTAATCGGATTTTTCGCAGTGCAGAGAAGAAAATTAGTGTTAAAAATGAATGTTTAAAAAAAGTGATAAAGAACGATATTCATAGTTCAGTTATTAAAAATTTGCTTCTTTTGAAGAACTTTAATAAACGAGTTTTTCATTTTGGTTGACTAATAAATTCTGTTAATGAAATTTTATAATTTCTTATGAAATAATTTTCAATACTTAAAGAACTGAATGTCTAATTGATTTTTTTCATATTGTAATGCTTTGATTTGAATTTAAACTTTCTCTTTTCGTTTGATATTTGTAAAAGATTACACTTTTATAAAGAATAGAATTATATCATTATTTCAAAGGAGTATGCTGTGAAATGAAATTTACTTAGATCACTTCATGTTCTTATTTTTAGCGACATTTCTCGGTTCGAAGGTATTTTAGTGATTTATCAGAAGTACGCAAGTTGAACCAATCAGATGGAGTGATTGAACATCGATACTCTTTACTTGTACTGTTTATTGGTTGATTGGCAGTAAAAATCATTGGAAAGAGGAAAAATGACGCCACACCGATATCGCGATAACTGATTACAGGATTTCTTGTATTTTCCTCTAACGATAAGGAAAGGGTACCTTTAATGAAACAATAAATGTTGATTGGAAAAACAAGTTATCTTTATGAATAGATAAGTATTTCAGTTATCTCGAAAATTAGTGTGCAGGTATAATATGAATCCGATACCATTTTAGTAACATAAAAAATTAACGATGATATGTAGTTCAGTTGGATGCGAGTTCAAATTCCCCTCCTTGTTGGCTGCCTTATGAAACCTACTTAGCAGTGCTGTCGAGTGCTCGACAAAGAGAGCAGTGATATTTTTTCCCAACTCACTCTAAGTTGAGATAGTTAATTCATATTTAACATGGGAAATAATTCATTGAATTCTTAACTTGAATTCTTAAACTTCTTAACTTGAAGAATTAAGAGATCTACTTTTAAAGATAGAGCGAGCATGTTTCAAACTGGAAAGAAAACTCTAGAAATTCTCTTCACTTTAGATTTTCCTTTTCTTAAAAAAGAAAAATCAAAAGTAGTAAATTTTTTAGTAACTTTGCATTAAACATCTAAGTTAAAACCTAAGTTAAAACTCTTTTACTTAACTGAAAGAATAGGTGCAGTTTCTTTTTCGAAGCATTTATACATACCTTAAGAGAAAAGACTGAAATTTTCAGATTTCGTTTTTCTTTCAAGAAAATAATTTTATTAATTTCCTCTATCCTTGTTTTATAGCGTTGAGCATGGTAAAAAGTATTTTATTTAAAAAAATAATTATATCCATTTTTTATTACAGTCATAAACCACAACATTAAACTAAATTTGTTTCCCTATTTCATCAAAACGATTATCAAAATCATAAGTTATCCTAAACTGCACTGCCAGATATTTTTAAGTACCCAGATTGCTTACTCGAGTTAAAAGTTACAATTAAATGTTAGACAACCCATTATAATTTAAATCCAAGAGATAACCACGAGTCTTAAGACCAACGCGAGAAATGTTATATTCTGAAATTTATTACTTCTGCGGTTGTGCCTAATGCAAGGACGATGTAAAAAAGTAATCCTTATTCTGGCTAGCCCAAAACTATAATAAATTATTGGAAATTAAAGGCACTCTTTGCTTAGACAAAAACTTTTTAAAATTGCACTGTGGTATAGCAAAACGATTTTTTATTCTACTGGGAGCAGACAGGAAAAAATCCGACTCATGTTAAATAACAAATAACGCAAGAAAAGTAATAGTTTTTCGATATTATAAAGTGTTATTCTTATTTAAAAGCTCTGCTCCAAATAAAATGGCTCTAAATATTTGCAAATCTCGAGATATATTTTAACGGACTATCTCTAAAATTAAAGAAGAAATGCATAACACAGCAGTGTGTTTTCTGTTAGTATTTTTTTCCCATTTTTTTTGTAAGAAATGTAAAGTTTGAAAGAAAATAAGCATGAAAACGCACTTGAAGCACTTAATTTTTTTCTTCCAGAATAAGTTTTGTCAGATTATAATTGGTTGAATTAAAATTAAAATTTTTTTCAATGGGCTTTACTCAATTTAATTTTTCAAAAAAGAAATTCTCCAGAATATGTTTTTGTCTTAACTAAAAGAAAAAATATTAATAAAAAAAGAAAGCACATAGAAAGTTTTAATAAATTCAGTTTTTAAAAACTTTGGAATTTAAGGTTGAGTTGAAAAAAGGGTTTCTTTTTTACAATATAAATTTTTGCAATCCTTTGTTCTATTCAAAATGCACAAATATGTATTATTATATATTAGGAATAGTGTGAAGTAACTCATAAAAATACTACTGGTTAATGACAATATGTACTACTTAAAAATCACAAAGTGTTAAGTCAACTAACTGTACATGATTGCTCAAATCGTAATAATTTGTAAAAAAAACAAATCCTAAAAAATGTATTAGTATTCGTCATTTCAGTGGATGTTAATCTCTACTTTTTTATATCATAGAGTATATCATAGTAAGCCCAAGACATTCCACCCGAAATAGTGCATTCACTTACTTAATTTACATAAATATTGTGCGTTTATGTCCTAATGATAAAGAGTGTGGCTATAATTAAACTTCCCAGATAAACAAAAATCTATTTAACACTTATTAAACAAAAATCACTTTAAAAGTAGTGTTGAAGTAACGGTGAACAGCTAAAAGGGGTGAACGGATCGTAACAAAATTTGGTATATAGACTATACAAAAGATGAGCTCAAGGAATTCGAAAAAATATTTAGTTGAAAAACTATTTTATTTTTCATGAGAAAACAACAAATTTAATAATGGAAAGGACAACTCAAAATGTACAAACAATTTGAGCACTTCTTCAATTATTTTGGAGCATTTATTAATTAATTTGGGTCATTTTTTGAGCTGATTTGGAAAGTGCCACTTAGTGGGCATGTTTCGAACTATACGTTTTACAAAACTTCCTTAAGCATATCTTGTGAACAGTCCATATGGGAAATTTTATGGAAATATCTTTATCCGCTTCAGGTACACAATGCTGTTTATAGATGACAAACCTGTATACAGAATACAATATTATTTAAATAACGTTTTAAATCATAAATGTTCTAAATATTTGTATTAAGCTACAGGTAATTTGACAATTTTCAGTTAAGTGGAATTGCGGACTACCCTTGTCAAAAAGTTTTAGTATATAAAGAGGGGTCCTAAACTGTAGATCCAAAAATCTAACGGTCGGTAGAAGGGACCAAACGGTTCACAATCACATAGAAATATCGGGTTGGGAATGTCAACTTCATGTACCTGTTAATCACTTTAAAAGTAGTGTTGAAGTAACGGTGAACTTTCCGACTACCGTTTGTCAAAAACAAGCGCATTTTTACAGAAAGCATTAACTAAATCTGATACTTTACAAATTCTATTTCGTTCCACTGATGAAAGTCTCTGAGAAAAGCTCATTGTTTATGAAACATATTTAAGAATTTATTCCAGCAGTTCTTCCCAAACGGATTAGAAACAAGTACATGAAGACGACATTTCCGACGCCGCATTCCTTTGTGATTCTGAACCGTCTTGGTTTCCCTTACCACCCTTACGTTTTTGAGATAGTTTAGGATCACGCTGTATAATGAATAATTAGAAAAATAGCACGAAACGAAATCTTAAAAATATCTAATGTAGTTGCTGTTATATCAAAAAGTGATTGTAAAAATGTCTTTTACAATTATCATAGAGCTTTTTCACATATTATTACAATACTAAGAACGCAAAAGTGGAACGAACAGTATAAAAATTGCACTAGTATTTTCTTTTCTCAAATAAGTTCCTTTTGTCATTCCATTCTGATATTTTAAACTGGAATTACGGGGAATGAAAAAACAGTTCTGTATATGTCTCTGAAAGTGTCAAATTTGGAAGTGGTAGACTGATGATATGGACACTTTCAATGTCCATACTTGAATTCTATATCCTTCAGAATTGGTAAAAGAAGTCTCAGAAAAATGAGGATGGCATTGTAGTTCCTTACACTGCAGCAATTGGAGATGCTTTCATATTAAAGTACAACTACTGCTATATTGGGTTCTAATCTTAAATAACTTATATTATGGGTGGAATATTGATTTAAAGAGTACTTTAAGGAAAGTCGCGAAAGCTGTAATTTGATTTTTGTTTTCGAATTCTCTTGAAAAATGAACCTTAGGTATTGGTATTAGATCGATTTCACAAACAATTAAACATGAGAAAACTTACGCCTATAAAAATATCAGCTATTGGAAGTACTTTTTTTTACGACAGAAAGAACTATTGGAAAAGCAAAATTTATAGGCGTTTCTAACAAAATCATTCAAAATAGCAACGACGGATTGGTGATGGAGAAAAATAAAGATCATTTATTTTATTACTAGTTTTACGAAAAAACACCTAAGAAAAGACTTTAATACATTCTTTTTTACAGGGCAATAATAAGACTTTGCTTTTTTTTTTATAAAGTGTTCATAATTTAGCTTTACATTTCTTAAAAATAATTATGAGCTCATTCGTTTGTAATGAAGGAAGTCTTCTGGTATAAGGTGTTCCGTCATTTTGTCTTTCTTGGTAATTAAAAATAATTACGCTACTACATTATGAAAACAAAGATTAAATGCATTCGTCTTCTATCGGTGAGATGCTCCAACAGAAGATAAAATGCTATTGTGAGTAATTATAATGATCAAAATGAAAGGAGTGCGATGTATTTATGCAAGGCAAATAAAATTAATAGTGAAATAAAAAAAACTGGAACTGAACATTGGGAGATAGCTGAAGTGCGCAGATCGAGGGTTCTGACCTCTCGCGCTGCTGTAGATCTAACAATTTGGAGTTTTGGGCGTTTTTCCCCAGATATAAAAATAATACGCATTAGAAACCTTAAAAAGTCCTTTAGCCAACGCATCCTCCAACTGAGGCAGATAGCTTTGTGTAGCTTTGTCTTAAAAAAAAAAAATTAACTATATTTTTGTGAAGCGTATACAACGAAAAGTTTTCTTCTAGTAATTAAAATTTTACTTTCAAAAGATTTTAAAATAGGCCTCAATATTATATGGACAGCGGTTTTTCTATAAACATTTCAAAAAATAACACAATAGTCACGAAAAATAAGCTCATGAAATCGCAGCATAAATTTAATACAACAAAGAACTTCTCGCAAATGCCATTTTCATTCATATAAAATTTGACATATTAAGTACAATAAAAAATATTTATTAAAAAAATCTGTTTTTAATAAACACAAATCAGAAACAAAAGCGTAACAATTTTTTTGGCCTTATGAAGAGTTTTAACCAGCAAACAGATTTTCCCAAAAGATCGTGATCGTGAACTAAGTCGCTAACAGATTTATTGCATCGCAAATGATAGGGGCTGTAGTGAAAGCTTCCTAGGAACAGATACTTCCAAGCTCTTTCCTACTATCTATTACATGCGCCCCTTGTTTTTCGTTTCTTTAAATTTTACAAGAATATTTTGTAGTACAGTATTGCATGTTAAAATAGTTCTTGAAGACTATTTACGCTATAATTTTACTTAAGCAAAAAATATCAGGGAATGGTTCTTTGGCGTAAAATTTAAATGCCAACATTATTATTAGCAGTTAAGTGCTATTAAAAATCCATCACTTTTTTGTAAACAAGAATTTTTTTATACATGAACTGCGCTGTGTCACTTTTCAAATAGTGTAAATAAAGAGATTTGTATGGTTACAATATGCCTAGACGTACGATTTTTTTTTCATTTAATGTAAGGATATTTTGTACATTTCATACTGTTTTTTAATTATGCAGAATATGTTTTTAAATTTCATAAGCTATTTTTTCCCGCTAGCTTGAATTACGAAATACGAATTAGTTTAGAAGATATTGATAAGAAACTGAAAAATAAACATCATGATTGTCATGTTTGGTCAATTTCTACAGCGTAAGATCATTTAGGTTCTATGATCTAAGGCATGGACAAAAATGGCACTAATACCCATAAAAATATGATTATGAGACTGTTTTCTTTGATTTAATCAAAATATCGTCTGTATATGAAAAAGAGAGTTAGAAAGAACTGCTTTAAGTAAATGAACGTGGATTATGATACCCTTTCCAAACTAACCAAACAAGAAAAACAAACACGATTGACGCAGGGTTTATGTTATATTTCTCAACATAATAATAAAAAATATAGGCCCTATGTATGGATTATGATACACTTTTAAAGTACGGCACGGTAGTACGTATTTCAAATATGAAAGTACTTAATCCCCCCCCCCACCCCAAATTAATGTAAACTTTAATTTTGGTGGTACTGTAGACGGAGCTAAAAACGAATTCATAAAATCTTTTCAACTCGGCTGGATACTGTAAAATCACTTATTTTCGCAAGACTTTAATTTTCGTGATTACGACAAGCTTGCAAAAATTGCGAAAATGAAAGCCTCTCGAAATACTTTCTTTTTCACTTCAAATGACAATAAAAAATCAGATATTTTTCACTTACTAAAATTTAATAATTTACTGCACAGTTACAAACTCTTTCGTGACAACTTTCTTTCTTGCAACTATTTCTTGAATACTATACAACTATTTCTTGAATATAAAACAATAATACTACTAATTGAATGCAGCTTACAATATTTATACCAGCTTGTTTGAAGATATTCAAAATGGCGAAGTGGAGATGAAAAACTTTTCGAACATAAGTTTCTCAAAATACCTTATGCAAAAGGGTTCCATATTTAGGTTGTACAGGGATTTTTCAACTTTCGATTCTATTCTTATAAAATTCGCAAAACCACAGGTATCTTCATTTTCGTGGAAATTACGGCTCGTGAAAATAAGTGATTTTACAGTAAAATGAATAAAAACTTCGTGAAAAATACACATAAAATAATACTTATTACAAAATACGATCATTTCGACTACTGAATACATTTTCAGTCGAAACGATCGTTTCTTGTTATAAGTATCATTTTATGTGTGTTTTTTCACGAAGTTTTAATTTATTTTATCGTTTACCACCAGTGTTTTGAGTGTTTTTTCCGTGATTTTACAGTAGTTGAAAATGGCCCAGCCATTATATGGTTTTGGATTTGACCAATGCATTTCTCTAAATGCCACTGCTGTTGAGGGAAAAAAGACACGTATATGGCAAATGACAGTTAAACTTGCGTGGGTATAGGATGAATAGCACCATCGCAGGATAGGCCTATTGTTCTCTTTAGAGTGTTCTGAGTTTCAAAGAAGCTCAACCAAGACATTCAAACAGCACATTGTGAAATAACTTTCTAAACGAGTTCAAATTGAACAGTTTTCATGAACAGCGTTTGGAAAAGGTTGTCTTGGAACGTGCCTCCATAGAATTCTGAAATTTAGTTTTTAATTCACTGGCAGAGGATCATGGTAATTCTCTCTATATTATTGCTGTTAAAACACATTTCTGGAGTTTGGTCAGAAACAACACGTAAGTTGTAGTATTTTCACAATTTACTATCGGAATAGAATGTGCAATTTCCTGGCTCGTAACAAATATGATTTAGAGTACAGAAATTCGGTTTGATTTTTGATGAACTGAACACTTCTGAGTTATAACGCGTATGATTTCAAACAACTGGATGAGAATGCTCGATATCGGAGAGATCAATTCGTGAAGACATATCTCAAGTATCGTATAAAAACGCAGTAAACAAACCTTTTAGTTTGAGCTACACTCAGATTTAAATAATCTATCTAAAAGTTTTCAGCTCCTCTTGAACATAGAAAACTACTCAAATGTCTCCTGTTAATATTTAATAAAGCACAATTTTGGCTTCCCATTAAGTTGCGTGACATATAATTGAAAAAAAGAAACTTTTAAAAGCTAATAGAAGACATCTTCTTCAAAAATATATTTTAACAAATTATTTTATAAAAAATGTTATTTTATTCTTATTCCAGGAAATTTTAAGGTAGTGGAAGTTCCTGTGAATAAATTATCACTGAATTTAAATGTATTTCTTGGAAATGGAAATCTTAAAAAAAATAGACAGAAAGAACTAATACTGAAATTTTTGTTCCATGAAAGATTTGTTCTGTATTTGAATATATGTATATGTGTGTGTAAAGGAAAAATTCTGAAATATATTATTTTGACAATTACTCTTTTTATTTCTAAAGTAATGAAATGTGCGAAACGCGCTTTGAAAGCATTACATAACCACTAAAAAAAGCCCCATACTTCTTTTGGAAGTTAATCTTCCTGTCTTAAAATCCATTTGCATAGAAGATTTCGGTTTTAAGCTCTCAAAATAAGTTTAATGGTTTCGTTAAGTGGATAGTAATATCACTTTTCCAATGATTCTTATTAAGACTGCGAATTAGTTTCGCACCTCCAGAAAAAAAATCACATTTTTTATATTGGCACTGCTACAAGATGGAGTGGGCACAAAACACAAATTTAATTAGTGGGTACTTAACAAGCTATTCACCGTTACCGATTGCTGCTTAATTATAATGCACTTTTTTAATGAAAGATTTATATAACGTGATTAGACCTTTTATTAAAAAACGATGGCTTGCGAGTTTTTATATCATTTAAATTATATTTTTTATCTACTAATTAATATAATTTTTTTCCACGGATAGTTTACTTTTGAGAAATTCTATAACGGGTTTTTATATGCATATTCATAAAGAGGTAGAACGTTTTTAAGCATTCAAAAACAGAGAATGATAAAGAATGACGTTAAAAAAATTTCACATTAAACATATTTAACAGTACAATAAAATGTACATACGTTTCAAGAGGCACGCAATTATCTTAGATTCATGTCCGATCATGAACTACACCAACACAAGCGATGAAAATTAGGCATCAGTCTTCCTTATTTTCTCCCATGATTTAGCGCATGTGGAAAATTTAGGTTAAAAAAAAAAATAGAAATGTTACATTTCTCGGAATGTAGTACGTAGTAAAGCGTTCTATTTTACTCATAATGTGTGTGTTTGTCTAAAATAAAACAGTTTAATTGAATTTTGTTATAAACCAGTTTTGTAAATATATTTTACTTACTTTAAAAAAATAATAATGCTCAATATTTCGATTAAAAATGTATTTAAACCCTTTTCTATGGTAGTAAATATATTCAGATATGGTTTCCTTTCTTTCATAAGTTGTTTTACCTAGCATTCGCATAGCTAGGCTATCCCATTCGAAACTTTATATAGCACGTAGCACACATAGTAAACACTACTCTGAAAATAGTGTTGCTTAATACATATAAGAACGTACTCTGTATTAAACATCTTGCAAATGAGAATACAAGCAAAATGTCACAACAAATTTTCTTATGACGATAAAAAAATCAATATATGTATTATTGTTTAAATAATTGTGGGAACTATATTGCACAACTGTACTTTACAATAAATATTACTATTGTACATGTAACAACAATATAAAAACAAAATTATTATTGAAATGTGCTTCGACATAATCATTATTGTTTAAGTAATTGTAAGAATAATATATCACAGCAATGCATTTGTTGTAACACTATTAATTTTTACATATTATTTTTATTTAGTAGTTGAATCATAGTATTGTATTTCAGCAAAATTTTTATTGCAATATCTTTCAAGATATACATAATTTTTCAAGTAATTTTAAGAATAATATTACAAAAATATATCTGTTACAAAAACATTCATTTTCACATATTAGTTTTATTTAGTTGTTGAATAATAGTGTTGCATATTCTTTCTTAGACAAGGATAATTTGTTTCTTAGTGGAGCACTTCAAGTACTTGATGAATAAGCTTGAAATATACAGTAACATTGCGCCTAAAAAAATGGGCTATTATGTATATACAGCACTTGAAAATAAACACATTTAAAAAGAAATACGATATATATCATGATAAAAAAACTCGGAAACGGTTTACATAGATTTCGTACAATGAAAGAAGGATTTTAAGAGCAATTATATTAAATTCTTTTACTTTTCTTCAAATTTAACGCAAGTTCAGTAAGATATCGATTTGCAAAAAGTAGCAATTCACGTAGACAGACACATTTTTTAAGTTTAAGAAATTAAACAAAATTAGAAGAGCAATATTTTCAGCTGCTAGAAAAATAACCTTTAAAATTGCCTTATTCAAGAGCAGATTTCTAATTCTTTAAGAAATCAAGAGAAAAAAGATCCTGTTTCAGGAAAGATAGTATAAAACGTATCTTTTTAAATTTCATAAAATATTACATCCACAACTGAACATCGCTACATACAGGTTTAAGGAATTATATAAAATACATTTTATTTTTCAATGTAAAGTCGCAAAAATATTATATGCATTTTGCACTTTTGAAAATAATAAAAATCACAGTTTTCATGATGCAATTACGTTTTAAATTTGAATGAAACTTCAAAGTTTTTAATTTACTAAATTATTTTTTATTTATTTTGGACCATTCACAACTCTTTATTCATAATTTTTCAGTCGAGATATTGATGAGTATCTAAATTACGCATTAAACAAGAACTGGATGGTACGTACATGACGAATTTATTGGTTTACTATTACTCAGAATTACTTAAAATGAAAAATAGATACTCTACATAATACAGAAGTATATTGCATGATGTTCTAATAAAATTTGAAGATTAGCAAGAAACATAGCGTGGGAAAACGTTATAGCCATCTTACTCAATTTTACAAGACTGAGCTGAAAACAAGGCGGCAGAGACCTGCAGAAAGTCTGCAAGGATTGGCCGCCGATGTAGAATGTTTAATGAATGCCGAATGCCCTCTGAATGTCAGAGAAAATCTAGCAGACCAGTACTTCGTCGACGGCATTAGAGATGAAGACACGTAACATTCGATGAGACTGGTAGACCGGAAAGATCTGAAGTCAGCTCTGGAATATGGCATGAAGTCTGAAGCTGCCAGATCCGATTCAAAATCCTCCATACATTATAGGTCAATGGCGGTAGAAGGGTGTTCTTGTAAATAAAAGGATCACGATTTGGATTCTGTACTCATGGCATTACACGAATTATCGAATAGTCTCGACGTAACGTGTTGGAGATGCAACAAAAGTAAGCACGAGAAAGAGAGTGCCACGTGACTATTCCGAGATCGCGAAAACTAAATCATGGGCGCCTTGCGGGACGGTGGCTGTTTTTTCTAAAGAGAGTCTCTGAAGAAAACCTGGAAGTCTCGGCACTTAGAGGACCAAAAAATGGACTTTAATGAAAACCGTTATGAACATGGGACGCCGGGAATCTTCTACCGGGCCTGATCTTTTCCAATAAGGCCTAAGAACGTTTCTCATTGGTTAAATTTGGCTGTTAGATGACGTATCTAAGTGCTGGAACCAATGAGGGAGCATCCGAAGGCCTCTTTTGATGACTCATCGAAGTGCACAAGCAAGCCCGGTAGAAGCCCGTATGAAAGTAGAAAACACACCTGAGCTTTCCCTGCCATTGTGCGCTTACGTGCAAGTTCCTGACTGAAGAACCAGCATTCCCACCTTGTTTATTATAGATTTTTTTACGCTGAATATCTGGAAAACGTCGTTATGTGATTTGTGTCTTGCCTCTGTAGTATGAAATTTCCCCCGTGTTCCCCGATCGTGTTTGTACTGGCCGCACAGAGACCTGTTTTGGTGTGCGCGTAACGCGTCTATTTATTGCGATACACGAACCGTTCCAGCTCTCTTTAGGGCTTTCGCATGCGTTGCTCATTTTACGACAGAAAAAAAGGTGTTGCAATTCGAAAATTTTGAGCTTCTGCACGTGTAACTACAACAGTGAGTGGGAATTTGTTGCCGTTCACTGAATCTCGAGCGCATTCATCTGAATCACTATTAATGAAATTTGATAACGGTGGGTTGAACAGACCGATCCCCAAAGGTCGAAATATTGACAATCTTTTTTATGGCCACTGTATATGTATAAATTTTTTTTATTTTAGTTCTTTCAATGAATTGGACACTTTAGAGATTTCCGTTTATGAAAATCGGAATTATACTCGTGCTTTGAATTGCGGTACTAAATTAGAATAGCTTTTAATAGTTATATTAAGAGCAATTTATAAATTTTGTTTTCTATTTTTCTACTGAAGAATGAAAAAAACCCACATGTTATTTAAGTGTTTATGATGCGTATTCAAATAAAATATTATCTATTAATGATAAAATTTCTGCTAAATAAACGAAATAATATGTACATAGAAAATTTTGTTAGCATTTGTATTAACCAATTTACATTATTTGTACAGAGATATTCATAGGAGGATCTCGTTAATTTTCTCTCTGAGAGTTCAGGAATTTTTTTCCCATACTACAATTAGTTTTATCGGAACTGCTTGAAAATGAACATTAATATCTTATTTTAGGGAAAAATACACAAAAACGCATTCAAACAAGTTAAATAACTCTTTAAAGTAAAAATTCAAAGTGTCATAATTTGTCCCATTCATGCCAGAGAGTGTACGAATGAGACACAATAAAATGAAATATTTTTAAGGTTGATTCCAAGTTTAATTTTACGTACAGAATAAGTATTTTAACTTGAAAGATATTTTCAGCGAACAAAACAGCTAGTTATCATGTTTAAATGCATTATAACTCATTACATTTTGGGGACTGAAGGCTATAGCTCTTGCCAAGATAGTTGTTTCTGGTTTACGAATTGATAATTTTGGATTCGACTCTATAAAATCTTTATTCCAATTTATTTCTCCGAAGTTCCTATATATATTCACCATTTAAGGGTTCAATATAATAAAAAGCCAATTCTCTTTTATAAAAAAATTATGTATTTTATTACAAGACATAACATCTCCTCATTAAATGGGTATCATTTTAACTTATTTTTATATCTGAAACTAACTGAGCTAACGTCATCAAAAAATGTACAAATCTACTTTTAAATTTAAATTCACGAGCCATTACACGCATTTTTTAATTTTTAATTCACATCTTTCCGTTCGAAAGATGTTATTTA
This sequence comes from Cheiracanthium punctorium, assembly GCA_038373885.1. Classification (NCBI taxonomy): domain Eukaryota; kingdom Metazoa; phylum Arthropoda; class Arachnida; order Araneae; family Cheiracanthiidae; genus Cheiracanthium; species Cheiracanthium punctorium. Next base: position 142,970 of record JAWZYV010003772.1, on the reverse strand, counting down.
TTTAAAAAAATACGATTGAAGCAAGCGTACAAATACCAAATAAAATATCTCCCATTAATCAGTTATCCAAAAGCATATTAATGTCTACCTAAAGACATGTATTTAATAAAGAAGGAAGAGCGTGCGTTTTAGTTAAACGCCAAAGGATGCACCCTCGTCCATTCTTTCGGACCGTTGTTAAACCAATCTTGTTATCACTGTTTTTTAAATTTGTTTCCATAGCAGATACTAACTAAGCTAACGTTATCATAAGAAAGTAAAAATTTACTTCAACATTTTAATTTAGGCACTTCACAAATATTTTTTTAAATGTATATCCAGTTTATTTTCAAAAATTTTACTTATGTCAAAATTACTATTACAGTAAACGTACAAATATCTACTTATTATAAAAGAAGGTGTCTGTGTGTCTCTCTCTCTGTGTGTGTGTGTGTGTGTGTGTGTGTGTGTGTGTGTGTGTGTGTGTGTGTCTGTCGGCAGCGTTACGGACAAACGGCTACACCTAGGAACACCAAATTTGGTACTCGGGAAGATGTAAATATGTAGTTTTGCACCTCGAAGCGATTTTTTCAAAATTCGACCTAGATTTTTTTTATTTTATGTTTTATGCGATTTTTGGCATTTTTTCTCACCTAATTCGTAATGACGGCGGAAATTACGCTCGCAGCAAAACGGCATTTGTATCATCGGATAGAGGAGAAAACTTTCTTTCAAAAACAGTTTGTTCTGAATACGTAACATGATTTACCGATTTTTAGGAATTTTTTTACTAAACATCTGCTTCGCGATTTTTTTTCGTAAAATAATTTTAAAACTGTCCTATCTTGAATTCTATCCGTCATAACTTTTAGATATTTTGACAAAACGTAAAACATTCTTTTCTCTCTCTTTTAAAATAAAAACGAAAAAATTATGTAAATTAGATGATTTTTTACGAATTTTAATGCAGCCTAATGTTTAGAATTTAATAGCATCAACGCGATCTTACGCCATTCATTACATTGCGATCACGGCACGAGAATTTATGTTCGGTTGTTGCCACAGGAAGGATTAGAAAAAAGGGTTTTTTCAACCAATCGAGTTTTTAAATGAGATATCGGAATTTCAATTCGCAAGTGAGGATCTATGACGTCAAATGCTTTAAGATACGTAAAAATTACGCCATAATTTTAACTCATTTATTCCAGCTCTATTTTCAACACAGGGAGACAATATATTTTGAATAAAATTTACTGTAGAAATAAACTAAGAAATTCACGATTATTATTATTAGAAGTGGTATTTTAATCCGGTGCTTATTTAAAAATTGAAATGTCTTCACGGTGCTGAAAATGCTCATTTCAAAAGTTACAAAGTTCGATTCAAAGCGCGATATATTAAAATTTTTCTGTTTACTACTTTTATTTTTGGCATTTAATTATGGCGCAGGCGTTGCCTAACATATGCATGCAGGTTGCGAGTATAGTTTTATTTTAACGTTGAATTACGTTCCTCCATAAAGGTCCTACATAACGCAAAGTTTTAATGATACTGTTTGAAAACTACTGTAATGTCTAATCTTACACTACTATGCGAAATATCGAAATTAACTCCCTCAACCAACCGGGGTATCCTTTACAGGCAGTCAAACAGTGACGTCATAAATAAAAAAAAAATGCGTGAAATTTGTAAACTATGCAACCCTAACGCCCTGTCACAATTAAAGTGGGAATAAGTAGCTCCTCGAGATTACACAGTTTGATGTTTTACAGAGACAGGACTATGGAGGATATAAAAGATATCGCTATATTAGATGCATGGATATTTAAAAGAGCACCCCTTGGATATTTTCTCCCCACGGTAAGATGAAATGGTTTGCGGCGCTAAATACACCAATCTTATAAAACTATGTATAAATTAAATATATATGGAGAGTTTCCTTAATGGCAACCATTATGTGAAATGATTATTATTTATACTAATGCGTAAATTGCAAAGAATCGCCATAGAATCAAAAGATTCCATTGGGGCCAAATAATCTAAGCTGTTTCTTTTAAGGGAGCCTTGAAGAAGGAGAAGCGAAGATAGATAGTATTAATGTACGTAATAGGTAGTATTATTAGATTTGTAAGGATAATATGAATAAATCACAATATACCAGGTCAATAAATATTTCATGAAATTAAAAGTGTTTTCCTTTTTCGACGGTTGTCTTACAACCAACTAAACGAAAAGTAATTCTAATTTGCGTTAATATATCCCGCAGTCATTTCAACAGAGGAGATTACTTGAACTTTTTTAAAAATGAAATTCTGTTTTGTCACATGCAGATATGATTTTAGTAGTAAAATATTCCCTTCTTCCCGTATGAAGAGCGGGTGCGCAGCTATTTTAAAAACATCCCTTGAAAATAGCATAAATGAATTCCGAAGACCTCAAAACGTGTCAATACACCAAAATCTCGAAGTCGAATTTTTTCATGATTACAATACTTTCCTTATATGGTACATGTTCGGAAAGAAATAAATGGTTGTCCATTTCATGTAGTGTCTTAGGTATTTAACGCTACAACTTGAGCCTAAAAAACAGTGTGATGTAGAAATAAGACATTTTGAAAGCCAGGAGTTCTCTGCAAAACATTAAGCTTTCCACTTTTTTGATAGTGAATGACACTGACGTAGTTTTTTGAGTCATTATACTGCAATGATGCCAGGTTAGTACTCATGATGCAAACTTTACATCAAAAGTCAAATAATTTTGCTCTTTTTTTTTAAATTCCACATCACGAATAAATTCGAATTACACATGAAAGGAAAATTTTCGTTTCCTACCGTGCGAAGAACGGGCACGCAGCTAGTAACAAATAAAAATTGTCCTACTAATCCTAACCAGGAATTAGACGAGTTACCAGTAGCCCTGTACATCCAAGTTCAGAATTATTTAGTTTTCAATTTTGAATTAAAAAATACCCCTTTTTGTCATGTCTCTATCAATCACTTTACTTTTCTTTTGTACCAAGACGTGAGACATTTAGATACATATACTGGCAGAATTTAATAGCAAAAATATTTAAGTAAGGATTTGTGGCTAATGCCCTAGTCTCTCTCATATCCTGTCCCATTCACGCGAGCTTTTCCTTAACTGTATTAAAAGATAATGCTCGAGATGCTGTAGATGATTTTCTTCATGGAGCATGCATATTGCATATGTAGATTTATTGTGCAAGTTAATGTGACAATTAATGAACACAAAATAATGTTTACACTCTTACGAACTTTTGCAGTTGGCAACACGTTTGTTGCATATGTAACATAATTTCTCTCAAAAGTAGGTCGACTCCAAAGTAGTAATCATTTTGTTTTACTCTTATGAATTTAATTAGGTCCCACCATGGCCGACTGGATATAGAACACGGTAGAATGGTTGAAGTGTGAAGGTCTCAGGTTCGGGCTTATTGTGCGACAATCTGTATAACGGTCCGGAGTTTAAAGCGGTTTTCTCCAGATGTAAAGTGAATACGCGTTAGAACCACTTACAAAGGTGACACGCCATCTTAGGCAGATAGCCCTCGAGTAGCTTTCTCAGAATGCACAATGCAGTACTAACTTATTAAGTACCAGCATATTGCCAGTTAGGGGCGTAATGCTTTTGATATTTTAGAAAGAATTATCGTGTTTTTGAACATCGTTTACTATAAGGCTGCATGCAGACTGTTATAATCTTTATTCCTTTCTTATTTTGAAAGACGGTCACTTCTTCTTAAATGCACGAAAATCGCTACTTTAAGTCAATACACAGCAATTACTCAAAGATTTATTGCCAAAGTGTGTGATATAAGTTTAGGAGGTGTATATGAGATTTTAAAACAAATGAAGGTCACTGGGATGACTGACATTCATAGAAAATAAAAATTTGGAGTGAAGAAGAAGAAAATAAGAAGCGATGGAGTTTTATAAAAGGGAAAGTAACTTAAATCCTAAAATAAGAAAGACAATAACTTTAAAGACTTAGGACACGCTGGAGTTGTTATTCACGACTCCACCATTCAGCAAAGACTTGTGGAAAGTGAGAGAAAAATAATTAGACCTTATGAAAAAACAGTTATCGACCGTTGCCATGAAAAAAATTTTGTTCAAAAATTATGTAAGATGGACTGTTGAAGATTTAAAAAATGTGTTCTTCGCTGATGAAAACCATTGTTTGTTATAAAAACAGAGATCTCGTTTAGTTAGAAAACGTGACAACTAAAAATTTACAGCAATTCAAATTGATCAAAAATTTAAACACACATTAAAAAGATGTTTCGGAGCTGGTTTTAATGTAAAGGCACCTGATCTCTTGCACCGGAGCATGATAAACGCTTAAAAATACAGGGATTTTAGAACAAAAACTGGAAGCTGAACTTAAAAAACGTTGATGTCAGGGATAAAGCAGTTTTTCTCAACAAAATTTAGGCTCCGTGCCGTTATTCTATGGTCATAGAGAAATAATTCAAGGAAAAAAAAGAATTTCATGCCTTTATTGGCCAGAAACTCACCTGATCTAAATCTTACTGAAAGCTAATGGGCTACTGTAGAAGCTAGACTTCGTAAAGTGGATTGCACATCAAAAACGAAACTAATAAAATACGTCATCAAGATAGGGTTTCGAGACCAGAAAATATGAAAAAGTTGTAAAGAAATATGTTAACCCTTTGAGGCGCAACCCTTTCCCAATGCTGGAAAAAGGGCAGCCGTTGCCATCGCTCGACTTAACTACCAGCAAGATGGCGGACGATCGAAACGTTCATCGCGTGCCACAGATCTAGAGACCTTTTTTGACGCAGCTGGCTGTGCGCGAGCACAGACTCTCCAGCTGCGTCAAAAAAGGTCTCTAGATCTGTGGCACGCGATGAACGTTTCGATCGTCCGCCATCTTGCTGGTAGTTAAGTCGAGCGATGGCAACGGCTGCCCTTTTTCCAGCATTGGGCAATCTATCCAGCTGTTCTCGCGTTCTTCCATTTTTCAGCAGATGTCAGTGCTGTTAAAAATGATCGTGACCATTCTTTTACGGGAAAAAAAGTAAAGGATTATTGTGGAGCTATGTCATCCGCAACTATTTTTATAGAAATCAAATCTATTCTCGTGACTGGCAACAGTCAAAACGTTAGAGTTGGGTGTTCCCAGAGCGGGATCACTGCGCCTTAAAGGGTTAATTAAATTCCACAACGTGTTGAAAGCGCTATAAAAGCCACGGGAATCCGTATTTACTAGTAAGAAACACGCATCTTCTTTCTCCTTCTTATTATTGATTGCAACTAATAAATAATTTCTATAAACTGTCAATGATGTTTAAGTTAATTTTCATAATATTTTGGTGTTTTTATATAAGGGATAATTATATTAATAAAATGGTAATATGCTTAAGAAGTGAAAGCGGATCTTTAAACCGTTAAAATTTCTTAGTTATAGACGCGTGACTGCAATTTTGTTCAATATTTAACTTTCAAAAGTCTATAACTAAAAAAAAAAAAAAAAAAAAAAAAAAAAAACATAATTTTAGATAACACCTCAAAAAAGAAGTATATAAGGTATTTTTCAAAAATTTTCCCTTAGGAAATTATGTTTGCATATAAAATGCATAGCGTAGAATATTAAACAGAAATAATAAAACTTAAGCAGCAATATGTTTCTGCAAGAATTATTAAAAAGCATGCTTTTATTTTGCTAAGCTGCTTCAAAATAATGAAGCCCACTTTTTGAAAAATTGCTTATTTCTTTCGAGTTGACACATTTTGTTTAATAGCTTAGAGGAACACGTTGAGGATTAGATTTTCAATAAGCATCCCCTGTTGAGAAATAATACTTTAATTTTACAGAAAATATTTTTAAGACGATCTTAAAAAAAGTTTAGAGTGTGTCTTACTTTCTTCTGTAGAATTCGTTCTCAAGCACAAAGGATTATGAGCCATCATTTTTCAAAATGTTTACGTTAATAAATTTTTTTAGATAAAACTAAAAAAATTCAATTATTCATTTTGTAATTTCCTTACTGCACATACCCATTCTTACCAAAGTTTTAATTGCTATTTTTTATTAAGTAAAATTTATTAGTTTTAAAACAGACAATAAAGATGTTGAAAAAAAGTATCTCAGACTGATAACGTAACTTATTGCATTATTGTAAAAAATATGATCTATCAATTGAAGGTTACTTGTTTTCTATAAATAAAGTTATAAGCCTGCTTTACTTTGTAAGCATTTTTATTTATTGTACACGTAAAATAGAGCCATTTATTTTAACTATTCACAGCAATCTGAATTTTAACAGAGGGTTAGTAGTACATTTGGTTGTATACACAAAAAATCTAAGGTATGGTCGAACTTTTTGAAAGAGTTTTTTTTGAAAACGTATTTGGAATTACTAAAAAGGTTTATACATCCCTGAATACTTTAAAATGTCAAAATTCTCATTTAAGTAAATTATTGCCCTTTTAAGAATGTGAACTTTTACTTGCCGATATTCTTGATTTGCCAGATTTATAATAACTTTAAGAGAACAAAGCACAGAAAATTACAGTTTAGGATAAGCAATTTATACTCTTTAGAATGCAAAGTTTAAAAAACGTTTAGTCTTTTTGATAACTCATTTTTCAATATTAGTTTATTTTAAAAAAGCAGCAAAATATTGACCACTACGGAAAATTGCGTTTAAAATTAATATACTCTTACAAAATCTGTGATCATGTTGAAACGTTTGAATCCATTATTTGACTAATTGTTATCAATGCACTTGCTTTTAATAGTGAGAAAAGCAGTTGAGAATGCATTCTATTTTGACTTTACTTATGGTTAATAAGGACTATAGAAATTGATGATGCGTTAGTAAGTGACGAAAAAATTAGTAAAATGTCTTATGCAGGTTTTGGCTAATGGCTAACTAAAAAGCTTAGACATTAGTCAAACAATCGTTAAACTCTGAAAAGAAGTTGAACATATCTAGTAGGTATTAGTGTTTTTTGTTTCGACAATTACCTATATAGGCATGAGTTAAACAGCTTGGCAAAGAGGTCCTTTTTAGCAAACACAGCCCTATCGGATAAGTTTTGGGCCGACACTGGCATGCCGGCGCAGAATGTGCCGGGGCGACATCGCTCACGCGGTACCGAAAACGACAAAATTGCGTCCGCCTGGGCGTGTGTCGGGCCGAAAGGATGGGGTGGTTCTGGTTCGGTGTCGGCAAAAACGATAACGGCGTCGGCCCAGCCCTGTGCCACTTTTGAACCAAAACCATTACGTTTTTGGTGTGGTATCGGCAACGACAAAATATCGAAAACCGGCCAGCACCTTATTGATTCCCAAAATACCCTAATTAGCTCCGTAGTTAGTTCTCTAAAGTATTAATCAACAAATTAAAGAAATAATAATTACTATTACATAAATGACTTTACACCACTAGGACTAAATTTATTAAAAATACCTCATTAGCAAATTATTTTGTTTTTAAGAAAATATTTGATGAATTTAAGAAGGAAAGCTCTTTTTAAAATTAACCGTATTATTTTTTTATGCATCAACCAATGGTTTACTTTTTTTAAACGTGTTACTATATGTTTATCAGGCCATACACATTTTTTAAATAACATATTAGGCTCAACTAGACAATGTTCCTTTTTCTCTTCCAAAAATTTTTTAGAAGCCAAGAAAATTTATAATTTTCTAGAACCAAAGATTATAAATAAACATTCATGCAATGCTAAAAAAAGAGAGAAAAAAAATATTAAAGTTATACAACATGCTTTTTAAAAAAATGTTTAGTTTATTTTTTTGTTAAGTTATGTCATAATACAAAATAAAGTTGACTTTTGATTTTATATATTATTTTAAAGAAGAATGTAAACAACATACGTTAAAAGAAATTAAAATATTGGCTGATTCTACAAATAAACGGTTAATTTCATAAAAACGTTTTCTCTTCAAAATAATTAAACATTTTCATATACAAACAAATTATTTTGTTTATACTTAATAACTAAGTATTTTGTATATTTCAAAATTAGCCCCAGTGATGTAAAGTAATTTATATAATAATAATAATTATTTTTAATAGGTTGATTAGTGCTAAACTATATATGAAACTAATAAGTATTAATAAAACCATGTTTATTATTAGGAGATACTTACTTTAAGTAAATATTTTATATATTACTGAATTTTCATAGGATTATCCTTTAGTAGAAGAAAGGAACTTTCTATAACAGAATATACTTATTTTTTCTGTTGTTTTGAGTAATATGAAATTAAGTACTTAAGTAAATAGACACATTTTTCAATGCAGTATGTAAGTTATTTATTAAAAATACCGTCCTGCTTGTTTATTAATAGTTTCCAAGTTTGCTTATTTGAATTATAAATTTCATTTTCGCATTATTTAGAAATAATTAGCAGTTTTGAACTACATCTTATTTTAGTAGTCCCTGAGATAACATAAAAAAATCTAGCTAAGAAAAAATACAAATTCTTAATATATACTTAAAAATCAACTTACCCCTTTTTAACTGTCGTGAGAACTTAGCAAAATGAAAACCAAAAAGCACTAACCACATTTAGACAACTTTAAAATTTTTGTCTAGTTGAGGTTAATACCAGTTAGTCTTTAGAAAAAAATCACAGTTTATCCAGGGAAAACTACAGCAAAGTCCGATCTAACTGACGTAAGAACTTAGCCTATTTAAAACTAAAAAGCACTAACCACATTCAGACTATTTTAAAATTTTTGTCTAGCTGCAGTCAGTGCCATTTAGTCTAGGAGAAAAAAAATCGCAATTTATCCAGAGAAAATTCTCCCATCTTCATTGCTCTGAGAAAACTCAAAATCCACGTTACTGAAAAGTTTACGTTGCGAGATGATTTCTGTTACAGCCTTGGAATGGAATGGACAAGCAAACGAAAAAAAAAAAAAAAAAAAAAAAAAAAAAAAAAAAAAAAAAAAAAAACCCACCAACTTCCGCTCTTCGATTGACCTTGAATAGGGACCCAAAAGGAAAGGTCCATTTCGTCTTCCTGCGTAATACTGTGGTTCCTACAAGGGGTGGAAAGCTCTTAGGAATGCACTCGTCCCCCCTCACCCCCCCCCTCACTGTGCCTGTGCTACATGTTATGTGTACGGGGACACGGGGTAGTTCGAAAGAAAGTCCGAGGTATTTTAGCTTTTAAATTATTCACTTTAAATTAGATCGCGTGGAAAAAAAAACAAAACAAATTAGTGTTATTCTAATGCAAAATAGTTTATACTTCAATATCTGCAATGAATTAATCAATTAATTTTTAGAAAGATAAAGTACTATAATCAGCAAAAAATGGTTACTTTTATTCATTTTTAAGGAGATAAGAGCATTAAATTTTATTTAATTTGTAACAGCATTTTACAATGCTGTAGCAAAACATGATTTTGGCGTAATTTTTACTATTTTATTTGAACAGAAACATGACAAACAAGTTGTTCAAATAAATGCTATTAAATTAATTATTCATAGTGATAATTTTAAAATGAAACTATTATTATTTTTTTCAATTTATAATTATTCAGTATAGTGAATTAAAACTTTTATTTATTTATTTAATTTTATTATTATTATTTTTTTTAACAACAGCAGCTAATGTATTATAAAAAAATTCCTTAACTATAAATTATACTGATATTTTTTATTTTTATGGAAATACTAATGAAAAGGTATTTTTCTACTATTTTAATCCAATTTAATTTCAGAAAGTTTTGTTGTTTTGTGTTTTTTGTAAGGCAAAAACACAGGAGTTAAGCCTTAGGGCGTCGGTGCCCTGAGCGGAAGAAGGCTTCTAGCGTTTGTTCCAATATATAAAACAATTAATAAGCAATAAAATTGGGGTTGAACAGTAATTATAATAATTATTTGTTCCCTAATTTTATAAAAATCAACCATATTTCCTTCATTTTATAAATATTAGATAATGTTTTGAATTTATATAAAATTTATAAAATATCCCCAATTTTTGTTCCAGAATTGGGGATACAACGGTGATTTGTCCTCAAATCTATGTTCAAAAATCTGGTTAATTTATATAACTCATATTCACATTACATCTGGAGAAAATCACCCAACATCCAAATTGTAAATTGACAGATGCGCGGTAGACCTGAACCCTGGACCTTCACACTTGAACCAGCGGCGGATCCAGAAAAAAAAATTCTGGAGGAGGCACAAGACAATTTTTGTTACATTTTCTTATAGAATGACTTGAATTTACAAAACAAGTCAATGCTCTATAGTGTAAACTTCATTCGTCTGGGGGGGGGGGGCTCTGGATCCGCCAATGACTTCAACCACATTCGGTGTCTTATCCACTCGGCCATGGTGGGCTCCTTTTGTGAACTTTTAAAATGCAGCGTTTAATGTTCTGCATTGTATGTATTTTATTTTTAATTAATTAATTAATTAATTTTATTATTATTTTTAAATTGGAAGTACTTAACAACTATCACTTTATATAAAATGAAATTTATAGTCATATAATTATTTCAGAGTTGTGAATAACTAGACAGAAACTGCCCCAACTGAGGGGTGGGGGTGGGCGCTTAGAAACCCCTTCAATACTAAGTCATAAAAAACTGGTTAACTTATCTAACGCATATTCACAATACATCTGGAGAAACTCACCAACATCTAAACTGTAGATTGACAGATGCGCGGTAGACCAGAACGCTGGACAGGACCTCAGTTAAATTAACCAGATAGAATGATTGCCCCCTTTCCCTCCTTTTTTTCGCATGTGAAGGAGGCACTTGAATCCAACGGACTCAAAACATTGTAAATAGTAAGTATTGAAATCATAAATTAAAAAGAATTATTATAACAATATATATGTGCTGCTTGTGCTGGCTTTATACCGTTCAGTTTAGTAATTACACTTCTGGACCGATATCGGTTTTGACGTTTGGTGCAGTACATCGCCAAAATCACATGTTAACCCTAAAAGGCTGGCCGCTATCGGACCGTTGCATGCCCGAAATCAACTTTTATTTGCCTACGCCAAATCGTTTTGCCAGCACAGAACCGACACCGTCCCAATTACCATTATGCCAATGCCGACATCGAAACGGTACTGCCGATGACGGCCCATCCCTAACCCGATACGGCTGTGTTTGCTGGGCAATATTAAAATAATATCCGAAGAAACCATCCCAAGTATTTTCTACACAAACAAAGCGTAAAACTTTCAGGAATAACAGCCATTTTAAGAATGTGAGTTCCGATAAAATATGAATAAGCATAATTGTGATTGTTCTGTGGTTCTTCAACAAATAGCACTATTTTTTTCTGCGCTGATAGAGTTTCCAATAATTTTTGAAATTTGAAATTCGGTATAAATGTGCTGTCGTATGTCACATTGCCAAATGAAATTTGGAATTAATTGTTTTCAAAAGATGAGTAAAGCTTAATTATTTTGGATAAGGTCGTTTATGGTCAAGTGTATATTAAGTATTTTTTTTCTTTCCAATTTAACTAAACAGGCATGTACTACAGAAAATCGAGTTTAATTTACATTTCAGAATATTTATTTATTTTTTAAGCTAAGATACAATTAGTTCTTCAAGACGAATATAAAAGATAAAAGTATCACTTGTTTGAAGATGAAATTGGTAAATTTTCATTTTTTTTTTCAATTGAATAGATTTTTCAAATGTTCCGATATGAGAAAAATGAATAAACATTATATTTGCAACATAAATATAATTTTTGAATTTCATCCAGTTTATTTTCAGCAACTCATTCATATTTACTAAACTTCATTCTCGAACAGCCGATAGCTTTCTCTTTTCTGAACTCCACTACTAAGAAAAATGCTAAACAGCTACTACTAATAAAAAAGAAATTACATTTTTAAGGTTTGCATCTAAAACATTACAAAGTATGTATGATAACTGCAACTGGTAAAATTACAGAAGTGCTCCAAAACATATCAAGTTTCTCATAAATGGAAAAAATAAACGGCCGCGTTTGCTAAATGTCAGAATTCTTGAAATGCCAGATCCATGAATAATGCATGAAGTCATTTAAAACAAAATTCTTTAAGATTTGCGAAAAGTATATTTTGCAGCAAATTTCTCGTGAATTATAATTGCATATTTTTCTTTATATCATAACAACATTTTACGCCTCCAAAATTCAATTCCAAACAAAATTGTTCGTCTGAATAATCTGATTTATATTTGCAAAATAGTTAATATTAAAGAAATAAGCATGATCTATTGTAATCTAACATCAAAATAAAATAAGTTATTAGTAAGAGTCGTGTCGCTGGAGTAAATTAGTTACATTTTTTTTTATCAATGAGGTATTTGTGCGAAACATACACTAATTATTTTATAAAATTACTTGATTTAATTCCTCGGCCCTCATTGTCACTCACATAAATCATTGATGAGTAGACGATATAAATTATTTTTCTTGTAAATTGTTCAAAAACATACCCTTTAATGTATATAAATATTTCGTAAACGCCAATAAGTTTCCTTCTGGTATATCTACCCATGGTTTTTCATGTCAATTATATTTTCAGCGTTCCTTAAAAATAAAAAAAAAGAATAAAAATTTTCCATCAGCCATTTTAAACTTTCTACTTCATTTACGTTGGCAATTTTTTGTAACATTCTTAAATAATTAAAGAGAACTATAATGCAACAGAAGCACGTCCTAGCACGCAAGCACGTTTCACATAAAGAAAAGTCATAAACCATGTAAAGTTTATTAATTCTTGATAAAAACTAATTAGTGAAAAAGAAAAATAAGTCAAGAAATTCTTCATTTTAGAAGAATATATGCAACTGTTTTCTCTAATGTACAGAAAAAGAAAAGGGAAACATGTTCATTTACTATATGTGTTTCAAAGAACATAAAATGTTTTTTCAATCGAATATTTTTCTATACTTTTTGAACGATTGCAAGTGCACTTGTAAACTATTTCAAAAAATAATTATAAAACGTACTTATAATTAAATCCAGTTTTGAAAAAGATTTTGATGGTTTATTATCTTAAGTTTAAAAAAGCGTAGTCTTTCTTATATTAAAATTTACTTTCGGGGAAAAAAAACTCCATTCAGAACATTTAGTTTTATTAAAATATCTTTGCAAAAACTAGATAACTTTTTTTTAGAAATATTTACAATTGTTCTAATTAAAAAAAAGACTTAACAAATAAGGAGGTTTATTCTCATTTCGAGTACATAATTTTTAATTTTACTGCTTGTACAAGTTTTTAAACTGGGATTAATACGTGGAAAGTAGGTTAAATGATAATAAGAGTACGATGGCAATTTTGACTCAGTCCGGTTGGGTCGTCTATTTTTAAAGATTCTTATCCGTATTGATGTTCTGGGCAAACAGAAGGCCAATGGTCTAGCAAAACGGGGTTCAGCTTCGGAAAAACCAGCAATACCAGTCTCGCTTAGAGAAGCACATAGCAAACTATAATAGTTACCATTACCAACGCTTCCAAGAATTCTCTGATTATTCAAAGCAGCGACAAACGATGGAAATGCCTGGTCATTCAAAGATACCTGGGGGCCGAGTGAATAAGATACTAACCATGATAGATGGCCAAAAAGGAAATTCCCGGGTTCGAGCCTGCCACACGGCTGTCGGTCTAATGGTCTGGATTTTGGGCGGTTTCCACCAGATGCAACGTGAATGCGTGTTAAAACCCATTAAAAAGTCATTTGTAGAAGGCACCCTTTCCCTAGGTAGACAGCCCTCGTGTAGCTTTGCCTTAGTCACAAATCAATCAATCAAAATTACCTGGAGAGATGGCCAACAGCTGTCTACCGGTTTCAGCTAACCACCGGGCACGACTACCTCCAGACCCACCGACACAATATTGACCTGAATAATAACTTTGTGAGTGTCTCATTTGCTTACCATTCACAATAGATAATTGGCATCTGCCCAACCCTTCACCATCTAAGAACTGAAATCCTTGCGCGGTACTGGAAGACTTGCCGTCAAATGGTCGTTCGACCAAGGACATGCGTTCTCTAGGAAAAATAATAATAAAAATACATTAATCAGAGAATGAGAAAAATCCATCAAATAATAAAAGTTTCTGTACTTGTTAATACATTTTCAGCTACTTTCCCAGCAAAGGAATTTTATATGCTCTTTCACAGTATGTTTTACTAATGCTTCCTTATTTCTATTGATGATCATCCAAAGAGGGGAAGAAAGAAGGATTCGGAGTTGAACATTACAGATTTCATAACTGCGTGAAATCGATTGGATAATAGAACGGGAGCGAAATATGGCAGTCTTTCAACTGACATAAAATCAATTCGTTTTTTTTTAAAGATTCGATTTCGAAATCTTCCGACTTGAATATTAAAGTAAAGGAAGAGATATTATCATTTTTGATTTGGTAAGATTTCCTAAAAAGGTTGATGAGGCGATAAGAAGGAGTCTATTTTGAGCTACATTATAGTCAAGAGATAAGTAGAAAGTTTAATCATTTCGAAAAACTATAGGTTAAAGTTTTTCACGGTTGAAAGACGCAGTCTCTTGCTTATAGTTATATCACTACCAATAAGCATTACAATTTGTAGAAGGGGATATCTTCTCAGAGAGAATCCGGTAAAAAAAAAGTACATAGTTATGGTAATTTTTGCCTTTACAACATTTGAAAGATCTTAATGATTTAAAAAGCTTACACCATAAATTTTGATGTTATTCCCGAATGTCACATTTTTGATGTAATATGTGTGAGCAATAAAAAAGCCTTGAATAGGTAGTTTAAGTAATTAAAAAAATTGAAACAAGATAGGAGCAATTATCATTTTAGAACAGTTTTGAGAGCCTCTAAGAAGTTTTACTTACTTATAGAGAAAAATTATATGAGTAAAAGTGAAAATTTATTCAACATATTTAACATTACCGTTAGTTGAATTTAAAAAGTTACTTTGGCCTCCTGAGTGAATAATTGAACTAGAAATTGACGCATTAGAAAATATGTTACGCCATTTCATATTTCATTATAATTATTCTCATCATTTATTTATACTGTTCGTTTATAGCAGAAATTGCTGGATTATCCAAACATAAACGATAAATAAATTTCCGATTAATGTAGAAAATGATGACACTGTTAAATGTTTAACACGATGGAGTTGTATTATAGAATAAAGTAAATGGTATAAGTGTACATCATAGGGAGGACTAAGTATATGAAAATTACACGTTTTCCAAAACGTGTCTTGTTGAAAAACGTCTCCAGATATAAATCAGCGTCTTATTGTGTTAAAAAATTCATTTATTGTGTAATAAAGTCGGACAAATAGCGATATATGAAACGGTTAATTCTAAAATGTTTTTGCTACAGATTTATAATTTTAATTAAATTGCAAAATCAGAAGATTATAAAGAGAAGAACGACAGAAGCTGTCAGATATGCATCCATGGACTTCGATGTTCACCTAAGGACTCTAAACAATTACTGAACGAAATTCCGTTCATTAAACAATCTCCCACAACCAGTGCCAGCATGCGATATGATCCGGGGCCACCGTGATTCTACCGGGCCAGCTTGTACACTCCGAAAGAGGCCTACGGACGCTTCCTCATTGGTTAGATCCGGACGTTAGTTGACGTACCTAAGTGCTGGAACCAATAAATGAGCATCCGTCGGCCTCTTTGGATGACTCATCGGAGTGCACAAGCTCGCCCGGTAGAATCACGATGGCTCCGTATGATCCCCCGACAGCATTGTCTAAACCAGAAATGCCTCCACTGGAAGAACTTCCATCAGAAACGACTGTTCTACCTAGAGTAGAATCGGAATCTCCTGTCACATACTTGCGTCAAGTAGAAAAAACACTGCCAAAAGTACCAAGGTTTGCAATATCTCCTCTACTCCAAATATTCTGCCAAAATAATACGAAAAAACTGGCGATTTTACTATAAAAATTATAAGCAAAAATATTTCTACTATTTAAACCATGGAAAATTTCCATCTGTACATTTTTAATAGGCTGGAAAACTTGTCCCGCATACGTGGAAATTTTTCAACTTAAAATCACCAACCTTAACTATTTGCTGACAAAAGCTATATTTACTTTTTTGAAGAAGAAGTGTTCCAGTTTTAAGAGAGATACAGAAAATACAATAATGTATTTTTTACTTCAAAATCAGAGGAAATAAAAACTACAAAAATTGAATTAAGACAAGCTGGG
Source organism: Cheiracanthium punctorium (assembly GCA_038373885.1). Taxonomy (NCBI): domain Eukaryota; kingdom Metazoa; phylum Arthropoda; class Arachnida; order Araneae; family Cheiracanthiidae; genus Cheiracanthium; species Cheiracanthium punctorium. The sequence goes on along the minus strand of JAWZYV010003772.1, from coordinate 126,760 downwards.
AAAAGTTACCCAGTTTTGTTACTTCAGCTTTAGTGAAATGATGGTTTCAAAAATATCATTTGTGAGATTCTATTGTAGAAATGAACGAAATTTTTAATTTATTCAATAAGTAATAATTTAATTCAGATGATCATTAAAAACCAAATTTGTTTGAAACTGAAGTATTTTTCTTTCAATTTAGTTACTGATAAAATTAAGTAAAATTTTATGTCAGGTTTGCACACTGTAGAAACATAAAATTATAATGATAATTTGTTTGAGAGGCTACTTTTAAAATGTATTTTCATATTATATAACATTTTTTAAATTAGCATCTTCCATTTGTAAATTATAATTTATTACTGCATGGCAAACATATTCTTTTTTACACTAGTTCATTTTCAAGCAAACGCATATGAAAACTTTCGGCAGTTTGTTATTTTTCATTTTTAATTTAAAATGTTCTATCTAATTAACTTTCAACAATATACCCGATTTGATAATGAAAATAAAACTTGCGTCCTATCTCCGATTAAATTAGTAATGCTTAGAATAGTTAAAGTAAACATAAAGATATTTCCTAAAGTAATTTTACATTCATTTGATCTATCTCATATAAACTTGTTTTAAATTAAAAAATACCCCTTTACATTTGTGTATTTATATTTAATAATCAGAATAATGTTTGAAAATACATGAATAAATCTGAGTTAAATAAGAGATTATTTTGGTAGAAATTCCTGATTATATATACAGGGTGTCCCATAATTATTGGTACAAAATTTAAGGGGAGATATGGCACATAACAAGGAACCGGAATCACATAGCAATGAGGGGTCAAAAACGCCGTTTTCACTTACCTGGTAATAATCAGTTTTATGAAAAGTGTTGAAGTACTTGTCTAATTTCTTAACCATGTTTCGTAAACAATAGGCTCAGCTTCAAAATTTTAATTCATGAAATAAAATAATATTTTTCAATTATCAGTTTTAATCACGTGTTTTCTAAGAAAAGTGCATTAGTGCTTGATGAACAATAGTCGGAAAGTTCAATATGATTATTAAGAGCTACATGTAGATGGCATTTCCGAGCGCACATTGCTGTGTAATTCTTTTCCTTAATATGTGCATTACCTCTCTTCATATTTTGTTCTAATATTCATGGGACACCCTGTATATATAATGGATCTGAGAATTGAATAGCATTTCGATGGCAAACATAAATTAATGATAGGAAATTATTGAATAAAACTTATGCGAATTTTGTTTTATACAGCGTGTTTCAGTACAGAGTTTATATACTTTCAGGAGAGATAGAGTATACCAAGACGGTTCAGAATCAGATAGCAATGCGGAGTCGGAAACGTCATCTTCATGTACCTGTTAATAATCACTTTGGAAGAAGTGTTGAAGTGTGCGTCTAATTTCTTAACCAAGTTTCATAAACAATGGGCTTTTTTCCGACAGTTTTATCAATGCAATGAAAGAAAAAAATTCTGAATTAACCATTTTTTATCAAGTGCAATCGGTGAAAGATGGATTAGTTTTTGAAAAACTATGGTGGGAAAGTTTACTATTACTTGAACACTTCTTCCAAAGTGTAACAGGTACATGAGTAAGTTACCAAAGTGTAACAGTGTTAACAGGTACATGAAGCTGGCGATTCCGACCCAACATTGCTGTGTGATTCTGAACCGTCTTGGTGTACTCTATCGCTCCTGAAAATTTGTAAACGATGTACTGAAACACCCTGTATTAAGAATAACACAATAAATGTACTAAAAAGTTTTATTATAAGATTTCCTCATATAATTTTAGATTTGCTGTTCGATGGCTACTTAGCAGTCCAATAAACGCCACCAGGTCTTGGGAAAACGTTGTTTGAGTGACAAGCCTAAAGTTTTAGAATTCTAAAATATATTGAAAACTATTGACTTTTCAGTACTGATCACATGTCATGCTGTAAGTTTTCGCGATCGTCGCCAGAGGATAACGCACTGAACATGGTAAATGGCCGAAGTATGAAGGTCCATTTTTCCGGCCTACCGCGCGGCTGATCATCTAACGGCCTAGAGTGTCGGACGGACGACCGGATTTAACGCGTGAATACACGTTAGAACTACTTAAAATGTTCTCCGCCGAAGTCAACCCCCCTAGAATATATACACTTCGTTTAGGTTTCCTTAAGCACAATATTGCACTCTGATTTCGGGATTGGAGGAGAATTGATTGTTGGCTAGTATTATTGGTTTATCTGGCACACCAACGGCCGTATTGCCAAACATTTAATTTGGATTAAACCAAACTCGAGAGTTTGTCATTACCAAAGACAATAACACGCGTTTCAGGATTATCCGCGTGTCAAGTGTTTGGCAAATACGGCGGAAACAACATTACAGCATAAAAAATTACAGCAGAAACTGTTCATATTCTTATGCATTTAACAACAAATTTTTAAAAAGATATCTAATAATATTTCATCTATTTAATTGCTAAATACGAACATTGAAATCTATTTATTATAAAGCAACTTCTGTAAAAATATGAAATACACTGAATTATTACGAATTAGTGCTTAGTTATCAAAGATATAAAGCTTTGTACTTCGGTAAAAGGTCGGTCTTCTAAGAATAAAATAACGTCATTAGAAAATTATGAGAACTGGAAGCATCAGAACTTACACGGAACGCAAAAAATTACTTGGGAATGCACATTAATGCGTTATATTTTGGGAAATGCCATCCCGTAATCCGACTATTAGACGAACACTCTGTCAGATTCTTAGAATTAAATTATTCACTTCTTAAAAGCCGACCTAATTTCCTTTCAGAATCGGAATATCTAACTAGAACCTGTGAATCACATTAAAAATGGAAGAAGTTCCTTAACTGTAAGGGGTTTTGAGTAAGGTTTTCGGTATTAGAAATAATAGGGAGTTATTGTAAACCCTAGAGGAATTTTGAAAATGGAATTCCGAGTGTGCCAGAAAAATTCTGATGTAATACAGATTGTTGTCAAAGATTATAGAACAAAGCTGTGAGGCATTAAAATTCGAAGCTTTTGCTATCCATTTTATTTATTTTTGCATGAGTGTGTTTGAAAGACTAGTGATTTAATTTTTCCCAAACTTGCATATCTATTGCGATTGCAGAACTTATTAGGGGAGACGGGAGTACAATCGGTCAATTTTTAGATTTTTAAATGCAATTCTTAAAATGTTTTAAAAAATAAATATCAAACTAATGTATTATGTTTTCTGATCTATTGGCTGTTCTAATGAATATTAGTATAATTCTAAGAAAAGTTTAACAAGAGAAGACTTTTTCCTAAGAAAAGTTTAAATAAAATACCATTTTCTTTTAAGTACTATTTGTTGATAGAGGGTACCATATAAAGGAAGTACACTGGGTCAACAAATGGGCTACAGTGGGTCAGCTAACGGAAAACACAATGAAAAAATTGCCTTCATTCGACAGTGAGTAATTTAAACTTTTTTTTTTGCAGGACAATATGTAGTACTAAGTTAGATATTAAAACACACTCAAATAACAATAAAAAAAAACGACTCACCAAGAAGGAATTGTTCGATTGTGGTAAAAATTGGTGGATGTAAAGAATATATATAAAAAACAAGCGATTAAAATTTCCGAGCAGTTGAATGATTTATGGTAGAGTTTGACTATTTCAATTGGGGGAAGTCAATAAGACGTTGGTCCACCTCTGGCCTCGATGCAAGCTGTCACCAGACAAGGCGCAGACTCATAAAGTTCCCGGATGGTGTCCTTCGTAACTGCATGCCAAATTGTCTCCAACTGTTGGGCTAAATCGGCAACATTTTGAAATGGTTGCAATTGCCTTCCGATAACATCCAAATGTGCTGTATGGGAGAGAGATCAGGCGAACTAGCTGTCCAAGAAAGTACAGGGAAAGCTTGAAGACAGTTCATAGCAACACGTGCCGTATGCGGCCGGGCATTATCGAGTTAAAAAATAAGTGCAGGGTGTCGCAATAGGAGCGGTAACACAACCGGTCGTAGGATGTCGTCAACGTACCGCTGTGCTGTCAATGTGCCAGAAATAACTATCAAAGGGGTCTGGCTATCAAAAGAGATGTCACCCCAGACCATAACACTTGTTGTGGGCCTGTGTGGCATGCGATATTCAGGGTAGGATTCCCCCTCTGCCCTGGACGTCTCCAGATACGTTTGCGGTTGTCGTCAGGACACAATTGGAAACGGGACTCGTCACTAAAGACTATACGTGCCCAGTCAGCGCAGTGCCACGTTGATCGAGCCCGGCACAACAGTAATCGGGCTTGAAGGTGCACAGGCGTGAGAGGCAACCGGCGTAACGGTCGGCGCGAGCGTAAATTCCGCTCTCTCAATCATCTGTGGAGGGTCATGTTGGATACATGTGTGCGGGTCAAACGGTGGATAGTCGATAGCGACGAATCCGGTGCTGTGACAGCTGTTCTGACAATCATTCTATCCTCCCGTTCTGTTGTGGCTCTCGGTCGACCACTATCATTTTGACGCTGATATCTTCCGTTGTTGACCCACTCTTGCCAGCATCGTCCCTTCGACGTAGATGTCGAGCGATTCTTCGATTCGTCCAACCAGCAACTTTCCATATGAGTGCACGACCTCTTTCAAATTTCGACATCTACTCGTAATGGGTACACATCCTTCGGCGAGGCATCATGGGTTTGGATGACAGAAAAGATCTCGTTTTTATTTTTTTTTTCAGATTGTGATACTAGCTATTGCGAAAAATTCTTGCAACAAAATTCTTGCTGCTATTCTCATGCAAATGTGGTTCCAACAAGGTAGATTAACCAATGCGTTTAAAAACTTCCTCAATTATGCAGAAAAAAGTAAATTAAGCTCTTTTACGAGTCTAAAATTTTATCTGTTCTGCAATTTTGAAGGATTTTTCAGAAATGCTCTGCTACATTTAGGGTAAGTGTTTGATATCAGTGAATCAATTGGCTTAAAATTTTGCAGGTATTTAGAAAAATAGTAAAATGTTTTACCTACTGAAAAATTTAAAAAATCCTGATTTTTATTTTTATTTTATATAATTTTTGTTGGTATTTAACTTGTAATATTGGCTCTCACATTTGCTTTTATAGAGAATACTATACAGAATATGCCAATATTATTCATTTAAAGTAAGTTTTACTCCCAAGAAAAGAATGAGTACATTGCTAGTTAGAGATAAGACATGATTTTGGTATTATTGATGTATTATATCTAACTGCAACGCTCAAAATTGCCGTTTTTTTTTTTTTTTTAGCAAATTCGTTCAATAAATTTCACAAGTTGAATTCATAATGAGAATTATTTTTGTGAAATTTCAATGATGTTTACTGCATAAAATTAATGGCGAACGATACAATTTGAGAGGTGAATAGTTCTGTTGGGTAAAGTAACCTTTATTTGAGTAAACTAGAGTCTTTTGAAAAAAATGTAAAAAAGAGCATGGAATCAATTCAAATAACGCACGAAATATTGTGGAAGTACTGTCGTTAGTACACTTTGTCCTCCCGCATCGCAGAAGAAAGGAGAAATCCAATGGAAACGCTTTGCTGTACCTACTCGGTGTGACGTCAAAAGAAAGCGCCGCGGCTTTCCTCTCTAGGGGGCGTTGAATATGCCCCCGTACACTAACATTATCACACATACATTCCATTAGTACACATACATTAGATAGAGCGTAAAAAAGTACTTTCTTTCGTTAACTTCTGCATGATCTCTGAAACGCGATAACCCGACGTGTTTTTTTTTTCGCTTCGAGAGCCATTCAAAAGTGGTTTAAGTCATAATACCTTTATCTTCATATTCTTGACACTTTGTAGGGTAGAATTCTCGAATTTTGTATATAACCTTATTCGAGCACAGTTTACTAATTTGATTTCTTCTTGTGTTTTTGCTTTTTGTACGGTTGTCATACACAGATTTAAAAAGTGTTACTACAGTGGAACCCCGATCTATCGTTCCCGCATTCATCGTTTTCCCGTATTGATCGTTTTATTTCTATGGTCCCTGCACAAACTGTATTCAAATAACGTTAACAAAACCCGCATGTATCGTTCAACAAAAATTCGGTTTCCCGCGTTCATCGTTGTAAAATGTTTCTTCTGACCGAAATGAAATTGAATATCAAGTGGATCAATATGGCTTACAAATCTAATTACTTCCTGGTATGATATCTTGGGTTGATGATTGTATAGATGACGAGTTCTTACATCCAGCAGGGATGTGTATGGTGTGAAATGTAGTGATTATATTTCCATGGATTTAGATGTATCAACGTGCGGTATCCTAAGAATGGAAGAAACGTGATGCAAAAGATAAAAATAATCGCGAAGAAGCTGAGAATAATATTCATGCCGATGAGACTGGGCCAACACTAGTGCCTAGTTTATCCTACGCAATAACGGTATTCGAAATTGTATGACTTTTACATACAAACATGAATGCACATAAAAATATATTGTGAATATAAGACAAAAAATATATTGTGAATCTTGAAAACTTTGTTCAATTAAAAGATTAATGAAAAACCCAGTGTCAAATTACTGATTTTTAAAAAATTAAGTATCACTTAATTTCTACACAACTTCTATTTGTTTCTTTTACAGTTTGGTAACAAATTTAGTATGTTTGGTATACTGTATACATTGTGTGTATTCATAAATACTGTTTTCTTCGTATTTTGACTTTAACCCGCATTCGTCGTTTTCCCGCATGCATCGTTTTTTACTACGCACCCCTTGAAAAACGATAGATCGGGGTTCTACTGTATTTGAAAATTAGCGAATGGAACTTTTTCTTAATAGTTTTTTTTCAACAGTGTTTTGATTTTTTTTTTCAATTTACATTGCCCACTTATCTCTAATAGATAAAGAATTAAAATGTGTTACCACCTTTATGTGACACACTGTACACAGTGGGCATGATACAGGCATAGGCTTTTTCATATTGCACATTAGATTATAAACCTACAGATTAATTTTTCTTTAGGAAAAAAAATGGGTGAAATGTGGTTCGAGTAATGTTTCAGTCGTGCTTAACAAAATTGTTAAAAATTGTGCTAAATAACAAAACGTGAATGTTTCTACAAAACTTTTTTTTTCTATTTTGTTTGAAAAGTGGCTTTTGAGGATTAATTTTTGAATTTCATAAGCTTTATCATTGAATTAATTTTATGATTAATATTTGTATATTAAGACCGTTGATGTTGATTTTTCTTTTCGCTAGAGATTATTGATTTTAATTTAACAAACACATCATTACCATTTAATTAGATTAGGTGCAAAATACATAAAACAACGCTTCGATTTCTTGAAACACGACCAAGAAATATATATATTCTTCTTTTTTTAATCGCGAATTCTAGGGAAAAAAATCTTTAAGTAATTACTATTATAATTATAAGTGTAATTAAAAATATGTCACCAAAAAAGCAGAGTTAACTGATAATTAAAAGTAAAATAACCATTTGTCAAGAAAGATTTAATACTGTGAGAAAGGATGTTATTTCATTAGAAAATTGCATTTAAACAGTTTTATTTAATTACCATCGATAAATGGGTGTGAAGTCGATATTAATTTTTTTTTGTGATGGTTTTTAAATGTATAAAAGTTTTAATGAGTTTGAGAAGAAATAAGATTGAGTTTCGGGATTACAAGTGGAAGAAACCTTGTGTGCTGAGTTTCTTTTTGAATAGGAAAGTTAATTATTAGAAAAAAAAAAACCTTTTCAAATAAAGTAATTATATAGTTTAATCAATAATGATTAAAAGTGTTAAAATTAAACCGATACGAATATTTTAATATATATTTGAATGCAAATGTATTTATATATAATATCGAAAAGTTTAACATTTTTTTGGTTAATTAAATTGATAAAGGATCATAATTTCCTTTTGTCTATCTTTTTTAGAACTTTCGTTCCACATCTTTGAGAGAACTCCAAAGAGTAGCAGCCAGAGGCCAAAAAAACTCATAAATGCATAAAGTGGATATATGTTCGTTATAAATTAAGAACAAATTTATATAAAATTTTAAAAATAATAACGAAGTTATGTATTGTTTAACTGATATAGTATATGTATCTCCCAAACATGTTTATATATATATATATATTTATCGAAAGCAAATATTTAATAAAATAAGGCCCCTTTAGCAATTACATTTTTCAAGTTATGAATAAATTTGTATGGAATAAGTTACACAAGCGAGTAGACATATATAACACGTACAAAATCAAGCACGGAAGGGAAAAAAGATTAAATATTTTAGAATTTTTTTAGAAATATGTAAAGGGGGAATAAATGTAACAGATTTAATCATTTTATTTAATTGTGCACATATTATGAAAAATACTTCTTAGTTCAAATAAATTAGTCAATAAACAATTAAAACCTTTGCAATTCATGTTTAGAACAGCCAACAAAGATATATTTAAGTAATATGCTGTGCAATAACTAATATTTTGCATTTTCGATTGCATTTCTAATTCTGCATAACTAAATCTTCTATTTCTTGAGTTATATAATTGATTCAGCTTAGCATATTTATTTCAAAGGTAATTTAAATTTCAATCATATGGGGCTTACGTCTTTTGCTTAAGGCAGCCGAAAAAGAAAGCCAACTAACTTCATATTTTAAATAAAACTCGTATTTTGAAGTCTTTCTATCGAACTATTTAAAAAAAGAAAACATCAGATATGCTTAAAATACATTTATTTGTGAAGAAATTAAACTTTATCTTCTAAGAATGGAAAACTTTATTGTTTACATGGAAAAGGATTTTAAAAATATGAATTTTACGAAGTCTGATATATTGAAATGAAAAAAGAAAATATTATAACAAGGGCATATATTAAAATATTTCGCTCTATCCATCCCTGTCTACAAACTGCTGCCTTAATTTTCTATTGCTGTCTTACACTGCCTAAGAGCGATGTTATTTAAGCGAAAAAAATAACATATATATATAATATATATATTCAAATCTAGAAAACAGAAGAATGCAAAACTCGCTGCTACTTTGAAATGCCTTTTTACTATTAATAAAGTTATTCCCTCGACATTCAATTTGCCGTAAGCGCCGGCTTCATTTTCCGTTCCAAAGAATATCATTGTTCTAAACTACTTCTAAACTGATTAAAAATTTGTTGCATTCCGTGAAAGATGAATTTCGTTTCATTTGATATTTAATATTTTATTTGTCTCTGAAATATTTGAAGATGAAATATGTTCCCAGAGATTTTAATTTATTCCTGTCTTTCCCTTTTAGGTGTATGAGTTATTGAAACTTGTGAGGCTGTTAAGAAAGTTTCAATTGCTTCGGTAACAAAACAATATTAACTCACAGTATTGCACCAATATTTGTGCAATTTTATTTGAGAAGTATCTACGAACTATCGGATACACTTTGGAATTAATTCCGATATAATTTTCATAGTTATGAAGTATTACTTTTTAAATGGAATATTTTTTGAATTTTCCTTCATAGTAAAATTAATGTTTGCACTATATTAAGTGTCAATACTTTTATAGTATTTGTAAAAAATGATATCAATAATATGCGAATGTTTGTTTTATTAATTTTACACAGTGGAAACATAAAATTTATGGGCAGAATTCTTATTATAGCTAGCATATAAACGGTAGCGGAATGTAAGCAGTGTCGCAGAGAGAGCATATCGTTCATAAAGTAATATTTTAACCTTAGAAAGAATTTGCGTAAGCTAATTATCACTGTTACAAACTATTGTTTACTATATTATTGAAAAGTAACTCGAAGGTACACCTGCCACAACAAATTTTAGCAGATTTTAATTAATAGTATATCAACTTTAACTTGTAAATTGAAGCCGATCATTTGAAATCCACAAATCAAAGTACACTCTTAAGTAGAGTATGTACTAGTGTAATTCTGTGACTATCTCAGAATTAGATACGTTACTACACTATAGTTTTTTTTCTATACACTTACATCTTTCGTTGATTAAAATACGCATAAACTACTTTTTCAAGTTTACAGTAACTTTTTTAGTGTCGTTGGTTTTGTTTAACCATTAAGAGCCTAAATGTTAAACAAGTACTCTGCCGATCCACAAGTGTAAGCTAAATTTCTACATCAATTTTGTGAATAACTAATTAATTTTTCAAGCAGGTTAAAAGAGATATGTAAAATATTTTAATTCAAGACATGAATAATTTAGTATTAAAAACTACATTTTATTTGTGTATATATGTGAGAAATTTGGCTTATACTCTAATCTGGCAGTGAAAGTGTCCGGTATTAAATTTGAAACTCAGGGCATTTTAGGGTTAAAGTAAGTAGAAATTAGTTTTAATTTAGTCGAATTAAACATTTTGTACGCTTTCAAAAGTTTTTATTTTGTTAATAATCACTGAACTCAGTAGAATAAGCTGAAATATAAATCTATACATATAATAAAAGAGAGTGTCTGTTTGTCTGTCGTTCGCGTAGCGGGCTAACTATCCGATCGAATTGCATTAAACTCTGCAGGGGGGTTCCCAAGCATCCCGGAGTTTACGCCTCGGGCGTAGTCTTTCAGTTTTTGAATTAGTTTTTGAATTATTTTATATTTTGCGTTATTTAAGACCGTTTTCTGTCTTTGCCCTCCGAAAAAGAAGGCTTCCGATCGTCCGAAAGAAAAAATAATTGCACGATCGGAAAGAGGAAAGAGTTTTCTTTCTAAAGAGACCTTTATTTTTGAATTAACTGCATTTCCCGATTTTTAATAAATAAAAATCGACAACACTTTTCTCCTGCAAATTTGGGTGAATTTCAGAACGAGGAGCCTATCTCAGCTCTCATCTAAAGAGCTATAGAATATTTAAACCAAAATAATATATACTGTTACGGACAAACTGCTCAGTTTTCGTTTAAAAAATCAAGCGTCTAGGATAATTTTTTGATCAGCTAAAAAATTAATTAGTGAAACCCGTACGAAAATAATTTGTAACTTCCGAAGAAGGGATTTTTTGACTAGCATCACGTGACATCAAAATGAAGAACCAGAAGGCCCGTTTACATGTGAAAATGGAAAATCCCGGGTTAAAGCAGAGTACAGGGAAAAACTCGCAATGCATCATGGGAAAGCGGGGTTGACTCTGCATTAACCCTCCTTTCGACCAAGAATCTTCCTACCCCGCATTTTCCCCCCTAAGTAGGGGAAGCGGGGTAGAAAGCAGTGTTAAGTCCCGGGATTTACTCCGCATGTTTGCACATGTAAACGGGCCCAGAGAGGGAATAATTCTTTTCTTCGGAGAGTGTGGGTGGAGGTCCGAAAAAAAAAATAATCATCTTTCTGTTTCTTTTTTTTTTTCTTTATCACTTTCCCAGAATTCTTTCCAAGCGGCCGTCGGCGGACCAGATAGTTACCGAAGACGGCGCTCACCGTAGAATATAAAAACGATCCATAGGTCGCACAGACCGTTCGCAAAGCGGCTCGGGAGCCGTAGGTTGCACATTTGGTCTCGAAGCAGCCCATTGGCAGACCGGATGGTCACCGAAGGCGGTTGCTAACTGTAATTTTGAATTTGGGCGCGAAGCGAAGTTTGAACAGTAAAGGTTTATTGAATTATTTTTTTTCCTTCGTTGTATAGCAGCAGCAATGAAAATTTCAGTTCTGTGTCCAGTATTACCACTTGGCTTTGGTCACTAAAATGGCTTTGGTCGCTAAATTGTTGCTATGGAACTAAATCAAATTGATTTTGAGTCCGAAGAGAGATTGAGTACGTTACAGTTTGAATATTTTGAGCAATAAAAAATGTTACACATGCCAAATTTCAATTACTTCTTATTTTTCACTCCATTATTTTTTAAGCGCAATTTCTCATTCTTCATAGGTACTTGGAGGGTGAAATCAAAATAGACAAAAACAGACAATTTGAAGTTACAACGTATTTCTACCTTTCATTGTGCTTGCAAAAGCAACATATCAAAGAAAGACAAACCTGATAACCCACGAAGTTTACTGTTGAATAGAAAAAATTACACTTTTCTTTTCCGGTTTCTTTTTCAATTTCAATGTCATTCGCTTCTTTTGCATAGCAATCTTATAAATAAAAATGAAATTCTGTTTGTTTGTTTGTTTGTTTGTTTGTGGATTTGATTCGTATACAAATCCATAAAAATAGACCTATCGGCCTGAAATTTAGTACAGATATGTAAAATAATATAGAATAACTCACAGTCCACTTTAAAACTTTGAAAGTCCACCCGTTCCCGGAATTTAAGAGATTTTTTATGCTCTTCACGAAAAAATCTTTCCGTAATTGTAACCCCTGTAGTGAAAAAAGTGTGAAATAAGGATCGTGGTTGCCATGTGTGGCGATTTTGCCGAATAAAATGTCGTTCGTATACAAATCCACAAAAATGGACCTATCGGCCTGAAATTTAGCACAGATATGTAAAATAATATAGAATAAATCGTAGTCCACTTTAAAACTTTGAAAGTCCACCCGTTCCCGGAATTTAAGAGATTTTTTTATGCTCTTCACGCAAAAATCTTTCCGTAATTGTAACCCCTGTAGTGAAAAAAGTTTGAAATAAGGATCGTGGTTGCCATGTGTGGCGATTTTGCCGAATAAAATGTCGTTCGTATACAAATTCACAAAAGTGAACCTATCGGCCTGAAATTTAGCACAGATATGTAAAATAATATAGAATAAATCGTAGTACACTTTAAAACTTTGAAAGTCCACCCGTTCCCGGAATTTAAGAGATTTTTTATGCTATTCACGCAAAAAGCTTTCCGTAATTGTAACACCTGTAGTGAAAAAAATGTGAAATAAGGATCGTGGTTGCCATGTGTGGCGATTTTGCCGAATAAAATGTTTTAAATTCTCAAAGTAAAAATAAAAGAATAATAATGATTTTTTTTGTCAGTTTATATTCGTAAGGTTATTTTTTTTTAATTATAATATCGTGTGCATGGGAAATCAGAGCAGGAATGTAATGCTTTACACGCAAAACAATAAGAATTGAAGATTTCCGAGGCTAATAGGTAAATTATTTTAGTTTGGCGAAAAAATAAAATGGCTCAAATGCCGATTTTGTGAAAGTGAGTTCTAGCGGTTTGCACAGATTTCGGCTTGGCGCAATTTATTGAGAGCTTAAGGAAATAGATTTTTGAAAACAAGTGCAAAGGTTTTATTAGAATACAGCGTTAAATTTTAATGATCCGTGAAGAAATAATGCAGTTATTAAGGGATTTCAATTGATCTATCTCCAGAATTCTCGCCAAATGAGTACATTGATTTAAGTTGGGGGAATTCCGCCAAATTTCAGAAAATTGAAATCTTCTCATTTAGTACATCGGAGTAATGATGAATAAAACACGTTATAGTTGATAATTTTAAAAAATTCGGCTGTATTAAGGGATTCAACTTTTCAAATAAAGGCTTGCTTTACTTTTTCGCGGTCGAACCATTTCCCATATATTATTGCTGCTAAGTCAATGCTTCGAATGATTTCCTGAAAAAACGCTTGCAAAATGGCGTATGTTGGCACTTTGGCGAGGCTTAGATTTGAAACTGGATTTTATTTGAGACTGGGATATATAATGACACTGGTTATAGATAAAAATGAATGTTGGTATGAGTGTATGAGGTTGAAAAACTCCAGCACCGTTGAGCACCGTTGCACCATGAAATTTGGTTCACCTAAGTCTTTTATCATGGAGAAGCTTTTTATGCTATCCGTTTTCCTCTAACTCGCCACCAGGTGGCGCAGCAGAACGTCGAATTCGATTCCGTTTAGCCGTTTGCTATGCGAATATCGTCCAACCGATTTCGATGAAATTTGGTACACGCGAATATTAGAACACGGAGAATATTTTTCACCATCCATTTTGCTGTAACTTGCCGCTAAATGGCGCTGAAAAGCATCAACTTCTATACCGTTCGACTGATCGGCATAAAATTTTTTATACTTACACATTTGAGCACGAAGAATATATTCTAACTGCGTTCCTTTTGATGTTACTCACCACTAGATGACACTGCAATGCATTATTATTTTAAGTCGCCACTAGATGACGCTGCAGCAGGCCCAATTCTTGACCATTCAAACGGTCGCTATGAAAACCAGTATACATAGCTATTTGAACAATGAGAATATTTTGGCGTTATCCATTTTGTTATAACTCGCCACTTGACGGCGCTGTAGCAAATCATTACTTTAATTAACTACTAGATGGCCCTGCAGTGTATCACTTCTTGACTGTGCAAATGATCGTTATGAAAATTGGTATACATAGATAGTTGAACACGGGGAAGAGTTTGGCGCTATCCATTTTCCTATAACTTGCCACTAGATGTCGCGTCAACACATGAACTTCAGGACTGTCCAGCCGATAGTCATGAAAATTCGTATACATCGATATCTGAATGCGAAAAATATTTTCGCCGTATCCTTTTTTACTAAAACTCGCCACTAGATTGCGCTACGCCGCATGGCCTTCTGCACCGTACAAACGATTGCCTTGCAATTCGGTATGCATGATTATTGGACACAATATAACGCGATATCCACTTTGCTATATCTGTTTATTACAATGAATAGTAATCACCACAAATCGTAATATCAAAAAGTCCATTCATTCCCGTGCGAAGAACGGGTACTTCAGCTAGTTTGATATAAAAACGAGGTTATTTTAACGATAAGGATAGCCTTTGGTTGCTAGTGTAAATGAACTTTTCAGAAATTCGTAGCTATCGTGGTGTTTTGCTGCAATTTAGCAATTTGAGATGCATTGTTATCTAACTCACATCGTTTTAAATGTAAAAAGAAATGTTAAAAAATAATAAAATAAACCCCCCTTTTTTATCTTACTGTGACATGAAGCAATTAAGTTCGATTAAAGTATGACCTAACGCTTTCCCATTCTAAAGAACAGTTGAGGTTAGTCGAAAATTTTTTAGTTTGAACAGTGTTTTAGGGCTTAGGTAAGAATTTAATTTCATCAAAAGAGACTGAAGAACGCAAAGAAAATAAACTGAATGAAATTAACCTGCAAAAATTTTTAATAACGTACAAGAATGCAAGATTTGTTACTCGAACATACTTCTCTTTTCCTTTCATTTTGAAAAGTCAAAAACCCTGAAAAAACTGATTAAAAAGAAAATCATTCCGTAGTTTTTTAACATAATTGGAAAAGTGCATATAATATGCACTAGTTTATATGAATGCTTAATAAATTATTCTCCTCGTCTGACTCTGTAAGGAATATGCTTAAAATCCCCAATTTCTAGTGAAATTATGATGCAACTAATGCATTTAGAATACTACCAACTTATTGAGAAATTGATTTTTTTTTTCATATAATACTGGATAAAAAATATTTGCGTAAATTTTCATACTGCCAAAAATACTAATCAAATTTTTTTGTCTGTTATTGGGTTAATATAGTGTAGTATGCAAGATTCGTTCATTTTAGTTACATTTTGTTGTAATTCATTTAACTACTTGGAGTTTGCGAGCATCATTCAAGGATCTATTATTGAGAAATCGTAATAAAGTTACATATTCAGACTTTCAGGCTTAAGAATCTAAAGATTTGTAAAGAAATTAGCTAAGAAAAGCCTTTGCCTTTGAGAGTTATGCATTCCGGCGTTATACAATATATTATAAAGTCATTAATACTTCCGAAGAAATCACTAACTATGAACAGTTTTAATTTAAGAAAGTTCTAGAAACGGTTTTATAAGTCATAAGCAACTAATAGTAATTTGAATTCAGAACTCATGACTAAGCCATTTAAAAATAATTTCTTCTCTCTTCGTAAATTTAAGTTAACGGGAATCCCATTTCGTATTCAACAAGAAGATGAAAAGATAATTTAATTAGTTAATGGCTCACAAACTCAGAGATTTCAAACACTTCAAAATCATATTAAGAGTTAATGGCAAGTACCATTACGTATCAAACACCTCTTTGTCCAAGCTTACTTATGGCTCCCGCATGCAGAACTCCACGGCAGCAGCCTTCTGCGTCTTCTTTGATGATGAAATTCATGCACACTAAGTACGACTGCCCGCCTATTGTTCAGTCTACCAGGCAGAGCTGCTGGCTCTCCAAAAGTCCTTGGAATGGTTAAGCTCCACCACATATGTGCATAACACATGAATCACCACATACAGTGACAGTCAATCTGCTTTAATTTCATTACAAGAACACAGCACCCGTGACCCTCAAGTGTTACCTATAAAGAAAAGGCTGGCGCAATTAAAGAACGTGTACCTCCAGACCATTAAAGCACATGTGGGCGTCACTGGTAACGTGCATACCAACTAGCAAAGGAAGCAAAGGCACTGGACTCCAAAGTGAAGGCCATACTGAATGTCCACCTGAAGAAAGAATGACAGGTGCAGTGGGACTCCAGTAACAAGGGCCTTCACACCTTTGAGCTTCTGCCTAAAGTCTCACAGCACCAACTGCCACTCAAATGGGAAATAACAAGCTTCCTTAACGGTCATGGACCCTTCCCTGCATATCTGTACTGCTTCCATCGGCACACAACAGAGATATGCGACTGCGGAACTGAGGGCTTCCTCTGGCACTACATCCTAGACTGCCCGCTAACATCGTCCAATCAGCCCTAAAGACCCCCAACATTGCACACGGAGGCCTGGGTAAGGCAAGTCCTCAACTCCAAACCACTGAAAACAAAGATAAAACAAATACACTCATGTCCATAAATTAAGGATAATGAAGTTCAGGCAAAGAAAGAGAAAGAAGCAAAACAAATTTGACTTATTTGTAAAGTCTATTTATTAAACAAAAAGTAAAGAGCAAAAAAGATGCTATATGTTTGACATAATTAATAAAAATTGCAAGTTTTACTCCCTTGAGCAAATTTCAAAAAAACCTATTTACAAAAAACAGTATAACATGGTTAGTAGGATGGTTAATACGGAGTATGTCTCCCGGACGATGCAATACAGGACTGCCAACGCCTAGGCATGCTGAGTATCAAATGATCAATCTGATCTTGGGGAATATTACACCACTCATCAAGCAATGCACTCCGAAGTTCCAGTAGACAGGTGGGAGGGGGTTGACGGGCTGCAATTCGTCGGCGAAGCATATGCCACACATGCTCTATTGGATTCAAGTCCGGTGAGTATGCTGGCCAATGCATACGGGTGATATCCTCCGATTAAAGGCATTCGTCTACAATGTTTGCACGGTGAGGACGGGCGTTGTCATCCATAAACACAAATTCAGCACCCATGACGCCCCAAAACAAACGTACATGTTGTTCCAGAATGACATCCCGATAGATGTGGCCTGTCATCGTTACACTCTGAACATGCAGGTCAGTTCTGGAACCAAGAATAATTCCTCCCCAAACGAGCCATCCTGCACCACCGTAACGGTGTCTTTCAATGGTGTTCTCTTGGTGGTAACGGGTACCTGGCGCTCTCCAGATGAATGTCCGGCGAGAATCAGACTCCAAACTAAACCTGGACTCGTCGGAAAACATCACACAAGACCACTGTTGCGGTGTCCACAATGCATGCTCTCTACTTCAGGTTAATCACAGGCGACAGTGAGTTGCGGTAAGTGGAACACATCTGACAGGCCTACGAGCATATAGACGAATGTGCCCTAAGCGTCTGTACACGGTCTGCCTTGAAACTGTCATACCGGTAGCTGAAGAGAGCTGACGAGACAGGTCTGATGCTGTACTCCGTCTGTTTCTTTTGGTAGTAACTGCCAAATAGCGGTCCTCATTCGGCATTGTAACTCGGGGGCGACCTGTGCTGTAACGTCTACTCATATTACCATCATCTTGGAATCGTTGCCAAAGCCTGGAGATGGCACTCTGGGCGATTCCAAGTTCCTCGGATACTTCCAGCTGGGTACGTCCACATTCCAGTCGTCCGATAATTCTGCCACGTAAAACATCATTAAAATGCCTCCTTTGTGCCATAACTATGCGGTTTTTGCACTGAAAGGCTTCCACAGCGCTTGTGAACAATTTTACTTCTTTGCCACCATTCCTTATATACCCCTCTTTTACACTCTCGTCATTGTGACGTACCATCCACGCCATCTCGTGGTTTCCTGTAATTTGCATATTCTTCTTCAAGATGTGTGTGATCATTCCACAGGTGAAATTTTTATTTTAGAGATCAATTTCTGTGTGATTCTGAATTATCGTTAATTTATGGACATGAGTGTATTTGCAACCTTAGTAGAACTATCCAAACATTTTTAAGACTGTCACATGCAAACAACCAACTGAGACTGTCCACATTGTATGCAAAGGACCCCTATATACTGGCGCTCCTGCGTGGGATAAGCCCAGTCGCGTTGTTCCCGAAAATTGTCTTTTTTTTCTTTAAAAAAAAATATGTTTATTTAATCTTAAATAAACTCCACAGCTGCCGCAAAAGTCTTCAAGGTCGACTGTGCCGACCAAGTTGGCAGTCTTGTGGCTTCAAAATCAAAATCAAAGCTTACTGAATAATTTGAAAATTAAAAATAAATGAAAACTCTGAAATTTAAGAATGGTTCGATTCGCGGTATATTTACTCTATAAGTAAATTAATTAATTAATCAATTAATAAGAAATTTAGATCTTCTTTTTATTTGCAAAAATAATGGTGTAACTCCGAATGCATAAAATTCATGACGCTCGCATAAAATGCACAAAATGTAAAATAGATTTTTAAAAATGAATTTCTTTTTGTGTGTATAGCTAAAATGTCTTTTATTAGGCAACACTTAAAGTTCACATAAACCTTGGCAAAATAGCAGAGGAAATTTACTGAAAATATGTTAAAAACAATGAATCTATGTTCATATTTTCAGAATTGTTTTTATATTCAAAATCAAAACAACCGTTAATTTTGAACTGTGCGCGTAAAAAAGCGAAACCGTGGTTTGTATAATATTTAAAGAAACTTCAGAAAGTATCAGGTTGTAACGAAAGTTTTCCGCCATATCTGCCTGAAAAACTAGCTTCTAACTCCTTAGATAACTGTTTTTGAACTTTCGGTACCAAACCTGCACAGTGTCACATGATACAACAATAGTACTTAAAGCTGTACTTATAATTCGTTGACATTATGTAGCTGACTTTTTGCAACACAACTGGAAGTAAATGATGGTTCTAATCCTCTAGAGTGATAGTTCCATTTGAGACACCTTATACTTAATGATAACTATATTTTTTTACAGATTTCACAACACAATGCTATAAAGTAAACCTCTTTCTTTCAAATGCCAAAAATCGTTTGACAAAATATGAGCAAATACGCCAACGAGAACTGTGTGTTGACGATGTTTGCGGTGGCGGGAAACTTTCGTTACAACCTAATAATTTATATAAAATCTCTAGATGTGAATATTCTGAAAACAAAGCAGAATTTCAACAGTATAGTGATTGCAATTTGAAACTTTTTCTGAATTGCGATGGTCAAGGGAATTTTTTTTTTTTCGCGGATTGTACCTTTTCTGAGATTAAATATCCGACATGAAATGATACGATCAACAATTCTAATTTAGAAACTGAAAATTTTTAAAGTACCTTTACTCTACCCCGAATGAATATTGTCGCTGATTCCATTTGCTGATAACAAATATTGAATTATTTTCCATCCATTTCAATTTCGGAGATTTTATTCATTATTAAAATTTCCAAATATCCTCAAGATAGAAAACTCTTATAAAATCTATTCCAAAACCGATTCTGAAATAATTAAGAACTCAGCCTGGAAGAACAGTAAATCTTTCCTTATATTTGGTGAAGTGAAAATACATTAACTGAAACAGAACAATTGAAGCAGAAGTAGTTATCTTTTAGTTTAACCATCTGACATAGCTTTGGTTTAATTATTTTTGGACGTGTTAATCTGGCAAAAGGTTTTACTGATACTGTATTTAGTTTCTCAAAATAATATTCCAGTTGACCTATTTCTGCCTGAAAAAAAATTATTAAATATGCTTCACGGAAAGGATTATATAATTTATGGAAAGTATTTTTTTGCGGAAGATTGAAAGAGGAGAATTTTCAGCAGCAATTATTTCTAAAAATATAGGGATTGCTTAGATCCACGACCTTCGAAAATTTTAGGAAATAAGCCAGTGATTTAAGTTCTTGATTAGAATAGTTAGTTTTTGAGTTTCATTAATCACATTTGTTTTAATGACTTGCAATGATTCATATGATTTCATTTAATTAAAACAATGAGGTTTCAATGATTTCTCAAGTAAACGAAATAATTAACTAAAAATGAATTAATTGTGAATGATTGATTATTCATTCCTAATGGAAAAATTTTTGTAAAAAATATAGGTAAATTTCACAGAGAGTGTCCGATAACAAAGATGTGGAAGGTTCACATGCTTTTCTCATATTATGATAAACTTATCAGGAGTTGAGATTTAAAATTTTTCTGAACGCTGTTATACTATAAGAGTTATTTCTTTTGCATTGTCTACAATAGCTAAATAAAGGAAAATCTATTTGTAAGTTTGATATTTAAAAGAAATTTTAATTATTATTAGCTTGTGTTTTTACACAAATTATGTACATATACTGAATCACTTTCTAGAATCAGTATTTCACGAAATTGGTCACAATACATACATTTATTTCAAGTTATTGAATTTTAACTGTCAATGATAGTCTTAGGCAGCAGTTTTTTTAAATATACTTTATCAAAATGAAATAAATTAGCATTTCTTTGTGTTTCACTTTCGCAATTACACAGTATCATGGGTAGTTGCAAAAGTATTTGTGTCGAACTTTTCCAATTTTTATGCAGCTGTAATTGATGAAAGTTTATATTATTTACGAATTTTACATATATTTAATTAATAAATATGTGTCTCATTTCTTCGTAGATGTATAGATTTTACCTGACTTTAGAGAAAGAAGTAGTAAATGCATTCTTGAAATTCAGTCACCTAAGATCTGTGAAATTTTTTTTTTCTATACTTTTAAAGCTACAACACAGAACTAAACGCCTATAAACTTTTAAAAATAATATCGTTCAAACTGCAATAGATACAGTTTTAATTTTATCCTTAAGTATATAAAACGAAGAACAGAATTTTCTATTCAAATATGTACATATTCTTTCCATTGGTTCTATAACCGTCTTGAATATGACTTTTTGAACGTATTTTAAGTATTTGAGATAATTATACGTTATGAGACGGAAATCTCGATATCATCTCAATATTAAAAATGTTACATGCTCAGCTAAATTATATTACGTGCCATTGAACGTATTAAGAAAAAGCAGTCTTCCTAAATTAATTCTGTATCGATTATTTCACGAATGGTGTAATTGATGCGACAAATTCTTTTCAGTTGAACAAACGTGCAAGTAAATAAATACTTCTGATGAATTCAGAAAACTTTTAAGCCGAACACGAACTATTGGAAAAGTAATGCTACTGACACTTATTAACGAAAAAAAAAACATTACAGCAATAGTTTTAATGGTAGGATTTTTATAATGAAATGGGATCCGAAGCAAATGTTTCAATAGGGCTTAGTATTTTCCAAGAGAAGAGTTAAGATCCTTGTGTGTTAGCTGCAGTATGATAGATTCAAAAGTGTGTTAAGTTAAAAATTAAGTTCAATTAAATTCTAAGAATAATTCAATGTTCTATCACTGTTATCAATACAAAAAATTCATTTTAGTTGCCCAAGAATTTTATGCAGAGCAAAAATTTTCTTTTCAACTTAAATTTCAATTCTTACTTTTGTGAGAGTTATTTTATGACTATTCAAAACAAATTCAAATCGTAATGATAACTTAATAAAAATTATATATATATATATATATATATATATATATATATACAGGGTGTCCCCCAAAACACTGTTACATCAAGTTCAAAGTTACATCAAGTACTCAAAGTTACATCAAAAAGGTACAGAATTTTTCATGAATCAATTTTATTTTTACATGAAAGAGCATACCTTATAATACTTTTTTACATAGTTTCTCCAATGTTCAAACACTTGTCGCAGCGGGTTACTAGCTTTTTTGTACCTTCTTTATTGAAACTTCACTCCAATGACGACAACCTCGAATCAACAGCATTTTTCACCTCATCGTCGGAATTCAAAGCGCTTGCCGCCTAGCTCGCACTTCACGTGCAGGAACAAGTGGTAGCCGGACGGCGCCAAGTCTGGCTGTACGGCGGGTGATCGAACTGCTCCCAAAGAAACTGTCAAATCTTCGTTTGAGTGTCACTAGCAGTATAAGGGCATTCTCATGAAGCAACGCAGTTCGTTTACTGAGCATTGCTCTCCGTTTATTTTGAATTGCACTCCGTAGTTTTCATAAACTCGTGGTTGTTGTCACTGGCGGGAAGTTTCTATGTAGAAGGTATAGAAAAGCTGTTAACCCGCTACTATAATTGTTTGAGCACTGGTGTAAAGTATGTAGAATAATAGTTTAAGGTATGCTGTTTCATGGAAAATTAAAATTTGTTTGAAAAAAAATTGTTTACTAAATTTTTTTTTCAAAATGGTACTTACTTCCCGAATGCCCCTCGTAGTTAATTCATATTTAATATGGGAAAAATCATTGAATTGATAACTTGATAGCTACTATCTAATGATAAAGCGAGCGTGTTTCAAAATGGAAAGCTTCCTCAAACTCAAAAGAAAACTCCAGAAAACCTCTTCACTTTTCAAAAGTCCTATTCTTGAAAAAGTAGTTTTCTTATTAATTTTGCATTAATCATTTATCTTAAAACTGTTTTACTTACTGAAAGAATCGTTGTAGTTTCTTTTTTGGAGCGTTTCTAAGCACTTCAAGATAAAAGAAAGGAAATTTAAAAGAAATTGTTTTTCCCTATGGGAAAGCCTTTTAATAGAATTATTCTTTTCTCTCTGTCATCTTTGATATCTTTCGGTATATCAAAAAGTCCTTCATTTAAAAAATAAATACATATTGCTTTATTACACTAGTAAACTACACGTAAACTAATAGGACATCTATTATACTACATTCACTGGCTATCCTAATAAATTGAATTCTATATTGGAAATATTTCTAAGTACCCAGACTGCTTATTCGAGTTAAAAATTGCAATTTAATGTTCACCAATCCATTATAATTTAAATCTAAGAGAGATCCACGAGTCTTAAGACCCACACGAGAAATGTTATATTCTGAAAGGTGTTACGCCGATAGTCTCCTCTAATACTACGACGGTGTAAGAAAGTAATCCTTATTCAGGATAGCACAAAACTACAATAAATTAGTGGAAAGCAAAGGCGCTCTTTGCTTAGACAAAAACTTTTTAAAATTGCAAGGTGGTTTCGAAAAACGATTTTTTATTCTACTGGGAGTAGACAGAAAAAAATCTGCCTCGTGTTACATAATAAATAACGCAAAGAGAAGAATAGTTTTTCGATATTATGAAGTGTTATTTTTATTTAAAAGCTCAGTTCACAATAAAATGCTTCTAAATCTTTGGAATCCTTGAAACATATTTTAACAGACTATCTTTCTAAAATTAAAGAAAAAATACATGATACAGCAATGCGTTTATCGTAAGCATTTTTCCTTGTTTTTCGTAAGAAATGTAGAGCTTGGAAAAGAAAAGCATGAAAACTCTCTTGAAAGCACTTAATGCAATTTGTTTTCTTCAAGAATATAATAAATTTGTTCAAATTAGAATTGGTTGAATTAAAAAAAAATCAGAGTCCTAACTTAATTTAATTTTTTAGAAAGAAAGTCCTCGGGAATATTTTTTGTCTCAACTAAAATATAAAAGCTAAAAAAAAGAAACTCCATAGAAAGTTTTAATAAATTCAGTTTTTGTAAAGTTTCGAGTTTGGAGCTGAGGTAAAAAAAGGGTTATGTTTCTACAAAATAGAAAAATCTTCTTTAAATCTATTTAAAGTGCACAAATGTGTGTTATTCTATTTAAGGAGTAGTGCTCCTGTTACACACAAAAGTATTAGGTTAGTTTGTTAAGGACAAAATGCACCATTTAAAAATCCCAAAGTCTCAAGTGGACTAACTGAAATGTACTGTTCAAAGTGTAATTGTTTAAAAAAAATCGTAAAAATGAATTATCATTCGTCAAAGTGGTTATTAATTACTATCACAAAGTACAACACAGTAACTACAAAACATTCCACAATAAATAGTACATCGATTTACTTAATTTATATAAAAAAATCGTTTATTTGATAATGATATACAGCGTAGTTATAGTTAAACTTAACCTAAAACAGGATTCTGCACTAAAACGGATGAACGGATTGTAACAAAATTTGGCATTTATACTATACGTGAGATATGCTGAAAGAATTTCAATGAAAAAAATTAGCTCAAACAATGCCCACTAGGTGGCGCATTGTATGTAAAACAACAAATTTAACAATGGTAATGACTGATTCGAAATGTACAAACAATTTAAACATTTGTTCAATAGTTTTTAAATATTTATTAACTAATTTGAAACGTTTTTGTGCTGATTTCACCATGCAAAGGGCCACCTTCTGGACAATTTTCGAACTAAACTTGTAAAAAAATTCCTTGAGTGCAGCTCCTGTACAGTCCGTATGCCAAACCTCCTTGCAATCTGATCACTCATTTTGGCTGTGCAGTGCTGTTTACAGGGGAAGCTTAATCTAACCACCCTGTATGTAGAATTTATTTTTATGGAAATAAATATTTTAAACCATAAACGTTCTCAACATTTGCATTAAACATGTATAACTACATATTTTATATTAAAAAACAGCTACTGCAAGCTAAAGTTTCATATTAAGTACAACTACTACAAGCGAAGTTCTCGTCACCTAAAACCCAGCTTCATGAGTTGGAAAGACGCCTTCTATAGGAGCATTATTAATACCTATCATACTAGACCAGATATCTTACGAATATTTAAAGTTAATGTTTTTCCGACGAAATTATACCCCTTGACAAAAATAATTTCTTTCCGGAAAGCATTCTTTTATTTTTTTCTTTCTGCGATGCAAATTTGTGTATTATTTTTACTGAAACAGTGAGTAAAATGTTTTTTTCTTTTTTCTGATAACCAAACCATCAGTGGATTTTTATTTCATTTTATTTTTTTGCTTAGGTACAGGCATTATGTATGAATTCTCTAAACTTTTCCTCTTGAATTTTAGTTCCTTTGTGAGAGTTAGTGTTGGAATTAAGAGATGATCTATATAAGATACAGCCTTAAGAAGGTACTTATATTTCTACAGCTCTCCATAATGCCATGTTAACTCTTGAAAAAATGTTTATACATTTCCGAAACACAAATTGGTGCAATTTTTACCGTCGACATGCGCTGTCTCATATTTGGGTGATCATAACAAAACCAGAGATATTGGAATAACTAAAAAATTAACCCAAAAATGCTGATATAGCTATGCTTTTTGGCAATAATTAAATTGAAAAAAAGTACACTTACATTTGGAATTCTTGAATTTTTTCTTTTCATGTAGAATATCCGTCCCTTTTTACAGTAAATTCTAAAATCTTACTGAAAGTTGGATATGCATAACTATTTTTTAAATTATAATTTTTAATAAATTATAATTTAAATAGACGAATATGCAACTTATTTTTATTTTAAATAACTTATGTTTTGCGTGGAACATTGATTTCAAGAGTATTTTAAGAAAAGTCACAAATGCTGTAATTCGATGTATTTTTTTTCGAATTCTCTTAAAAAATTCACTTTAGGTATTCGTATTAGATTGGATTCACAAAAAATTAAACGTGAGGCAACTTAAGCATATAAAAATATTGGTTATTGGAGGTGATTTTTATGACAGAAAGAACTATTGGAAAATCAATAGTTATACGCCTTTCATACAAAATCATTTAAAATAGCAACGATATATTGCCAATGGAGAAAAATAAATATCATTTATTACTAGTTTTATGGAAAAACACCTAATAAAGGACTTTAATACATTTTATTTTTACAGAGCAATAATAAGACTTTGCTTTTTTCCATTAAATGTTCATAATTTAGCTTTCCATTTCTTAAAAATAATTATGAGCTCATTCGTTTGTAATGAAGGAAGTCCTCTGGTAGAAGGTGTTCCGTCATTTTCTCTTTCTTGGTAATTAAAAATAATTGCGCTACTACATTATGAAAACAAAGATTAAATACCTTCCTCTTCTATCTATGAGCTACTTCAACAGAAGATAAAATGCTATTGTGAGTAATTATAATGATCAAAATGAAAGGAATGTGACGCATTTATACAATACTAATCAAATTAATAGTGAAATAAAAAAATACAGTTTTTCCATATGTGATGCATTTAGGTGATATAGCAATGCTTATATGTTACTTAAAAATACAAAAAGTCTAACTAACATTTAAAGCATTTATAAATCCTAAGTACACTAACATATGTATAATAATATTATAGGGAAAATGTACTTACTAATTTTACATCTAAATCCCTTAAAGCATCTGAGTTACTATTATTAGATATTATCAAACCAATGCTGTTTGCCTTTTAAAAATGCTTTCATTAAGTGTATGAATCTTCAATAAATTTACATTTTAATCAAATCTTAAGGCAATCATACTTTTGAAAAATAAGAAAAGCTATGTATTTGTGTATTCTTATTTGTCAGAAAAAGTATGGTACGTAAATTGTATTTATTAATGATGCTGCACTAGAAAGTCCACGTTGCAATTCGTCTGAACACGTATTAAATTAACTTCATACTTAAGCATATAAGAGCGTTTAGCATACTGTGCATTTTAATCCGTACTGCAGTGGTTCAATGTTAAGGAACACTTTTTTGCCTTTCAAATTAATATTGTTCTAATTGAAAAAATATTCTGATGAACAAAAGCGATCTATATCATTAAATGAATAACTATATAAATAGGGTAATGGAAGATGAGAAAACGGCTTTAAAGGACAGCTAATTTATACAAATATTGTATATTTCAATCTCAAATGTACGTAATTTGTAAAAAATGCACCTTTTTTTCCCACATAAATTCTTTATCTAACTATTCGAGGAAATTATTTTGAGGCAAAGAGTACACGATCGATTATTTTAAATGCCATTAATTACTTATTCCTTTTTCTTAAGTCAGTTTTGATCAAAACCGTTATTAAAATAATGCATATAAAATGTCTGAATAAAAATAGTTGAGAATAAATTAAGGCTATTTGGATTCCATTTTAATGCACTTTCGTAAGAAAGTTTCATAAAACCCTCATTTAAATAAAACCCAGGTTAAATTAAGCATCCAAAAGATTTAAATTGGAAACAAGATACCATTTGCAAACGCATCTTAAATTCTATTTATTGTACCAGCTAAACCCCTTTCATGGAAATGCGAAAAATAAGTAATTTATACAAACAGAAAAATTAATCTTATTTTTTGCATTTGTGTTTATTAAAAGAAAGAAAAAAGATAATAATGCTCTAAAACCTGTAAAAATAGTTTAGGGCATGCGTGAAATTAAAAAATCGTTTTAATCATTTTAAAATTCTATTTTTTAATTCAGTATGGACGTTTAAATAAAACTTAACTCATATTTTCTTCAAGGTATGTATAAGTCCAATTTTAGTGAAACTAATTTTAATATCATTACAGAGATTTTCTTATAAGCGATATGCGTAATTGTGATACATATATAAGGGAACGTAGATATATGAATTAAATCCTTATTAAAACTTTTACCTACATTTGTAAACAGTATTGGTGAGACTAAAAAATATACTCATAATAAAAATAGGAGTTCTAGATCAACCTATCCATAATAATTATGTATTTGATAGTATTAGGTTATAACGAAAGTTTCAGCAAACCACCGCAAACATCGTCAGCACACAGTTCGCATTGGCGTATTTGCTCCTATTTTGTCAAACGATTTTTGGCATTTGAAAGAAAGAGGCTTACTTTATAACACTGTGTTGTGAAATCTGTAAAAAATATAGTTATCATTAAGTATAAGGGGTCCCAAATGGAACTATCACTCTAGAGGATTAGAACCATCATTTACTTCCATTTGTGTTGCAAAAAGTCAGCTACATAATATCAACAAATTATGAGTACAGCTTTAAGTACTATTGTTGTATCATGTGACACTGTGCAGGTTTGGTACCGAAAGTTCAAAATCAGTTATCTAAGGAGTTAGAAGTTAGTTTTTCAGGCAGTAATGGCGGAAAACTTTCGTTACAACCTGATAAGAAGTAATGCCACCATTCTGTTTCTGTTTTATGTGGGGCCGATAAATGGCCTATTGGATAAGACACTGAACATTGGGAGATGGCTGAAGTGTAGAAGTCTAGGGTTCAGACCACTTGGGCGGCTGCAGATCTAACGGTCTGGAGTTTAGGGCATTTTTCTCCAGATATAAAGTGAATATGCGTTAGAACCCCTTAAAAAGGCATCCAGCCAAAGCAACCTCCCGTTTAGACAGATAGCTTTGTGTAGCTTTTTCTTAACCAAAATATAACTATGCGAAAAATAATATTTATTTTATATTAAGTGTATTTAACTGCAAGGTTTCTTCGAGTAATTAATGTTTTCTAATCAAAAGATTTTAAAGTGGGCCTTAAAATTATATAGTCAGTGGTTTTTTCAAGAAACATTTTATAAAATAACACATTAATAACACGAAAAATAAGCATCCAGTAAAAATTTCTCGAAAACATCAAAAGCACTCATTACCGAACAAGCTAAAAAGAAGAAATAATGTGACCAAAAAAGCATCTGATATCATTCGAAGAGTCTACCCCTCTCTGCATGATCTAACGAACATAAACTATGTAATTAATAAAGAGTGTAGTATTGCTACAATTTATTTCCAATATTCCACAATCAACAACAGCACATTTTACAAGAAAATGTAAAGAAACAAAATTAGAATTTCGTATTCGAATTTTTTGTAGTGCGGTATTGCATCTTTAGATAGTATTTGAAAGCAATTTATGCTGTAATTTTACTTTAGCAGAAAAATTTCAGGGAAAATTGCAAATTTTACTAAAAAGTTGGAAACTCTGAAATGTAATTTTTAAAATTATCTAAAGCGCGCACTTAAAATAATTTCTCATTTAATGTATAGTTTGATTATGGCGATTATATACATAATTTTTAAGGAGGGGCGCAAATTTTACATTTTTTTTTCAGTTAAATTAAAATTTTCTAACTATTCCAGGCTTTCCTTGACCGGTGGCAACCATGAATATGCTGAAAAAATTACGATAATCCTGAATAAACCAAACAAAAGATCATTATCTCTCACATTTCCATGATTACATGTAATTTTTTCCTTGCAAAATTTAAATAGTAACATTATTATAAGCTCTAAAATGCTATTAAAATCTGTCATCGAGGAAATTATAAGTCCAATGACTAATGACATCTTATGAGGTTAAATAGCAGAGTGATAAAACCATGTGGTGGTGTATGACTTTTGACTATTAAATAATGTAATATAAAATAATGACTTTTTAATTATAAAATCTAATCATGTATTTAGAAACAAAGTATTCATAAAACATACCATGCGTACCCGAGCGGGTCACCTCAAACCTAGCAACTAGCAATAATCTCATGAGAACAGAAAATGCAATCATATACCATAGAGATATGAATACAAAGAGAGGGCATTAGCTATCTTCAGCATTGGACAAAATGTAGTAGCTGTATTCGTCTAACTATGGCGGATCATTTTGTTGATTTCTTGTTAAATAACAGAGAATGATGCGCGATTTTACGGATTAAAACGTAAAGATGCACAATTATATGCTACAAAAGTTCTAAATATAAAATCTCAGCATTCTGCAGTTAAAAGTTTTACAGTTATGTCAAATACGCAATTGTTCTTGGCGCCAACTTTGGCGATTTTACTTCTTTAAAATTGGAACTGTCACCAGAGAATAACACTGCCATATTGCAACGTGGTCTAAGCAATATGGCGGTTGCTCTACACAGTTTCCCCTTCACTATTAGATAGCTAATGCTGTCTCCTTGTATTCATATCTCTATGATATATAGCAACATTAATACAAAGAATATCAGGTTAGTGTTCGACAGAATGTTGAATCTCTCCACTAATCAGGAATTCCTCCTGTGCCCTTTCTTACTGGGTACACATACAAAACTGTCGATGTTAAAACAACATCGAAAATAAGACTCCGAAGGCAGAAAATTCAGAGTCGATAATATAGACAACAAAATCAATCACGCTTTGTTTTTGTGGACAAGAATTTCCGATATAAATGAATTGTGCTATGTCACTTTTAAAACAGTAAAAAATAAAGAGGCATCATATGGTTTCAATATGCCTAGACGAAAGATTTATTTTCAATTAATGTACGAATGCTTGTATATACTGCACAATTATTTATTTATTTTTATGATGCAGAATCTGTTCTTAAACTTCATGTGCTATTCTTTCCGCTAACTTAAATTAAGAAATTTGAATTAGTTTAGAAGATTTAGATAAGAAACTGAAAAATAAGCATTAAATGATTGCCCATTTATGCCTAGGGTCGGCATTTTCGCTATCAGTCGAAAACGTTATTTATTTTTCCTAGCCTTTATTCACGTGTATTGAACCTCAACTCCGCAAAATATTTTAACATGACGAAGTAGGATTTTGAGTTTCAATTTTTATAAATAATCACTTTAAAAGAAATCATCCATCGTTCAAGAAGTTGGCAACTGAAATTATCTATTACTGCTGGTATTAGCAAAAATCGAAGAAAGTCGCAAAAATATATGGGTAAAATGAGTACCAGTGATTTTTTTTTTTTTTTGGCAAGTGCCACGACCGTCGGGGTAGAAAAGTTTTCTGTGTCTCAGAACTAGAAGAATAGATCGTAGGATTATGCGCGTAGGTGATACACATAACTGGTATACACGAAATGGTCAAGAATTTCTATTCGTAGTACTGTAGCGAATCACTGCAGAAAGATTAGTTTGTGTAACGAGAAATTATCGTTACCAATTTTTTGTGCACTAGAATTACCGTTTGTCAGTCTACCTCCAGCTTACGAATCGATTTACAGATATTTCAATCTGGGTACAAGCACCAGTTTCTAGAGGAGAGATCTGAAAATTGGATAAGTGGGTTCAGAAGTGTCTCGTTCTGTGATCTAGTATTTATAGGGAGTACATAGACCCATAATTTCAAGTTCCCCCAATTATATTTTAGATGTCAGTGACATTTTTTTCAGTGTTTAAATTTAGCTTTTAAGTCACTGATAGAGGACTTTGGTTACTTTTTTCTACATTATTACTCTTCAGACAGTTTTCTGAAGTTTGAAAAACAAAGCAACGTCACATATGTTGCAGTATTTGTGCAATTTATAATTGGAATGTAGTGTAAACCTTCCTGGGTCGTAACAAATTCAAATCAGAGTACATAATTTCGGTTAATTTTTGATGGATTAAACTCTTTTGAGTAATACTGTTGATGATTTCAAGAAATTGGATGTGAATTCACGGTCTTAGAGAGATCAATTTGTGAATACATACCTCAAGTACCGTATAAGAACGAAGTAAAAGAACCTCTTAAGTTAGGCTCAGACTTAAATAATATTTCTAAAAATTTTTAGTTACGCTTTAACGTAGGCACTTCTCAATGTCTCCTGTTAATATTTAATGAGACACAATTCTGGTTTTAAATTTAGCTGTGGGACATCTTATTAGAAGGAAAACTTTAAAAGGCTAATCTTGAAATATATTTTATAAATTATTTTTAAAATATAAAAGAAAAAACACTTTTATTTTATTTTTTTATTCTAGGAAAACTTAAGGTAATGGAAATTCCTCTGACTAAATTATCAGTAACTGTAAATGTATTTTCGAAATGGAAAACTTAAAAAAATGAAGGAAAAAATAGGTAGAAAACACCAATACTGATTTTTTGTTCTATAAAGGCATTTGTTCTATATTTAAAGGAAAGGGGAAAAAAATGTGAAACACTACTTTATTTTTGATGGATTAAACTTAACTGAATTTTTTTTAAACAACGAAATGTGCTAAACGCGCTTTGAAAAAGCATTATATAACCAGTAGAAAAGCCCCATACTTCTTTAGGAAATTAATCTTACTGTCTTAAAATACATTTGCATAGAAGATTTCGGTTTTAAGCTCTCAAAATAAGTTTAATGCTTTTGTTAAGCGGACAGTAATATCACTTTTCCAATAATTCTTATTAAGACTGCAAATTACTTTCGTATCTCTAGAAAAAAAAAATATAATTTTTTTATATTGGCACTGCTACAAGATGGAGTGGGCACAAAACACAAATTTAATTAGTGGGTACTTAGCAAGCTATTCACGGTTACCGCTTGCTGCTTAGTTATAATGTACTTTTTTAAATGGAAGATTTACGTAATGTGATTAGACCTTTTATTAGGAAAATGATGTGTGGCCTGTAAGTTTTTATATCTTGTAAACCACTCGTATTTTATTCGTCTACTAATTAATATAAATTTCTTCCACGGATTGTTTACTTTTGAGAAACTGTACAACAGGTTTTTATATGCATATTCGTAAACGAGGTAGACGGTTTTTAAACATGCAAAAACAGAGCATTTTAAAGAATGACATTAAATAAAGTCACATTAAAAATATTTAAGAGTACTATAAAACCTGCGTATGTTTCAACTGCAGAAAAATTTTCTCATATTCATGGCCAGCTAAGAGCTGCACCAACACGCACGCAGAAATAAAAGTAAGCATCGATTTCCATTCCCCCCGCCCTCCCATTTTGTATGCGTATGTGGAAAACTTAGACCTAAAGAAGTTAGAACTGTTACATTTCTCGAAATGTTGTTGAAGGTGGCCTAAAATGATCCTAGGGGGTAAAATGATCCACATATGTTTTCTTCCATATAAGTTGCACTATCTTCAAAGTAACTCATAAATTAGTAGTGCCAAGCGAAGAAGAAGCAATGGCAGTATTAAAGTGATCACAGAATTAGGCGTCAAAATAGAATCCTTTCAAAATTTGGATTTTATAACATTTGTCATACGGTAAGCGCTAACTTTCCTATTTATTTAGATAAACAGTCCTTCGTGTACAAAAATAAGGCTTAGTTTACTGAATATAATTTTTAGAGCATTATTTAGATTAGTTTCAGTGTCACAGATGCCTACCTGGGAGTATGATGCATTCGCTGAAATGCCTGAGAATGATGATCATGTGTATTTTTGTGACATGTGCTCAAATATTCCGAGTTTTCTAAGTGACATAAAAAGGCATTATTTATTTCTGCTTTTATTGTAAGCCATTATTTTTGAATTATACTTTTCAAATATCCTATTTTATTGTTTGTGACACTTTTTTATTTTAAAATTTTCATAAAATAAATTATGTGTGCTATCTGATTGTAAAATTTATTTTTTTTCGTTATGTATAGTCATAATTACTTTTACATCTTTTTATTTTGTAGATAAAAACAATTTACAATTATTTTTAAACGAAGGAATATTTTGGCCTTTGGTTCAAGTAATAACCATTCTTTGGGCACTTTTTCAAAAATATATTTTTTGAATTAATCAATGTGGGTTGAAAATATTATAGAAATATGTTTATTATGTCATATATACTGTAAAACATCGTGCAAAATAGCTTTATTCTGTGTAAAATAGCTTTATGTTTATTATGTCATATATACTGTAAAACATCGTGTAAAATAAGTTTTATTTAAACATTTATGTTATTTTATACACGATTTTTCTCTTAAAGTGATTATTTTAGATCACCTTCCTCTACGTAGAATCCTATGTTACTCATAATGCGTGTGTGTTTAAAATAAAGATATTTAATCTAATTCCGTTGTTAGCCAGTTTTATGAAAGTATTTACTAACTTTGAAAATATCAATGTTTTTAACTGTTCCTATTAAAATGGTATTTTAACCCCTTTTCTCTGTCAGTGAAAATATGGTTTTCTTTCTTTCATAAGCTGCTTTACTTAGTTTTGGGTTATCACATTCGATAAATTTCGAAACTTTATATGACATAATGCATACTATGTAGCATAATGAGCACTATTTTAAAGATAATGTGATTTAATACATATAAAATCTTACCATCCAACAACCTCTCGCAAGAGAGAATATGTCACAATAAAGTTTCTGGCGAGGATAACAATATCAATTTATGTATTATTGTTTAAATAATTGTAACAATGACATTGCAAAACTGTATGAAAATATATTTCAATAAATATTACAAATGTGCATATATGAACAATATGAAAACAAAATTATTATTTGAATATCCTTCCAGATATACGTTATTGTTTAAGTAATTGTAAGAAAAATATGTTTCAACAATATATTTTTTGCAATAGTATGCATTTTCATACATTGTTTTTATTTAAGAGTTTAATGATAATGCAATATTACAGCTAAAGATATTAGTGTAATAGCTTTCAGGCTATACGTTATTGTTCAAGTAATTTTAAGAATAGTATTACAAAACCTTATTTATTGCTACAACACTCATTTTCACTTATTAGTTTTATTTGGTTGTTAAATAATAGTGTTTCATATTCTTTCTTTTCACAAGAATAATTTGTTTCTTAAAGGGGCACTTTAAAGACTTGATGAATAAGCTGAAAATACATAGGAACATTGCGCACTGAAAAGAAAAATAGACCAACATGGTTATACAGCATTTTAAAGTAAACTCATTTAAAAAGTAATACGACGTATATCATGGGAGAAAAATGAGCAACAGTTTATTATAGATTTCGTACAATGAAAGAAGAATTTTCAGTGCAAACGTACTAGAGTAATTTTTTTTACTTTGCATCAAATTTAAAAGCAAGTTCAGCAAGATATCGATAGGCAAAAAGTATTAGCAATTCACGTAGGCAAACACATTTTTCAAGTTTAACAAAACAAAGTAAAATTGGAAAAGCAATATTCCCAGAGGCTTGAAAAATAACCTTTAAGATTGCCCGAAAAATTCAAGAGCAGATTTCTAACTCTTTAAGAAGTGGCGATTTTTTTTTTTTGGAACAGATCTTTCAGAAAAGATAGTATAAAACAAAAATTTTAAATTTGACAAACATTGCTAAAGCTAGACGTCGCTGCATACTTATTTTAAGAAATATTTAAGACAAGCTCACGAAAATGATATCTAGTTTGTACTTTAGAAAATCCTAAAAATTATCGCTTGTTATTATGTTTTTACATAATGTTTTAAATTTAAATAAAACTTCAACATTTTTATTCGCAATGCTAAATTATTTTTTTCACTTTTTTTAGACCATTCATAACACTTCATTGGACTAATTTTAAGTCGCGATTTTAATACAGCACCACACTAAAACATAAATAGGAGTAAAAATTCTTACTTTTTCTGATAATACGCTCTTTAGAGCTTTTCGTAATTGAAAATAACATCAGAACTCAAAATGTGAAGAATGTATTAGTTCCTTAAAATATTTTTAGCAACACAAGTAAAGAATATGGATTTCATAAGCAGATAAAAGAAAATATTTTGTTTACAAATGCGATTAGTAACGTACAGTCGCCAAATAACGTCCCCTTTTTGTAAAAAGAAAAATTTTAAAATAATATACAAAGTGAAGTAATAAATAAAATATCAGAGTTAAGTTGGAGTATTTCTTTATTATTCTGAACAGTCAAAAACTTCTTAACTCTGTTACTTTTTCTACAAAAATAGCTTTAACAAAAAACAAGAAATTCTGAGAATATTTTTTTTAGACGCCTAATTACGTCCCGGGGACGATATTGAGATCCCAATAATCAGTACGTAAACTTAAATTTTATCTTTAAATTAAAGGTAATTATTAATAATCATAATTATTATATCTAATCAAACTTTTTATTAACCATTGGTATATTTTAAGTAATTTTAATTATCAAAACAGATTGCCAAAATAAAATTTACTCCTGGATTTTCAACACAAACCTCATGCATCCATTGGAAACATTTTGTGCATCTTATCCATTTCTCACCCTTTGTATCTTGAGAAATGGCGCAGTATGTCCTTTTTGGACCTTGTGCCATTAAACACAACTAATCAACTAACCAACGTATCTTGAGAAAATATTTTCTGACATACTGGGCATTCAGCGTCATCATTGTCACTATCTTCTTCGTCAGTAGGAACTAAAAATGGGTCTACATCAGACATCTCGCCAGAAGATTGATTCTTACGTCGCTTTTTGGTTTTCTTTTTGTTGCTTACTGTCGTATTTTTCTTTAAATTTCTAACCCTTTTTTTTCCTGTTTTTCTTTCATCGTTTTCTTTCATCGTTTTCTTTCTATTTTTCTTCTTTTCCGCGTCTGGCGTGTATTATTTATGGTTTATGCGGTGAAGCCATAACTACCATGGCTTTGCCTGACCTAGGTGACGTTGAAGGTATCTCAACAACTGGAATAGCTGGAACTATAAACGGGCAGGAAGGGTTTCTTAACCTAGGTGATGCCGTTGGTGTTCTTGGTTCAGATGAAGTGACCTAAATACCGTCCCGGGGGTGATATTAGGCTCATGTGAGGGGACGATGTTAAGAATTTGTCAAGTTTGTGGATATCATCCATTAAACCAAAAGCACCTGTCATGTGCTTTATTTTTTAAAAGAATTTGTCAAGTTTGTGGATATCATCCATTAAACCAAAAGCACCTGTCATGTGCTTTATTTTTTTTTCATGTGCCTGAAATTTAATAAATTTAAATTTCAGAAATAACAACAAATCTTGTCAAACATTTCATTACAATAACTCAAATAAATCCATATTTAAATAGTACTCATATTATTTTCATTCACAGTTTTTTCTTTTTTAAATATCTTGCACAAGGAGTTACGTTTCACCTTCAAACTTTTACAATGGCAGACTGACATAACTAATTTTAGGTTGGCGTATTAAAACTAGATGGTGTTATTTAGAAAAAGATATACCGACGGGGACGAAATTTGGCGACTGTACCTTAAACTCTTTAATGAGTATAAATCTTTTCAATTAATGTCTAAAAATATAGGATAAAAGCAAATATCATTTAAAAGAACTTTTTTTTTACATTTGGGATTTAAAAAATTACCCATTTTACTCACTATGTCGTATATCATAAGTAACAAAACAAAACAATTTGCTCGCTTGCCCTGATTCAGCCAAGATTACACCTATTGCTTTAAGGATCTTTTTGAGGAGCTGTACACATATGTAATAAATTTTTAACTTCAAATTGATTTAGAAAGTGGTTTTTATTTACAATTCGGATAATTTATTTCTAAAACTTCAAATAAAGACGTTAATTAACAGTTACATTTTCAAACTATTGTAACTGTTAGCACCCAATAAAATCTAAATGTATAGGCATGCTAAATTTCCCAATTTAACTAATTTAATTTTTACTCTGAATTTCATCTTTATAGAATTTAAGAGATATCGAGCTGTCTTAAAATCTCTTCTTATTAAATAAGAAATAAATATCTATAGATAATAGATATCTATAATTTAGTCATGCATCTAGTCTAATAATATTTCAGAAATCAGTTGACTAAATTATTTCTGTGTTTATCGTTTCAAACTTCTGCTGAACATGACTAAATCTCATAATATATATATATATATATTATAATCATTATTATTTTACTAACTCTTACTTTTTACTTCTTGTTCA
Source organism: Cheiracanthium punctorium (assembly GCA_038373885.1). Lineage (NCBI taxonomy): Eukaryota > Metazoa > Arthropoda > Arachnida > Araneae > Cheiracanthiidae > Cheiracanthium > Cheiracanthium punctorium. The sequence goes on along the minus strand of JAWZYV010003772.1, from coordinate 89,115 downwards.
ACTTTTCTCCAATTTTTCTAGCAACGTATATCTTTTCCTCTTATACCTTTTCCTTCCAACAGCTCCATGGTTGAGCCATGTTTTCAGGCTTAATGCTTTTGGTCTCTTCATCTCCATTTTTTCTTCATAATTACCTTTTTTTCTGGGTATGTCTTTATGATTACTTTTTACTTTTTAACAGGATATCCCCGTAGTTTGATATTTAGCTTTCTTTGAGCTAAGTAACTACATTGAAATCCTGTTATTTTGTTTTTTATCTTGGTAGTAAGTATTAGGCTTGTGGGGCCTGACGAGCTCAGCCGATGCTTGCTACCCATTGTTTTACTCCATCCAATTCCATTTTAATTTTCTTTTTTACCATTGTTGGAATTTCTATTTACTGGATCATATCTAATTTTTCCTGTTTTGCATAAGATTTTGTGTTCTTTGTATATTTATACTACGAAACTGCTGTAGAATGATTCCTTGATTCGGAAGTTTAGCCTTTTTACAATTATATATATATATATATATACAATTACATAATTAAACATAGTATCAAATAAATTAAAAATATATATATTATGATAATTTGTGTATTTACAAGGAAAGTTTGTTCTTGGATAACTTCAAAATGTTGCAGTTTATTTCAAGAAAATTCAGCAATTACGTAATTAAAAGTATAATAAGATTTATATTAAATCTAATGTAAAGAAGCACAATTTTCCATGAAGAAGTATTTGTGCTATCGATTCAGAGTTACATAAGTACGTTTAAAATGCTCAATAAACTACTTAAAGAATGAAGAGATGAATCTACTTCGATTGCAACGCTCGCGTTTTCATTTCAGTATCATAAAAAGAAATAGTTTTTCGAAGAACTGTACTGGAAGAAAAAAATCTTATCAATATTTTATTAATTTTGAAAACATTCAAAGTTTTATTCTTTGAACAAAGTGCAAAGCCGCTGTAAGTCATAGCAGCTGATGCGAACTTCCAATGCTTTGTGGACACTTGACCAATGAGCGTCTCGATTTCAACCGAGCCCCGTTTCAACCACGTAGATAGGCGCTGTTTCAATCTAGGTTGAGTAACCACCAGGTAACTTTTCCTCGCCTGCTTATCTTTGCTTATCAGGTGTTTTATGATAATTTTGGACTGAATATGATAAATTTGTGAATATGATAATTTTGGACTGACCACTCGAGTTCTCTAACCGGGACTTACTAAACTGTCCATTGAACTAGCAGTTGAAGTTAATGGTCCCTGCGAAGCACAGTCCCAACCTCGGTTGGACTGACAGAGCATGCGTGCTACCGAATAATACACGGCGGATATTGGTTGAGTTTCCTCCTGAGGTTCGAGAGGGCCGGAATGAATCACACGCTGGCTGTATAGTTTCAGCGGACGTTACACGGACGTCAAACGAAAACTCCCGAGTGCGAAGCGATGATATAGATAATCGGCCAACTTTATGCCGAACTCTCTTGCTGCCTGGGAGACATATACAAGAAGTTACAAACTACGTTAAAAAAGGTTCATAATTTTATGATATCGAATAAAACTGGCAGGAGATTAATTCTAAATAACTACAAAATTTAAGGTTTTACACAGTTCCCTTATAAAATGCTAGTAAATGCGCCCGTATATTAATTATCTGATGCATAAAATTTCAGCCTTTAATCTTAAAAAGGCTCACAGATACGTTTAAACAAAGTCGGTATGGAGCTATAAAATGCCAGTAATAGCAAAAGTATTTTAAACAGGGTGATTCGCTCCCAGACTGACACACTTGCAGGGAGTGTACGGGGGTACAGAGACGGTACAGAATCACATAGCAATGCGGGGTTGGAAACGTCGTCTTCATGTACCTGCTAATAAGCATTTTAGGAGAAGTGTTCAAGTGATAGTAAACTTTCCGACCAGGGCTGGTTTTTCAAAAACTAATCTCTCTTTCACCGATGGCACTTGATAAGAATTTTTATTCCAGAACTGTTTCTTTCATTTATGAAATTGTCTGATGAAAAGTGATTTAAATCAATATATATATATTTCATATCTCGGAGGTATTTTATGATTTAAGACTAAAATTAAGTACATCATCTAACATACGTGGAACATTTTACTAACTTCAAATTTTTGTTGCGGGACCGTGAAAATATTTTTATTTTTTATTCATTTAGATTTAATCTCCAGATGAATTCAATCGATTCCATAAAATTCTGTAATTTTTTTTTCGCAACTTCGTAATTTATTTTATAAGTCTATGATCAATAATTAAAGAATTAAAACATTGCTCATTGATTTTGGGACACCCTACATACATATCTATGAAATACTACTTTGCTTATCAGGTGTTTTCAGTGAACACCTGCAGAAAAAAGGAAGAAAATCTGAAACATTTTAAGATTTTAAATACGCACTAAAGTGCTATATATTAAAATCGTATCATAATTTATGCGTCGTCCCTATTTTTCATCCTTATTTCTTTAAGTTGGAAGATGAATCATTATTCATGAAAGTGCCGTATATTTCTTCCTTGTTTCATAAAGCACAGCTTTGGAATCGAAATATATCTCAAAATCGCCTATTAAAACTATTTTACAGTCTTCGCTAAGTATATTACAAGTATACATCACCGTTTTAAATATTGTTTCGAATGTGCATCATAGTCCATGAGTGCGCCGTGTTTGTCTTTCTTGGGTTGATTCCTACATTAACGCGCCGACTCTCGCCAAGGTGGCGATAATTAAATATATGCAGTTAGCATGGCGATTTTTGTATTTATGTGGCAATCGTAATTTAGAATTAAAATGGCGATTTAGAACAACATGTAAGTACAGCATCCCGTTACATTTTTATTTATTTTGGGTGGCCAATTGGTGTAGTTTTAATAATTAAGTGTCTTCAAATTCCTTAACTGGTGCATTTATCGCTAATTTGTTCACTTTAGTTTTCATCTAGTTCTTTTGGGAGCGGTGAAACTTGTACATAACTCCTTGAGACCCATGACTGCAAAGCTCGTCAAACTGCGGGGTCTTTTTTAGGTTACCGAGAGTGGGGCTTTAAAATAGGAATCAACTCTTTGTTGTACCATAAAACACACTTTTGGAATCGAAATCTATCTTAAAATCGCCTACTGTAACTGTTTTACAATCTCCGCCAGGCATATTCGAACCATAGGCATATTCCAAGTATATCTCGTAGACATTTTAAATACTGTTTGGAATGGCCATTTTAATCATGAGTGTATTGTGTTTTCCTTCCTTGTTCCATAAAACTTTTCTCCGGAATAGAAATCTATATTAAAATCGCCTACCAAAACTGTTTAACAATTTAACTGTTTAATAATTAAGAGGCGTAGTCAAACTGTACTTCACCTTTATAAGTACCATTTAGAAATTGTATCATAATCTATGAGTGTACCGTATTTGTCTTCTCTGTTCTACAAAACACTTCTTCGGAATTAAAATCTATATTAAAATCGCCTACTAAAACTATTTTACAATATTCGCGTTTTCTAAGTATACCCGAAATATATTTACCATAAATTGTCACGTTTCAACGCCAAATTTAGCGATCAATTATCAAAAATTGCAAACCTGTGACTTTCTGCTTTTTATTAACGTCTCTCCCCCTCTACACGTTATTTGGCAAACACATTTGAAAACATCTTCACCGTGACGATTCATATCTGCAAAACTTGTCGACAAGATCGCGTAGACAAAATAATCTGCACTGCAGCATTTAATATACATTTGTAAGAAACCCCCTGTATCACGTGACTGATGCTCTGCCATCGTTAGATGATGCTACAATAATATTTTATCTTCTGCAACGCCTAACTTGGATAAAGAATACACTTGAATAAGTTTTTGAAACTTTCATTTAGTTCGAATTGTGCAGTTTTCAGCACAGCTTTTTCTAATTCTATTTCTGTTGTATTACATCCAGAAAAAGGATGTTAGAAATACAAATTTTAATTTGTTTAATCACACCTATGACTAAGGATATACCTTTCCACCTTAATGGAATAAGGAAAGAAAATAGGGAAGACGCATGGATTATAATACGGTTATAATATATAGCACTTTAGTGCGTATTTAAAATCTGTTTCAGATTATCTTCCCCCACCCTTTCCTTTCCCTTTCCATTTTTTGATAACGTCCAATATATCCAGAAGCACATCAGAATTAATATAGGACGAAAATAATTAGTACTTTTTTGTGGGTTTTTATCATTAAACCGTCTTATTTTCGTAACCAGGGGCAGACCGACACGGTAAGCAAGGTAAGCATCGCATCGGGGCGCCGACTTCGAATTAACGTCATTTCGATCGTGTCAAAAACTAAGTAGAGCGTAAAAGGGGACGTCTTTTTTTACGTTGGTAGGAGGCGCCACTTACCCTAGTGCCACCCCTGTTTGTAACCATCTTAATTTTAAATTCCATTCAGAATCTAATAGATTTCAGTGCTAAGGAAGCCGGTGAGAAACAGGACTCTCTCGAAACAAGATTTATTAAGATGGCGAACCAACTGATCGCCGGAGGCGGCTAATATAATATGAAACTGAAAAGCTATGAGAAGAGAAATTTTACGATAATGATGTCCTCAAATAATGATTTTACGGGACTGTAAATCACAAAATTTGGATACTTGAAAGGTTATTTTAATTATGGGAAATAACTCCATATGTACTTGATGCAAATTTCGCGTTACTTGCATGTAACACAGATTTGGAACCATCAAGAGAAAATTACCACATTTACTATTGCTTCAAAGAGATATAATTTATAGGGCCTACTATAGTAATTTTCATGGGCGGATATTCTTTATTTTATGCGATGACACATCGATAATAAAGTGAATTTTATAACTAAGAGTGCCTCAAAGAATGATGAAAAATGCCATCCCAAACAAAGTTTAAGAACTATTTCTTCTTTTAACGATTTCACATCATTATTGCCTGCACAATTTGAGCGCACGTCAAATTTTCAGAGAGAGTAATATCTCAAACTTGTCGAATATGTAATTCTTTAAAAATTTATAGGAAACTGAACTGAGAAAAGGAACTTATATTAATACAGATTAAATATTTTCTCAGCCTATCTGGATTTGTTTTAAATGTAAAATGATTTTTTTTAATGTTAAGTGGATTAAGGTGAAATGAATTTTCTTTTACTACGCATCAAGTCGGAATATGCTAATTGGAGAACTTTCGGTAGATTATTTTTCAAAAAACAAGGAAAGTACTTAGTTTTGTTCACTTTAATATCGTGACAAATTCAATTGGATAATTGGATTTACCGAGAAGAAAATTAATACGTAGCCAATAATTACATTATTAAAGAGGAGGGTTTTATGCAGGGATTAATGGCTTATTATTTGAAGCATTTCTAGAAGAAATAGCGGAGCAAGATTATAAATCATGAAGAATGAATAATATTATTTTACCCTGGTTTTGAAAAGAGTTTTATGGATATTTTGAAAAGAGTTTTATAGTTATCATTTTTTAAAATTCATTTTGTAAAAAAAAATGTTACACAATAATGCTCTTCGTGTTAAATCGAATTCGAATTTTTTTCTTTTATTATTGTCAGTGGCGTAGTCAATATTTTATTTCGTGGAACGGGGTCTGTGTGTAAAATTGTAACCCAAGTTTCGATTATGAGCTAAATATTAAATTGTAAGCTTTCAGCATCACTACTGGATACGCCCCTAGTTATTGATATATAGATAAACATTAATTTACTAAAGCTGGTAATAAGGAATATAATAAACTAGTATTTATTGCTAGTTATTAACTAGCATTGAAATAGTGAAATAGTAACTCCTCATTTCACCCCATAAAAGCAAAATATACTGTCTGGTATGAAAGAAAGTAATAAATAGAGCAAGCTTTTATTAGTTAATAGATTAAAAAACTCTATGTATTTGAATGTTATAATACATGTATGACAAATGGTTACTGATCATACTATAGTTATAAAAATACAGGAATGTCCCTTAACTTCATAAGAAAAATTTTAATAGCAATAAGAAGAGGCATTTCTCATCGTTGTTTTAGTAAAACATCAGTTGTGCCATCCGCAATGAGAAACATGTGCGGATTTTGTTAAATTTTGATAAATGTAATAGTTTTCTAGTCAAAAATAAATAAATAAATAAAAGACATCAATAAATAAAGGAAAAAAAATAAATAAATAAATGAAAAAGCCAAAATGATTAATGCCAAAGAATAAAAGCCAAATAAATAGGTGAGACTTTTTTAAAAGCATGGTGGAAGTAGATGTTGTAAACATTTTTTAAAAGAAATAATGAATGAGCGATTGAAATTAATCCGAAACGAAACAAGGGCCATTTCAAGAAATGAGTGTTTTAATATCCAACTTTTTGTGTCAAATGGTAGACACCCAAACCGGAACACATTTTGTTCTAGATATCAAATTATTAGCAAAGTTTCTTCATGCATGTAAACTCAAAAAATACTGTCTTGTAAGTTATTATAATTCATATATCATTCTGAAAATGCATTATAATCAATTTAACATCTTTTGTTTCATGATGTTTTTGTATTTAACGCTTTAAATAATTGAAGAAGTACGCGAAAAGAGAAGGAAGGAAGCAAAACATAGTAAGTAATTTGCAGGAAGTTGTTAAAAAAAAACAAACTTTCAAAAGTACATATCATGACAGCAGCTTAATTTTCTGAATTAAATATTTAAATATTTATTTATCACTACTGGAGAAAAAGTACTCTTCTTATAAATTAAAGTCATCTCGCCCTTTCAGTATCATGAAATATTTTATTCATAATAGCTGTATTTAAATATTTTTAACTCATAAAACAGATGCAGAAGATTAAATTGGACATTTAACCCTTTGAGGCGCAACCCTTTCCCAATGCTGGAAAAAGGGCAGCCGTTGCCATCGCTCGACTTAACTACCAGCAAGATGGCGGACGATCGAAACGTTCATCGCGTGCCACAGATCTAGAGACCCTTTTTTGACGACAGCTGGCTGTGCGGAGCACAGCCAGCTGTCGTAAACCCTTTTTCCAGCATTGGGCAATCTATTCAGCTGTTCTCGCGTTCTTCCATTTTTCAGCAGATGTCAGTGCTGTTAAAAATGATCGTGACCATTCTTTTACGGGAAATAACGGCTAAAATGTAAAGAATTCTCGTGGAGCTATGTCACCCGCAACTAGTTTTATAGAAATCCAATCTATTCTTCGTGACTGGCAACAGTCAAAACGTTAGAGTTGGGTGTTCCCAGAGCGAGATCACTGCGCCTTAAAGGATTAATAATGGTTTTTTTTAACAATGCAAAGTCATTCTTATTCTTACTGCTAATTAGTAATAATGAATGCACAGCAGTGCTTACAATTTACTTTTAGAGCAAGACTGAAATCCTTAATGTTCGAAAGATATATTCAAACTACAGTTCTAAACTAAACAGTGAATTATTGCATTTCGCTCAGTAAAATTTATCGGTACTCTAAATTATTTTCCCTACTCATTAGACGTAATTATATCATTGATACAAGTATCCATAATTGAAAGTAATTATAGTCGTAATGCCTTCTTAATTGCGAGAGTATATCATAGAGTAATTTAGATAAAGTGAAATAGTCAATCTCCGACGTAATGCAGTCGTTTGGAATGTATCATCAGCTTGTAAGCCTTCTCTAGCTTAGAGTATACTAAGCAAACTCGTACTTATAAACAGTTTATCTGCAGAACTGAGGAAAAAATTGTAGCAATTCAACTCCAGATGGAGAAGTGTGATATTTCAAGTCTTTTATCACTGTATATAAACGATAAGTTAGAATTGCACTTTCTCTCCATGAAAATTTATTGACAGAGTGAGTATAATGAGCATAGTTCACATAAATTATATATATTATTAGCCCCGACAGGCGTTGTGCTAAGCAGTGTGTATTTATTTTAAATCTGTGTACCTAAATATATACGGTTTGTACGTTGTCTAGAATCTATAAAGCGTTGTAGTAAAATGTGGAAAAATTGGAAGGCAAATCGTTCCCATAAGATTTCATGGTTTTTATTGATATAAACTGGTGGTGAACTATACATTTTTTAATAATTCATGCCAATGAAAAATATTTTAAGCTATTTTATTCGCTATGTAATCGAACTAGCTCAAAATAGTTAAAATTAACACTAACATCCAGCATAACATAATTGATAAACGATGTTATTGGTTTTCTGATTTGGCGTATAGATGAACAGAGTTTTTGGATTTCCAATTCTGGATCAAGCAGCATACACTTGATCATGCTCTCCTCCCCCCTACCCCAATAAATAAATAAATAATTAAATAATTAAATAAATAAAAATAAATCTAAGTTTAGTTTGGTAAGCGCAGCAAGTGCCCCTAGTGTTGTTGATTGTCATAAAATGTAAACGGAAAACCAATGGGTATCATTGGAAAGCGTGTAATCAGGACATCTTCTCCTTTATATATGTAGTTAATTAATATTGTTTCAATCACATTTGGCATCAGAGTTTTGACGGAACATTTGACAAAAGTTGATTCTGCTTCACAACTTCATTATGATTCTCCAAAGGAGCAATATTGGTGAATCAATTTTCTACGTCAATTTGCGCACTGAGATCGAGCGATTGCACTCGAAGATGGCTCCAACGAGTTGAGAAATTCAATTGGATAATTAACATTTTAATCCTCTTCTGTAAATGTCAATTGATTTGTATTCCATAATTACATGAGAAACTTACAACGGAGTCTTACTGATTCGATTGAAACCTCCATTCGTTAGACCTAAGGCAGCATGCTCTCAAAGCCAATTGTGATTCCTGGAGCATTTGGTGATGTTCGGGGAAATCTTCCTTTCAAAATCTTCTATGATGGCCTAAGTTGACAGAAGTTTTGAGAGCAATTGTTAAATCTATATGGTGGAATCAAGCAAACTAGGTAGCTAAATACAGTGAATAAAGTTTGAGAAAAGGTACATATTTTTTTTAATTCATCATGAACACAAAAGAGATTCTGACTGTCTTACTGTATTATGAACAACAAAAAAGGAAGACAAACCCTGACACTGAATTCCTTCAAATTAAATTTACAGATATATAAAAATACTAAAATAAAAATTGTAAAGTTTCATAAATAGATAAGTTAATTAGACTTACCACTGAAGCTTTCAGCCAAAAATTTTGTTGGTTCAGCAAAATGCATTTTGCTGAGTTCAAAGAAATAACAGTTTTTCATGTAAAAAAAAAAGATTTCGTACCTGAAGAAGGGTCACACAATTTAAAACCTTTGAACGAAATTAGTCATTTAAGTAAATAAATCTTATAAAATACAAAACCTTTGTTAATTTTAAACAAGCAGTTATGCTAAGTTTACGAACTACTATACTGATTTGATCAAAAAGTTTGGAATGCATAATATTTTCAATTCAACAAAAATTTCGATTTCGCTAATTCAGCAGGAAAAATAATAATGTTTAATTAAATAATTTTTCTTTTTTACTTCTTTCATTAAAGAAAATCCTAATTGTAAACACTTTGTAAACAAAATGTTAACTGAGTAATGCACTATACTTTTTTACATTGGTTCTCGGGAATATGTCCATTTTCAGGGAAGATAAAAATATCTCATTTAAATAAATGACCATAGCTGAGAGTGATTTTACCTTTAATGCGTTCTTAATTGCTTAACGACCTCTCACTGAAGATGGACGTGGGGTAATTTAGATAAAATGTATTCTCCTATGTTAAAGACCGTTTCGTTGGAGTCTAACAATGATATCTGTATCATAAACTTTAAATCGATTTACAATTTTGAGATAATTTAAGGGAAACGCAAGAAATATGAGCGTGTATCGGACACAATACAATTGCATTTGCTTATTGTCAGACTGTAACTAAGAGTCACTGTTAACAATTAATTAAAAGCCTTCGTTAAGCAATGCACCATTTCCTCTTATGTTACACTGTTTACCATTTCTGTAATTAAAGGCTGCATTAATCAGATCTTTGACGCAGAGGAGTTGAAGAATTGATAGGAGTTATTTTGCTAATGTCACTTATCTTTCCACAGTGGCTTATTAATTGTTACATGAAAATTAACTATTTTAAATTAATTTTATTGCATCCTGTTTGAAAAAAAAAATGCGAAAGAGATAAGTTTCAAAGGATTACATCATTAGTAAATGCAAGTTAAAATTATTGTATAAGGTAAAAATGGTATAATATAAAATTGAAGATAAGCTTATCTCGAAATATCAAAGAAGTTAAATATTGTATTCAGGAAAATGTAGTAAATACCGCGGTTTTAAATACTTTAGGTGACGCATTATTGAAATTATTTATAATACTTTATTATAAGTTATAAAAATTATAGAGTCAAGTGCTGTAGCCTCATTGTAAAACGCAATCATAAAAAAGTGTTTTAAAAAATGAAGTAATATAAATTTATATTAAATATACTTGATTATCAGTTATAAAAATTATCGAGTCAAGTGCTGTAGCCTCATTGTAGAACACAATCATAAAATAGTGTTTTAAAAAATGAAGTAATATAAATTTGTATTAACTGTACATAAAAATAAACTCATCAAACGATGCTTGTGAAGAAACTTAATGGTTTTTCTCCTCATAAAAAAAGCGTCAAACACGAGGGCATCTTTAGTTTGTTGCATAATATTATAGGATTCTATTTAGGGTGTATGAAGTATTCAGGGCGAATTAATCCCATTCAGTTTTTAAAAAGCAAGGCCAACTTTGCTGCCAGTCACAGAAGGGGCAAAGAAATCATCCATTACTCTAAGATGGAGTGGCAACATTTAGCATTTGTTCGGTGCTTCAAAAATGCAGAAGAAGTTCTAGTTTTAATTTAAATCATTTTCTTCCCGGTACATTTATAATATTCAAAAGCTATTATATTTTAGGCTGAACAATAGTAAAAGAACTCGACATACTTGTGTCATTATTAAAATTTCAATAAAAAACACTGTTTTTCACTTTATTAGAATGAATTAAGAAGCACGCTTTACGTTTAGGGAAGAGCGGGGACACAGTACACTCTCAGAAAAATTCGTCTTTATACACTAATTTATCCCTCGTTTTTCAACGAATAATTTCCGTACTCCTGGGAAACGTAATATTTCCGTGAATTCTTCTTCCCGAAATCTGAAGAAGAGGAAAGCAATTCGTTGAATCTGGAGACGTTTCTTCAATTGACAGGAGAAAAAAAGAAATGGATATTCGTCAATCAACGGAAATACTCCGGCAGCATTGCTGCCAGTAAAATTTCCGTGAATTGAAGAAATAATTTTTGAGAGTGCGTCTTTATACACTAATTTATCCCTCATTTTTCAACGAATAATTTCCGTACTCCTTGGAAAAGTAATATTTCCGTGAATTCTTCCCGAAAATTTGCAGAAGAGGAAAAATTTTCGTTAATTCTAAAGAAGTTTCTTCAGTTGACAGGAGAAAAAAGAAACAGATATTCGTCAATTAACGGAAATATTCCGGCAGCACTGGTTTCTGCAAAATTTCCGTGAATTGAAGAAATAATTTTTGAGAGTGCAGTGCAAATTTCACTTGTTTTATAATTTTTTCATTTTAATTAAAACTAAAAAAGTAAATACAAAAAAATCTTTAAGACATTTAGCTTTGATTGTAATTTTGCTTCAGAATTTATTAGCATTTTATTCTTTGTAAATTTATTTTCCTAGAGGTACCCAAGTTGTCCCAGTGTGTAACTTCTCTTGAGGTAGCCTTAGTTTGGTGTTTATTGCTCATGCAACAAAATTACTTTTTTTGAAATAACAAAACTTTTTGCTAATTTTACTATGTTGTTTTCCCGAACCAACTAAACGGTTAAATAAGAGTTTCAGAGACAAATCTAATTAATTTACCTATTTACTATATTTTTATTTTAATGGTTTTTTAAAACTACAAGTTTAATTTTATCAAATTCAACGTCAATATACTTCTCCCATCCATAAAAAAAACTTAGAAAGATAAACGGTTTTATTAAAACTCATGATGAGTCTGCTTTCTGCTATGTATTTACATTCAAAATAATTTAATGACGAAAATTGGGTCAATAAATACCACTTATACATGAAAGTGAACAAAATATATCGGTAAAAGTAGCTTTTTTTGAGAAATCAGAATAAATTTTAGCTCAAAATAGAGTAATTATGCACACAAATATCCGCTAAAAATTATTTTAAATGAGAGAAATATTGATTTTATAAACTGATCTACAACAACTGAATACGTAATTAGATAAATTAAGGTAGATAAAAACACTTTGTAAAAAAAAGGAATAATTTGTTGTGTATTTAAGTAATGTTATTGTAAACACGACTACATTCCTATTTCTGGTGTTAATAAAAATAATAATAAAAATAAGAGCTGAGTTAAGCAATTCCAAGTCTTATGTAATTTTTTAACTCTGTTTCCTTGTTTAAATTGTATGTTCTGACATACTTGATATTTATAACTTGTTTCGGTGTAAAGATTTACTACTAATTACAATCAGGAAGAATACGAGAAATGCTTTGATCACAAGAAAACAGTGAGCAAGTTTTATTTATTTATTTATTCATTCCCTTATTTAAACAGGATGCATGTTCAGTAAGAGCATGCATCTTGCTGATCATAAGAAAACAGTGAGCAGGTTTTATTTATTTATTCATTTATTTAAACAAGATGCATGTTCAGTAAGAGCATGCATCTTGCTGATCATAAGAAAACAGTGAGCAGGTTTTATTTATTTATTCATTTATTTAAAGAAGATGCATGTTCAGTAAGAGCATGCATCTTGCTGATCATAAGAAAACAGTGAGCAGGTTTTATTTATTTATTCATTTATTTAAACAAGATGCATGTTCAGTAAGAGCATGAGGGACTTTTTGGGAGAAGCATGCAAGTACCTTGTCCTAAAACAAATCCCTCGAAATAAGGGGATAAATGGAATAAAATATATATTAGCACGTGTATAAACATTCGGCTACCAAAATCAAATTAACATCTCTTTTTATGTGAGCTATAAAGTTTTCATGAATATAAACTTTAATGAAGAGATTAAGTAATTAGATTTACCTTAGAAAATTCCGACAAACACAATAATCGCCCAGTCGATTTGTAACTCTTGTATTTCATAAGATATTGTTTAAAGTATTCATAAGATGGACATTACCAACTCTTAATGTAAAAACAAATCCTTCGTCTGCTCGTACCGCCCACTAACGTATGCTTAAATTTATCGTCGAAAGATTCTGATTGGTTCTAAATTCAACAAAACGTTCTGTTAATTCAAATAGGCATTTTGTTAAATCGATTTGGCTAAATTAAACAAATTTTTGCTAAATTAACAAAATAAAACTACCTAATTATTTAATCAAAAAATTATGTTAAATTTGACAAAACTTTTTAGTGTGTACTTTAAATTTATTTTAATTTGCCTGATAAATTTATACGGTTTATCAAAAAACATTCTTTCAGTTCACCATTTTATAAATGGTGAAAAGTTTTCTCTGAAAATTTACTGTAAAAATAATTCATTCTCCATATTGTCGATCACGGATTCAAAAGCATCGAAAGTGTTTATGGTAGTTTCATATTCAGTTCTCCTGATAATTTCCTTTCTTCTGTTCATTTTTTTTATAATCAATTTAATCTTGCTTGCAGATAGAAATCAGATTTTAGTCGAAAAATTATCTAAAAAGTCAATTTCTGTCAGAAAAATTTATTGCTAGAAATCACTGTTTGAATTCAATTGTTACCAAAGAAATCTTAAAATTTATTTCGCGCACTGAAAATAAACAAATATATTAATTAATTAAACTATATGAGTAAATATATGAATAAAAAGTTAATAATTTCTAGACATTTAAAATCATATCAAAGTGTTCGATTTGTTTGCAAAGTGCAGAATTATTAGCATATTTGCATATTGTTAACTTTAAAAGGAAAAATCATAGTAATGCAGGGGAAAAAGAAGAAAGCATGACTAAACCGAGCTTTATCCCATGCATATTTTGATGTACTAAAAAAGAAGATACTAAGAAAAAAATATGCATAGACTATCCAAAATTAACACGCTGAAAGCTTTTAGTCAATACTAATAATTTATAACAATTGTTGTTTTAAGTCAATCAAAAAAAGGAAACTATTATTAGTCGTCAGTTAATAAATAATTTTAGAGAAATGTTTATCGATTGTAGTGTGGTCAGCAGAAATTTAAATATGGCTCATCATAAGCTATGTAAATAAAAGAGATAATTTTATATGCATTTTAAACTTCTTAAAAAAATACTTAGTTTTTAATTTGCATGTGGGATTTTTTTTTAATTCAAGAGTAGTTTTGCTAATAAAGAAAATCGACATACTCCTGCTGTCATAAACACAGTAATTATATTTTTCAAGTACGTAAGTAACTTTTATGCCGATCAACAAGAAGAAATAAAATATTTTAAACCAAAACTTTTGGCAGTTACTGTAAATAAAATTTTACTTTGAAAACAATTATGAAGAAAAGTCTTTACGGAAGATTAGATACAACCTTTTTAATTTATGAAAAAATATTTTTTTAAGAATATATAATTATGTCTGGTGCTTTGAAAGTTATTTTTTTATGAAGTTTGTTCATTTTACCATTTTTATTGAAATATGAAGTTAATTAAACTTTAAGAGAAGGTTCGTATGAATATTAATATTTGCTGGCTTATGCAGACTGTGAGAGGAAATATTAGGTAGTTATCAAATAAGAGTGTAATTTTACATGTACATTTTAATCAATGAATTAAAATAAAAAAGGCCTTTAATGCTAATATTTATAATGGCATGCGGTAAATTTATTTTTGGCAGTCTCCAGAACGTATATAAAGCCTTTTGTAGCCTTGTTCATAAAAAAGAAAGTCCGCAGTTGGTCCAATTGGCTCAGCTGGGTCCCATCAATACACCGGAAGTGAAGCAACACCTACCTTGGTCAGCTCTTGGGAGGGTGACATCCTCTCTTGGCTAGACGGCTGCAGGACTGTGCGTGCATGCTAAAGGTAGACGGTGCACGTAAAATATGTTCTTCGCTCCAGTTCCTTCATGCTCAGACAATACTTCTGGGGGGTTCCGATCGAGGAGCAAGGCTTTTTTTCTATAAATGGCTCAATATTAGGAGATTGCTCATCGAGTGCAACGTTAGCTTGCCTACTAGGCACCCCCTTAGTGAAGTGGCACAACTGAGAGCCACATTCCATGTACAATGTTTATGAAAAAGTAACTAGTTATGAGAAATATAGTAACCATTTTCTGTAGATCACATAAATTCGTCCCCCCCCCTTTAATTTCAAAATAAGTAAATTTCACTTTCGAAAATGATTTGAAAAAAATGACAGTTTCAAGTATTTACATTTTAATACATATATTTAAAGGAAACGACATAAATTTTTCATTGATGTAGGAAATTTATTTATCACTGTTGGCATCAACATGAATTGGATAATGCAATTTGTATGGTAGAACGCTAAAGTGATAATTTCTCAGTCGTATCAAGCGCATTTAAAAATGAATTAATGTAAGTCAAAACTCTGTATTTACAAAGCATTTTTAATTCATCAGCTGTAGAAGATCTGGGTACGTTTTTAGAGTATTTTTGACTTTAAAATTAAATTTTACTTCCAGAATAAATAAATGTACAGAATAATTTTTATGCGTACCAAATTGATGATAACACTTCCGGAAAATAAAGCTAACCTGATACGTAAATATTAAATGAATCATACTAAATATAAAACACATATTTCCATAGGTTCCATTCAAAGTTATACTGGGAATGATAAATAATTATTCCAGTAACGCTGAATAAATTAGACCTGAATGAAACGCATCTTTAGAGAAAAAATCGACAATTCAATAAGCAAACTATTTACTAAAATTGGATCAAAATAATTATATCAGTTAAATGCAATACGTATATAGTAAATATTCTCTTTATTAATTATTCTGCTATAAAAAGTTGAAAGAAAGCAATTCTTAATCATTTAATATAAACAACCATATATATGGATCTTGTAATTTGTTAATCAGAACATGGGTTAATAAATATGCGTGAAATTAAATTATTTATCTTGTCTCTGTAAGTAATTACGAAAAGCATTACAGCAATTTTTGATTTTTGTGTTCCTAACAGACTTACTTTAACCGAGTGCATTCTAATTATTATTCACTACGAAAGTTCATTAATTAGTTTTCGCAAAAATATAACATTTTACTTTTGATTGGAAATATTTCTCGAACTCTTTAATAATTTAGCAAATATTTTTGGTGCTGCGTAATAAATTACTATCATCTGCGATTAGACAAATTTGACTGTAATGATGATTTATGAAGAATACTCAACGAGAAGTTATTTTAACTAATTAATTTTGTTGTTTTTTTTTAAACTTCCGCTCATACCAAAAGCTAAAGCTGAGTTATTTTATGAACGTTATTTCATGAAACGTGTTAGATATATGGGGTGCAAAACTCAATTTAATTGAAATAGTTCAGTTTTTAAAGTGGTTAATTAATCTTTTTGTGTTGCACAAGTCTAATATTTGTCAATTAGATTTTTTTTTATGTGAAATCTCCTTTAAAACACTAGTTTACCATGATATTTATTAATAAAGTATATTTTAAAAACATAAGTTAAATACAGGGTGACAAAAAAGTCCATATAAACTTGAAAATTTTATTAAAAAAGAACAAATAATGATAGAAAATTGTGGTTTGAAAAAAATAGGTTTAGAAGTTGATCGGATTTTTTTTAATGACAAGAAAGTTTTGTAGTTCAAATGTTACAGATAGGTGGCGCTGACCAGCACAATGCGAAGCAAGCTTCCAACTAAAAAAAAAAAAAAAAAAAAAAAAAAAAAAAATTAACTTTCGATAATCTTATCCATGCAAACCGCAATTTTGTATTGCTATTTATTCTTCTTTTAATGAATTAAACTTCGATGCAGATAGGATGCGTCAAAAGGTCGTGAAACTTCAAAAGTTTATTAAAAAAGAACAAATCATGATGCAAAATTGCAGTTTGCATGGAAAAGTATTACAGATATTTCAGATTTTTTTTTTTTTTTTTTTTTAAAGTTGCCTTCCGTTATGCACGTGAGAGTCACCTATTGGCAACATTTGGAACTACAAACTTTCTGGTCATTACAAAAAACCCGAATACCTTCTATAACCTATTTGTAGAAACAGCAATTTTCTATCACTATTTGTTCAGTTTTAATGGACTTTTAAAGTCTTTACGGACTTTTTTGTCAAACGGTACATCGCTTCGCATCAGCCAAGTTGACTTAAGCTCGGTTCCCATATCAACACCAAAAGTGAAGTTGGTCAGAGCTTGAGACTGCTGTGAGACGGTGTACGCTAAGGAGAGCTGCTGCACGTAAAATCTGTCGTAGTTCCAATGTTCAAACGATACCTCTGGCGTTGCTAATCCAGGTGCTGGTCTCTCATCCGAAATTGTCGGAAAATTTAGAAACCTCGAGCTAAGTCGGTCTTCCTTTCACAGGGGCTCACTGAAATGGAAGCCACTCGATATCGCAGACGGCTATCCAATATGAAGGAGTTGGCACCACTATGCGGCTGGCCGGTGGGCATTAGCAATAACAGAAAGTTAATAGAAATGTGCAAAACTAGCGAGTGATTTTATATATTACCGCAATTAAAATTTTATAGTATATTTGTAGAAATATAAGTTTTATTTTTAAATTAAAGTAATTTATTTTATTAGAAGTTTAATCCATTGGTAATCAGAATGATTGTACGTTTTCTTCAATTTTTGCTTATGACTGAAATAATAGATGAATTTATGGTATTCATTTCAAGAACAAGTGTTAATTTATTTTAAGAAAAATAAGTATGAAAAGTGAAAATTTTACATCTCACTCCGTTATCTAAAAGTATTTTGTGAATTTGAGATTTCATAGGGGATATCTGAAACCCAATGTAGTTAACCCTTTTTTTCTCTGCTGTAAATTCCCGGTTTTCAGAAATTTTTGACAATGGTACTTTTTTCCTCTAACAGATTATATAATTTTTATTTGAAAATAAACATATAGTTTTAGTAAAATAACTTTTTTCGATATAAAGGGATCGAGTATCCCCCCACAAAGGGATACACGATCCCTTTGCAGGATAGACTTAATCCCACTCGCATACTGTATAGGCTGCTCATAGGTAAGCTACTTATCCGCATATTTCAGTTTACAAAATAATATTTCTAAGAAATAATAATATATTTTGTGGCTATGATAACAATATGAACATGGAAAACAACAATTTTATTTTAAATTAAACTCTGCTACGTGTAATGCAAGTTTTATAAATGAGCTATGCTTTTTTAATCAGTTGGTGACCTTTGATACAGTTGTACACGATATATTTTATGAATAAACTAAATATTTGCACTTTTTATTTGCAAAAATGTACATAGTTTTATTAATATTTATTAATATAATGAATGTAAAATTACAACAACATTAAATACATAAATTAAATTATTTACTTCTTGCTAAGCAATAAGGAATTGAATTAAGAATTGTTACAATTGAATCTATTGGAATTTTTTTTGAGATATTTGTAGGCACCAGTATACTTAAAAAAAGAAAAGAAAGCCTAGCAAATGTTTTCAAATCCTTAAAAGTCAAATACAAACATGACGCTTGTTGCGTTCGCAAAGTTCCTCTCAATTAATGTTTGAAAGTTTGGGTTAATATGCTTGGAAAACTGAATAAACTAAAATAATCACGTTCTCATCATGCTAATATTGCTGTAAGAATACTTGATTACTGGGATCATGTATTTCTGAAAAGAAGGGATCAAGTATCCCTAAGATGGAAGATATAAAAAACATGCATTTTCAATAATAAACAATCAAAGATTATTTACTAAAGAAATTACTTAATTATTAAGAATGTCTATACTTTAAATTTACACTTCATTAAATTTGTTGAGTTTCATATGACATACAATACAAATATTAATAACATTTAATTAACATTTAACAAATTAATAACAGTTTAATGCAATCAAATTAATTTGTAAAATATGTTCTTATTTTTCTCACAGAAACTCTTGATTGCATAGATTATATTAAAAGGACTTGTTTTTTTAACAATCTAGATTTTTGTATTTATTAATTTAATTTTATATAAATACAATAGATTTTTGCATCCATAATAAGAGGATTTACTGTGTTATTATTCAAAATTAACTTTTAAAAACCAACAACCAACTATCAATTAAAAAAATCATATTTAATCCCAGCTTGTATTCGTGTGTATCCGTAGGTACTCCGCTACAAAATAGAAAAAACTATTTTTTATTAAATAACTTTCCATAAAATAGGTATAAGCGGAGATAATTTTAAATATACTTGAAAATGCACAAATAAATATGTCTTTGAATTGTTTAATAATAGAATTAGAATATTGAAATGATAGAATATTAATCAACCCACAGGAAAGTTTATGTTTTGAATATGCGCTCTTTCAGATTTAAGATAAGCAAAGAAAGCGTTTGTGTGCAATGAAACATTCTTAAACTCTGTGGTATTTTACGTACACGAAATATTATATTTTATTTAGCTGACTTGAAAACAGTTTTCTGAATACCTATTTTAACATTAAAAAAAATCTTCATAAGCTTACGGGAGTTTCTCTTTTAACTAAATGCATAATTGCTACTAAATTACTTATAAATTTAAGAGGGCATAATTTGCGTGAGTGTATTAATTTTAGGTGATTGGCTTGTACTATTTTGTATTTATTCATTATATAATTTATGACCGCTTCTGCGATGTCTCCCTGCATAAATTTTATTCTGAAACTAAAAGGCTTCATGAACAATACCAAAATTCCGAGGTATCGTTTTCGGCATTGCTAAATATTCCAAGTAATTATTAAAAGCATTTCTCCAGATAATGCCTTTGTTTGTTTCAATAGACTTGATCCTGTCATAATTACTTTCATAATTCAACAATGCACCTGAATAAAAAAAGACGCTTTTAGTCGTTATCTTTCCCCTTTTACCTCTCCAAGCGGCGTCCATTCTAAGAATCTTGATATACCGCGATTTAAATTAAGGGAAGCTCTCCATTCCTCAGCATTGATTTTCCTCAGGTAGGGAAAAGATGACTCCACTGATATCGTTCAGGAAATCCTTTTTTCGCCAGATAATTGGGAAGGGGATTACATTTCTTGATAGAATTGAAGGAGATTACGCCGTGAATGGAAGTAATTTTTCATACGAGATAAAATTAATTTCTTTCGGTGTACCCTCTGATGGAAACAGAGAGATCTGGCTTATAAGGAAGTCGATAAATTTATATGCCATTGCTGTGAAAATCGTATAGTGAAATGCTCTAATTGGCATGACATGAAATTAAAAAAAAATCTATGATGCATACAAGGCTCTGATTTATTAAATTAGTATTGACTTAGAATCATATATAAAAATACAAGTTGTCGTGGTGAATTTTGTAGCATAAAGGTGAAAAGAAAGGTAGTACAATTAATTCGTTGTGAAAATTAATAGTATTAGTAGAAGTATTAGGCTTATTAAATTTAGAGAATTTTTATCAATAACAACTAAGGATTCAGCTAATCCTTAGCTGTTTCTCGTGGTTTTAGCCCCTCTTTTATTGATAAAGCTGTTTCTAAATTTAATAAGCCTAATACTTCTACTAATACTATTAATTTTCACAACGAATTAATTGTACTACCTTTCTTTTCACCTTTATGCTACAAAATTTCTAAACTTCTCAAAAATTTCGGTTTCAAAGTCATTTTTAAACCTGTTAATAAACTTAAAATTTTCTTCCCTTAAAGATCCTATTCCTACTGAGAACCGTTGGGGTGTTTATTATATTCCTTTTGGATCTTGTGATTTGGGCTATATTGGTCAGACCAGAAGAGCTCTCAAATTTAGGCTCAAAGAGCATGAGAGATATGTTTCTAAGCACGAACTTTCCAAATCTTCTATTGCCTCACATTGTTGGAATTCCAATCATCGTTTTCAGTTTTCTAAGGCTAAGATTTTGTGCACTCCTCAGTCTTTGTCCCATCTGGATTTTTTGGAAGGTTTTTCCATTACCCAGAACTTAGATCGTCTTGTGAACGATGGTTCTTCCGTTCCTTTCGTTCATTCTGCTTGGAAGTTGCTGTTGTAAGGTTCTTTTCACTTTCTTCGTATACTCCCCCTCCTTTTTTTTCTTTTTCTTTAATGTGCATGTACGTGTGTTACTGTCTTTCATTTACGTTTTTATTAAAAAAAATTATATATATATATATATATAATATTTAATATTGTGCTGTCCTGTTTGTGGTTTTTAATTTATAAAATAATAATAATATTAATAATAAGTGTTCTATTTGTTTTTTGTTTGTTCTGTTTTCTCTTTTTTGTGCGTGTGTGTGTTTGTACTCGTGTGTTCCCTTTATTATTATTATTATTTTATTTATTCCTTTTTAACCCATATTTTAATTTTAATTTTTTTTCTCCCCTCTCCGTGGTTTTGTCCGACTTTTCTTTGCCCCTTGTGGCAACATCTTGCTTGTTTATCTCTTTTCAGTTCCCTGTGTTCTTTACGACGAAGGGCTTGGACTGATGAAGTTCAAAACAATTTTTGAACGAAACGTGCGTATCCTCTTACCTATTACTTCTTATGTGTGTTTTTTTACAAAGTTTTTTAACTACTTTATCGTTTAACACCAGTATTTTGAGTGATTTTTCAGAAAATTTAAGTGTTTTTCAATGTCTAGAATCAGAATTTAAGCATGAGAACAGAACTCCACCCCCCCACAATTTTTTTTTTGTTGACCGGTGTTATTTCTTCTCCAAAAATTATTCTCAAAAAATAATTCACAAAAATTAGGCAACAGTGTTGCCGTAATATCTCGGTTTCTTTTTTCTCCTGTAAGTTGAAGAAACTTCAGATTCAAAGAAATTTTCTGCTCTTCATATTTTCGAGAAAACGTCGCAGATACATAACGTTTCCAAGGACTACGGAATAAATGAATTGAAGAAGCTTCTTCAGATTCAATGGAATTTTTCCCTCTTTTCAGATTTTCACAGAAATATAACGTTTAAATGGAATACGGAAATTATTCGTTGAAAAATGAGGAATAAATGAGTATATAAGGACGCACTCTCAAAAATCATTCATTCTGAAAATTTTCTGTCAGTAGTGCTGCCGCAATATTTCCGTTATTAGATGAATATTCGATTCGTTTATTCTCCAATGAATTGAAGAAACTTTTTCGGATACAGCGAACGTCTTCCCTCTTCTTCTCATTTGAGAAGGAGAATTCACAAAAAGGTAACGTTTCCATACAGTACGGAAATTATTTTTCTAAAAATGAGGGATAAATTACTGTATAAAGACGAATTTTTCTGAGAGTGTAAGGCACATCGCAAGGATTGATATGCATATTAATCTATAACCAGAAGAAAGTGGTCACACAGGTAGATCTGTAAGGACATAAAATAGTTAAAATAGTGATTCATTTAAAGCAACTTTTGGGTATCGTGAGTACAAATGGTGTACTAGAAGTATAGAGTTCCTGATGTTAAAACAGGTGCTTGGAGATTCTAGTTTCAGAAGACAAGCATGACTTAAACGATCCCTCAGTGATTGCCGGACAAGTTCGAACATGCAGGCAGTTTCTTTGATAATAAAGTTGAGTCTTGTCCCGAGATCAGTTGTAGGTTAATAAACTCTTCATAGCTTTGAGCGCTTCCCATATAAAGATCAAGGCCCGATAAGTCAGGTGAGTGTGAGCGCTTGTCCATCACCTTTCAAAGGACGTACGAAGACATTTCCTGTCATTGGTTTCTATGCAGTTGTCAAACCTTATATGCTGTACGTTCCCTAAAAGTTAATAGAAATATTTTTAAGACACCTGTATATAACGATCAAAAGAAATCAACATCAGGGATATCAACAGCAGACATTATAGTTTTACTTCCCTTAATTTCAATATATTGCGAAACAGACTAATAAAAATAATAAATAAAAAACAAACTAATTGGCTTTAAAAAAATCAAATGGCTATAGCAGTTGTTGCATGTCAGAAACTTATCAAGTGAAAATACATGATAGTTGCTATAAATACTTAATGCTCATTTATAGTATAAAAACAGGAAAAAATTTATGAAAAACTCACACATTAATTAAAATATATGTAATATTTATTTATATAAAACTAATTAAATAATGAACTTTAAAAAAACTGTCCAATTATTATTTATTCGTATATATTTTTATTGGAATCGTTATAAAAAATGTTTAATTATTTTGAATCGAGTTTACTTAATTTGTAGCTTCCACTGAACTACTAAACTCAATTAAAAATAAAGATATCTAATTCTCTATTTAAGAAGTTTGGGTTAATTGTTCCTTTATAGTGCCCCTTAGCTTGATTTGGAAGTTTAACTTGATTTCATGGTAGTAAAAATTTTGACTGAAAGTGAGTTAGTTGGTTCGATGTATATTTCGTTACTACATAAAATATGCAAGTTGGGTAAAAACAGCAAATTTTTGTATTAATTTTGTCACCTGTACTCGCATATGAAATTTTTAGACAGTCCCTTTTCAGACTTTTATGAAAATTTATTCTGAAATAATTACTTGCCTCATCGAATAATGGGACGTCAAAAAAGCTTTAACGCATTATCTTCACTTTGTCTGGGAAAGGACAACACGCTTCAAATTGCGTACAGCGTAGGACACTTTGTCTGGAATGAACATTAATTTTTATAATAACAGATTAGTCAAGAACTGTAAATTTATGAGAGAATGTATATTTTGAGATCATTCCCTTTAAGAGGTTCGTTAATTGTGAAAATTGCTCGTTTATTATTTAAATAAATCACAACTGTAGAAGAAAAATTTTTGAAAGATAGTTTCAATAATTAAACCGAGTGCTCTATCATTGAAAATGTTACTCTTATTAGGAATATATAATTTACTTTAAGGTTAAATACCTGTTAAATTCAAGTTAATATTTAATATTATTATTTTTTAATTATGAATTAAAGTAAGATGGATTCATTGTTACTGATTTACTTAAAAGTTATATAAGAAATGAAGGACACAAAATGCCAATATTTTAATTTTAATATATTAAAATTTATCCAAAGAGTAGATAATCATGGAGCTAAGAAATACCGAACAATTAACAATTAATTCAGAAACTGAAGAGTGGTGTGAAAGAAATAACACAGAAACTTTACCAGCCACTTTAGAAAAATACATTTACATTGAAAAATGTAAATGTAGAGGTAATGTAGGGTTAGAAAAATACATTTACATTGGAATATGTACAAATAAAAACGTATACTATACCAGGAAGGTTGAAAGAGGAATACTCGCCTAAAAATGGAACAAAAGTATGCCACGAAATATCATGAATATTAATACAGGTGTTAGGACCTTATACTATGAATGTCGCCAGCTATCGCTAAAATGTATTGTCAATGTGGCGCCAAGATGTCTCCCAAAACTTAGATTTGCATGCAGAAGTATACTAAAATTCGGCTATTTGTCACATAGAATATCAAACTATAGATACATCGAGGAAAGCTGAGTAGCTTTTACATTGACCCTGTCTGAGCAATTTGAAAAAGGCTAATGATTCGGCTTGCCTGTCTTCCTATCTTTCATATTTTAAGAATCTATTGGCTACGATACTTAAATGCACGATTGCTGTGAACACTATAGACTTAATAGTTTTTCTTCCAGGATACCTAAAATTCTTGTCTATCTGTCTGTCCTCCGAATAACAGGGCTCAAAGAAAGAACTATCAAGCTCTAAAATCGACTAGCATTAAAACAAATACCTTATTTCCTTTACACAGCCATATAAGCAATGATGCAGCGGTAGCAATTATCCTTCTGTATATATCGTTGCTTCCTGGTTCACCCAGGTTGTTGCGCTGGTGTTCCTTTGTAAATGATGGCAGAGAATTAACCATTTGTTACCAAAAAGAAAAAAAATCGGGTTGGAAAGTGTTTCGTCATTATAATTATTGGGCTGTGTTATGTATATGTACGCATATTTGTCGTTCTTATATATTTTGATCTTGCTTAAAAAATACGGTTTTAATTATGTCAGCGTCTTGAAGAAATTCACAGTGGTTACGTGCAAACTTAAATTTAAACAGTTCTGTACATAATAAGACATAAACAATCTGATACTAAAAGTAAAATAAAACTAAATAACTTAGCTAGAAAACGAATATACAAAAAAATATTTCTTTTATTTAATTATTATTTCATGAAACTTCATTTACTGAAATAAAAAATTAAATTAAAATAACAAAATAAGTCACAATATTTTAAAAATTGTTTCTTTCTATTACTATTTATATTTTTGTAAGGTATATGCTACTTTATTTATTTAATTTTTATTTTAAGAAACATATGTGTCTTATAAAATTTCCATAAACAATTTTTTAAAGTACAGGAAAGAGATCCTGCAATTGCCAAAGTCTCCATCGATTTAGAAAATAAATGAAAGCTACAGGACGTACAAACATTTTTCTTGAAGGTTTTATTTAACTTAGCGTTTTACCTTATTAAAAGTGCACAGAACAAAATGTGACGACATTCTGAATGTTTTTGAGTCTCTGAGATCATTTACTTTTCAACTGTTCAAAAGTTATACCACTATATATATATATATATATATATATATATATATATATATATATATATATATATATATATATATATATATATGGCAATAAGATTTATCAAAATTACTTGATCACAAAGCGCAAAATAGTAATAATAAATAAAAAATAAACAAAAACCAATAAATGGCAATTCATGTTTTAAAGGCGAGAAATGGATGGTGAGATCTTTATAAAGGTTAGTACAGATCCTGGATTTGATAAAATTCTGAAATTTTTAAACATCGTCGTTTAATGGTATGATATTTTAAAAGTTGCCCGGTTTATTTTATAAAACACCGAAAAGCAAATTCAGGACCTGTACTAACCGTGAACTTTCTGTTTCCCTTTTACCAGCATTATCACTCCATGATATGTTCTTTGCGTTTGCTGTGTACCTAAAAAGTCCCTATGGATCTACTAAAATTAGATACAAAATACGGGCAAATATGGATGCATACATGTAACTCAAAACTAATACATATTACACGAGGCACAGAATCCCATAATGTAAGTGAAAATTTCCAGTTTGAAACATAAATCTGCTTAATTAATACGTCTGTCGAATCGATACGCTATTTCGCGCTCAAGTGATATTTGACCATTTATATGTATTAGGAACAGTTTCGTTATCGATTGCCCTAGCGAAGTCCAGTTCTGTAAACGACGCTTATCGTTAGGCAGAAAGAATAGTTCCAGATTTCACAGCTGCGTTTATACGCCTCATATTGAGCCAGGGAGAGGATTTGAGTTTTGTTTCTCTGTTACTGAAAAAAAAAAAACATAAAATTGCGTTTTTTCGCTGTTCTTATGTGCTGATGTGCTGCATGTGCTTATAATTGCAAAAAACCGCTCATTGAATGTAATCCCTTTGAAGCGATAGTTGACGTATTTGTCAGGGATTTAATTTCTGAGTATCAAAAATATAGTTATTTTAATAATTAGAATTCTTGAATTTTTTTATTTTTTGTTAAATATGGAATTATTTTTGGCAACAACGAATATGTTATTAATGAGCTCTTGAATGTAGAAAGACCAGAAAGGCACTCAAAAGGCAGGAATTCAAGTTTATATAAAAGTTAACTATAATATGAAACATGTAAAGGTAATATACGAATTAAGTGTGCATTTGGGCAAATACTAATTCCTTTTCTTCTGTAGAAGAAAACATAATTTTCCTGTCCTCAAAAAATTCTCGAATGATTGCTATGCGATCGTTTTCAATTAAAATGATTTACACTTTAAAACTTGCTTACCTTCCAAAAATGAACGACTTAATTCAAATAGGATTAGCAAATTAGAAACTATACACACACACATACATGCAAATAGTAAAAAAAAAAAAATAAAAATTGTTTAATGATATGAAGAAACATATTTCAGACAGAAAATCGTACTTAAATTTCCATTTTCACATAACAAACTATAACGATATATATATATAACTATTTTGTTTTAATTTAAACTAATTAATTGTGGAGAAATACTACTTGTATGATTATTTTTATCTTAAAATGGCATTAATGCAATTTTGAAGTATGTTTTTCCTCCAAGTATATTATACAAAAATATAAATTGCGCGAGAAATTCTAAGAATATAATTTAATATTATAGCTATGGGATAATACATAAAAAAATATATATTTAGTAACATTGCTAATACTTTTTAATCTCTTTGTCATTTACCATATACATATATTCCATTTACAGAGTCTATAAAATTTTCAGTATTGTTAGAAATGTAGCGTTTTAAAATTGAAACTAAAATATCTCAAACATTTTGATATCATTACAGTTTTTTTCTTTCAACGGGATAACATGTACACTTCTCACGTATAGCTCTCAAAATTATACCTTCTAATGTCTTTATTATCAACTCCCCTGACACTAACTATCCCATGCAAGTCAACCACATACGCCCCTACAATTTACTAGCAGTGCTAAAAATGCCGACGCCGTTATATATCACCCGAGGGAAGGCACCACCACATCTGAGACTTGGCGAGAGGAAAAAAAAATGCTGGCCAGCAGATAAATAAATCTTCATTTTCGCTCTATTAATTGAGAAATATTTAAATAAGCTTGGCTGTTAAAACGTAATACTATGGACTTTTCTTTCGTCCGTTTAATGTGTTGAATTGTGTTTTGTAAATTTGTAGCGAATTGCAGTTGTAACCGAAAACACTGAAAAGAAATTGGTGTTTGAACGATAAAATAATTAAAACTTTTTAAGATAACACATATAAAATCTACTTGCCAAACTATGCATGTGCTTCGACCGAAAAAAAAATTTCGATCTTCTTAAGTAACAGAAGATGTCCATACGCAGACTGGGACTGGGACATTGAAAAATTAGTAAACGGAAAACAAAAGCGAAGAGAGAGTTGCCAATCAGAGGAAGGAAAAAGTGAGAAACGGGGAGGAAAAAAAGAAGAGGGGGAGAGTGTGGATAAACATAAAATCCAAAATAATAATTAAATAAAAGATAGAAAAAATAAATAAATAAAATTCAATGATAAATTCTAAACAACAATGAAATTTTATTGGAAAGATGCTACCGACAAAGTAGGAAACGCCGGCATTTTATAGAATGCCTAGGCATTGTACATAATGCTAGACGTTTCTAGGCATTATAAGAATTATTACATACTTTCCCTAGGAATTGCGTATAATACCTAGGGATTCTATGGAATGATAAATGCTACATAGGCAAAGTATGAAAAAGGATCCTGATAAGGTAGTTACACAAATGACATGTCTTAGTGATTACTAAAAACAAACAAACAAAGATTAATCAAATGAGGACAAAGTTATAAAAATACACAAAATATACATGTGATACGAAATATACAAAAATACACATGTTATTCTGGAAAATAATGAAAATATCATTAAAAGAATTTATTCAAAATACATAAAAGAGAAATGAAGTTGTACAAAATAAAATTAGAAACAAACTTTTCACATAAAAAAATAAAAGAATTACCAGCTTGCTGCAACATGATAGACTTGAATGACATTTTGAATTACATTTCATTACATTTTTCATTCATTTCATATACAAAATCGGAGATGTTTTTCATACTTTGCCGGTTTCTCATATGGCATTCTATAGAATGCCTGGGAAATGTGTGATATATAGTTAGTTTCATACATTGCCGGCTAGTTTCAGGCATTATATACAAGGCCTAAGCATTCTATAGAATGTCAAGTTTCAAAGTTTGGCGATAACATATACAATTAAAATGAATATTTTCATTTCAATGAACAAGTTAATAAACTTCTAACAATGCTATACTATTTGTGTCAGATCTCTTACGAATTTCTCGATACCATTTACATAATTATACTATTAAATCATTTATTTGTTAGATAAAACGAAAGTTTTCTTATGCCTCTTAAATGTTTGGAATATGAAGTTTATATAGAAGTCAAAGCCCGTGCTGGAGGCAATTACAATGGGAGCTAGAAAAAAAAATGTTTGATGAAAATATGTCTACACTCAATATAGCTCATCTTTGTCCCCCTAAAATAAATAAGTTCATATTAAATTTTTTTATATACCTAAATCGAATTTCATGCTCATCTGGAAACGCGCGGAAACTCTTTCCATTCGAACAATTTCGTTTTGTGCACACAACCTTTCTTGTATAAATGCAGACGATTCATTTGGGAAAAAAAATTAAACTATGGAATCTGGACAAACTATTTTCAAGGCATTGGAATCACACTTTTCTTTTAAAGCCTGATGACCGTGATGAATATGACGTCATATGGATTGCAACAGCTCATTTTGCCGCGCAAACAATTCACTTTTTTTTTTTTTTACTTTCGCTTAAAAATTGGGGAGCCGGTATATTTTCAGATTTTTAAAATAGCACATATTGTTTTTTTTATATTTTTATGCATTATTACGAGAATTTTCAAGCGGATCGTATAAACGGTGTAGATGTTATTACGGTTTTTCTGCTTTTTAATCTTTTTGAACATTTTGATCTTCTGGGAGTGATAGCGGTAAAATATTTATATTGAAGTGGTTGCCCGGAATGGTTACAGAGTGAACCAGGGATCAGCGAAACTATAAAGTAGGATAGTGTTTAAAAAAATCTAAAATTTTAAAATAAAATTAAGGGTACAAAAAATAATTGTACCCCTTGAACTTATTCCATCATCAGATATTTACATTTGAAGACCCCCCATGACTTTTAAATCAACAGGTATTTTACAAAATAACATATTTTTGAGAAAACACACACAAAAAAAACTGTCTATCGTTTTTAAATGTTATTGCAATATCCGTATTAAGGAATGGGACATCCCCCTCCGAAATAAAAGAACTGTTAACAAGAAGAAGAAAAAGATAGCCATTTATGAAACCCAAAAATCATATATTATTTCGTGTTTGTTTCTCCCTTAACAGTTTTTGTTTTTAATTTAAAGCCTTTTTTCAAATTTATAGGTGTCCCATTGTTCACATTAATAGAAACTGTGGAAAAAGTCAAGAACTTACCTATTTTATTATACGTCCATACCTTATTCTTTTAAAAATTCAATTTAGTCTCTCAATATGTTTCATATTATAAGGGGTGTCTGTAGCAACTACACAGACACCCCTCAAACTCATTCAGATTTTATGCTTCTCTAACTCAAGCTCTGTTATAAAAAGAAATGATATTGAATAAGTACTGCATGCACAGTTTTTACAGCCTATGTGCAAGAAAGGATTAAAAATCGGACATCTGTCTATACGTGTTTGAATATATAATTGTGTTTCGATTTCTAATAATTAATATTTAGAATTCTGAAATTGAAACTTGAATCAAAAGTTCATAGAAGGAATCGAATCTTATTAACCGGACTAGTCATGAGGTCATAGCTCACTAATAAATAAAATAATAATTTAAAAATAATTATAACTTAATGTAGCTTCAACTGAGCTTGGAATAAAGCTAATCTTACTACAACAAGGTAATAAAATATTTGAATAGCATTTCAAAAATGACAAAACTTTTTTTTTTAACTGTTGCATAAAATAGAGTAAAAACATTTGTTTTAGGAGTAATTATTCCTCACGTTTCCTTAAATATCGTCTTGCACACAGCTGCAAGCACCTAAATTTTTGAAAACGTGCAGCGTTTAAAGTCGCAAATATAAAATGGAGGGTAAAAAAGAGTAGCAGTCCCGTTTGAAAATGCATCCTTCTCGTTCAAAAGAATTCTCGTTAAAGAAACCCTTCTCGTATTCCATTCGACGCAGAAAGAAGACGTTTAAATAGAAATTTTTGATAAAGCTGTGGAGTGCATTCGGTACATTTCAAGAATCCTTATGCAAGGACAAAATTAAATTCACAGAAGGTCTTTTTTTATTTTGTTATTTTTGAAGGTTTAAGTAAATTTAATTGAGATCTTTCTAAAGATAATTTGTGAAAAGAAAAGTAATTTAAAGACATTATTTTTTCAATTAAATTACTTGCTTCTAGAGAAGCATGAATTTGATTATTTTTTTCCCGAAATAATAAGAATATCACATTTTAATGGAGATTTTAATTTTGGTAAAATTTTGAAGAGCGGTGAAAATCTTTATCATCCTGGCAAAAGAATGTTCATTTTCTTGATATTAAAGTATAGAATTCATAATTTATTATCATAGATTAAACATATATATATAGATTGAAACATTTAAAATGTATATACTCCAGAAAATTTACTACAGTCAAGCATTTTCATATGTTTAAAGCCACACATATATCTTAATCTATCTATCTACCTTTAACCAATAAACGTTATGCTTCCGATGGCTAATTACGATAGCTAAACTCTACATCAGAAATATTAGTTTTCCACTGTATA
Source organism: Cheiracanthium punctorium (assembly GCA_038373885.1). Classification (NCBI taxonomy): domain Eukaryota; kingdom Metazoa; phylum Arthropoda; class Arachnida; order Araneae; family Cheiracanthiidae; genus Cheiracanthium; species Cheiracanthium punctorium. Next base: position 57,571 of record JAWZYV010003772.1, on the reverse strand, counting down.
AGAGTTTCGATTAAAACGCGTATTTTTACAACGACAAACTATTAGATTAAATGACTCAACGTGTGTTTTCTATCGTTAGTGATGTAATAGTTGGCCATACAGTGGCTGGAGTCTATTCTACAGCAAGACTATTGCAATGCAATACATTATACTAAAGTAATACTATGGATAAATGCATATAAGATTCTACTTAAGTTCATATCTACAACTAATTATATCTTTATGAAACTTAGTATTAAAATCAACATATACAGTAATATTTTAAAAGTCAGAAATATACAAAGGGCATTCCATAAAAACTGAGAGCTATTTTTTTTACGTAGTGGCAACACCACGAAACCAAAAATAGAAATGCAGGCTTCCGTGCTTATTTGAAGAACTGTTTTATTTGCCCTACAGAAATGAAAATGAACTGGTAGGGAATTGGACATTACATCACGATAATGCTCGCCCGCATGTCGCTACTTCTGTTCAGCAATATCTTAGTAAATGCAATATTAAAATCATGCCACATCCCCCTAACAGTCCAGATCTCGCACCATGCAATTTCTGGCTGTTTCCGACGTTGAAGGAGAATCTCCGTGGCAGAAAATTTAACACAGACTCTGAAGTTATTTCAGCAGTGGAGGGTTCTTTGAAGCAGCTTCCACAAAAGGGCTTCTCTACTTCTTTTGAAAAGTGGGTTGAACGATGGGACCAATGCGTATCATCTGACGGAATGTATTTTGAAAAAGAATGATGCATTTTTTGCTGTAAATATATTTATTGATTTTTTATGATTTTACTCTCAGTTTTTATGGAATGCCCTTTGTACATATAGCATATAAAATAAATATGCTCTCAAAATTCAAAATTTCTGTTAGTTCACTTCAAAATTCTATAAGGGAGTAACAATTTATGTTTCAAAGAAAGGTTTTGATTGGTATCTAAATTTAATATGAAAGCAATTTATATATACCTCCCCTCTTTCGTACGCCTTAATATCGCCACAGCTCTCGAGAATTTGCAGGGACTATCAGACTTGGGCATTTGGCATTTTAACAACCAGTAAATGGACATTTTTCTGGACATGTGAATAGCTTATAAACTATGCTACCCGCAGTAATGAAAATATATTTATCGCTCAGAGAGCAGTTTTTTCGTGACTTCTGTTGCTATATAAATCTATGAGAAATGTTCTTCAAGTAAAAATATGTGTTAAATCAGGAGCGTTTTCTCAAATGTTTTACAGACTAGTTGCCATTGATGGACGTGTGCTGGTTAGGAATCCTCCCTGTAAGCGTTTGGAAGCAAGATGTTTTTAATGTACCAACACTAGAGCTACATTCGCAGTTGTGATCTACGGATAATTTTCTAATTACAAGAGGCGCACTGTGGTCGTCATTTCAAGCACTGTGGCTTCAAATATGTCAGTTATTAAACCAATTATTTTTCAGAAGAATTCAAGACAGTATTTTTTCCGAAAGTTCACTCACAAACAGCGTTAATGTTATTGATTTAGTTGAAGAAATGAAGCAAGCATGGAACGTCATCCAACAAAATGAAGAACTGCATCTATATGATGCAATGGAAGTAAGCTTGTATGCTTGTGTCGAAAATCGTGACTACTAAATGAATTACTAGTATGTGTATCACTTTTTTACATTTATAAAAGGATGTTCTAGAGCGTAAATTAACTTGTGATCTTGAAATTTTTATCAATTAAATTAATTGCCCAAATGCTTTGCCGAAATTTCATTCTCGTAAAGTAATTCATTCTCGATGTTGGTATTTTGTCTTCTGCCAGGGTATTAATATCTAAGAGAAATACTAAAATCATAAAACTTATATGCATCCAAGTAAACTTATAGAAAAAATCATGAAGTGTATCATTTTATATAGTCTTCTGTTAATGGTAAAATCTCACCCTCATATTTATGCATAACATTTCTTATTTCACTTCAGATGTCGCAAGAACAAAGTTTCGTTAAACACTGGAGTGACCATATAAAATATAGCTTCATAAATTTAGAAAAATTAGTTTTGCTTTATTAAAATACTAGTACCAGGTTACCGAGTCATGCTCAGAATCTAAAGGCTCCTTAAGTGTAAAATAATGAATACGTAAACGCCTTGGCACGTATCAAGAATCTTCATGGTTGCCAAAGATTTTCATCGCTGTCGGATCACTCATACATTATCAGGAAAACTTTGGTCGGCATTCAATGTTACAATGGCATATACTTTGTTTTGAAGAGGGATGCTAAATATTCGATGGTCGGTGTGATGAAGATCACATATCTAATTTAATAATCATTTACTTTGGCTTTCTTTAATGTAATCTATCCAAAATTCAAGAGTTCTAAATCACTTCTGTTTTCATATTTCGGCTTTTAAATCTGTATATTTACTTTTCCCTGTATGCACTATTCTTTTTGTTCTTCGTCTCTTCAGACCGCTGTGCTAAAAATAGATTATATTACGTCCGTTTGCAAAATCAACGTATTTTTGATTTCCCTTCCTTTGGCTTGGAGTTGGCGTTTTTATTTCTTGTTGCCATGTCTTGTCTTTAAAATTATTTGCTCGCGATTACGTCATTGTAATTTTTATTGGATTAACTGATGCATTCAATAACAGCGTCTTCATTACTTCAGAAATATATCTGTCCATATTGAGGACGTTCAAATTCAGCATCAAGAATTTGAGTTGCTTGAACTGTCAGATGAATGAGTTTATAAAAAAATTCATCAAGTCTGTTATACACTGTTCGCAACGTAGCAGTACACACCAAAATCGTTAATAGTTTCACTCGTCATATACTGTGAACAAAGCCATTGTAAAGTATGCTTTCAAATTTCGAATTCTTTGAAATGTGGGTGACATCGAAGAAACAACCACACCAATTCATTAGGAAATTCGGAATGTCCTACATCAATCTTACAGTCCCCAAAATGGTTTCGGTTAATTTTTGTTTTTACTCTTCAGAAAAATGCAAAGCTCCAGGGTGAATGCAATCCATGTTAAAAAGTTTTAAACTATGATACTAAGTACCCATATTTGTGGCAGCTTTGTACATACTTAGACTGTTTACCCGAAGTATTTGTCGACGTCTAGCTGTTCCATGTCGTTCTCCTTCCAAATACTAATCATCTGTTTCATCTGCTTGCGTTTGAACTGCACGTTCACACATTTAAATTTCTCTATAGTGCTTCAATTCAAACATAAAATAGTTATTTTTTTCTAATTCAAAGATCATGCATAAACAAATTCTACAAACGTAAATTCAATCTTATAGATACATAAATATAGATGCCATAAAAGTATAATCTTACATAAATATGCTTTAAACATAATTTTATTTTATAAACTCGCGCTTAAGAAAATAAAAAGTGTAACGCAATTTAAATTATTAGTATAAAAGGACACTTCGAAATCATGAAATCAAAAACAGAATAGATCAAAAATATTCTTTTATAATAACCCTAACAACTACTTAAACGTTGACAATGATAGAACAAACGGATGGACTGAAGAAAATGGACTTCTAACTTCGAATAAATCAAAAATACATCGCTCCTATATAGTTACGCTGATCCTAGACTCTGTCACAATTCGAGTTCAACCACTCAAAATAAAACTTTTACCATCCAAACAGATTAAAAATGTATTGTCTAATAACTTAAAACTTACACTGTTCGTTGGTGCGATCAGCCTGAAAATTATCATAATTATGTAAAAAAAAAAAAGAAAGAAAAAAAAAAAAAAGAAAAAGAAAGAAAGAAAAGATCTGATAATCCGCCCGTTCCCTGCTTTTTAAGCGTTTTTTTTTTGTATTTTTAGCTCTATTTCATTTAAGAGAATAAAAAAAGCTAATCATTTGAGTGTAAGAATTATCTATTGCAAGTGACATTGACGTTACATTGAAGTCACGGTTATCAGGCTTTGGAGGAAAAACTACGATTCCAATTCGCTTAAGATAGCTTTTCTAAATTACTACTCAGTTTATATTTTTTTCAAAAATAAAACGGTTTTCTACGCATTAAGCATGGATATAGGAGAGGATGTTGATACAAAACGAAATGTTTCGAATACGAAATGTCTCTGCAGATTATACAATTCGAATTTCGATGTATAATAAAAATTGAATATGAAGTTATTTGATTTTAAGTGGGTAAATATTAAATATTCTGAGTGTAGACATTCTATCGCCCGCTGTAATTGTCTCCACAAAGGGCTTTATCCTTTAGTTTAATGATAGTACACAACACAAAACAACTCAGTCTAATCCACGTCTAAATAAGAATTGAAAATTTATTAGAAAAAATCTTAGAACCAGATTTCAGCCTCCCAATTTACTGCTTTCACATATGGACAACTCCCAGCCTGCGGCCGGATGGGGCCCGCCATGGCTTTTGGACCAGCCCTCAGAACAAGTCAAAACCCTGTATAAAACCTATATAAAACATTCAAACTTCCATATAAATCCGAATTATACGGCCCGCGATTTCGCTAACATCCTGAAGTCACGCCCAGTAGGCCACTATCGTAAAGTTCTGCCCGCAACTTTTAAAAGGTTGTCCATACGATGATAAAATAAATGAGTTGAAATCATCAGCTGCAGTGAATGAAAACTAAACTAATGGCTGATCATCTGCAAAATTAATTTGAATATCGGCTGCGAGCCCAATTTAGGAATCGATCGTATCATTTTTTCATCGAAGTTTCGAACATCGTTTCATTATAAACGGTTGACCCATTAAAAAAAATTCGTCAGGGTAACTACATTTAAATATTTATCGTCAACTTGGCGGAATAAGGCAGCTAAAATAGAATTCGACCTAGTGCCGGTATTTAAAAAAAAAAAAAAAAGAAAAAGAAAAAAGGAATTTTCATGTTATGTCACAGGATCTTTTTTCTTTATGTCACAGACTCTTTTTTCTTTTTCTTTCGCTGGTTGCCAGGACGATATTTTGAAATAAAAATAACTTTTTAATTCTAAACAAATTTATGTAGCTGAATGGTGTAATATATCTAGTTTCTAAAATATTTATTTGTCTTTGTACTGAATATCAAGTTCCATTTATTCTATTTCTTTGCGAAATTAATTTTTACTATTATATATCGATGGCGTGTATTTTTTAATCCGCCCCAAACTTATTTGAGCGTCCCTTTTAGGAAGATTGATTCAAGTGTGTTTTTCAAACGCTCAATAGATGGCGCTACCATCCAAAAATTTTAAATTTTAAATTTTGAGCGTTTTAGAGATTTTTCAATCAATTGACCTAGCTCAATCGTTTCAGGGGCCCAAAAAACCCCCAGGTACGAAATTTAAAAAGAATCCTTAGAGCAGTTTTCGAGATCGTTCGGACATACACACACACCCACACACACACAAACATTCCTCGTTTAATATAAGAGCGGATAAGATATAAATTTACCTTATATACTTTTATTTTTTTGAATTAGGATTATGCATATCCAATGTTACGCAGTTTCAAAAATGGTCTATCCGGTTACCATGCATGAATTAAAATTAACCTTCTTCGAAAATGAACTAGCTCTTTCTTCACAAAAATATTCTTCTTTCAGGCACATTAATAAGTAAACCTTTTTTTATGAGAATTTATTACCATATTTTATAAATTTTAACACATCATTACCATCTTATGGTGTTTCTATCAAAGACGATGCATTCTTTTATCACCCCAAATGCATTTGATACATTTTCACACGAGCGTAAACTTCATGAAATTTAACTGCATGATAAACGCTATACTTCATAGAGCAGTTAAAGAAAATATATTGTCATTCCCATGTGCATGACTGCCGGCGTTAAAATGACTTTACCCAGCATTTCTGCGTGCTTATTCGAGAAAATTTATTGCGAGAGGTCATGGTTACAGTTAGAGTTCATTTTATTTAAAGTAGATATTTAGAATGGCTATTTATATAGCTCTTTGTTTATGGTCGTCTTTTGTTCGAATTATTTTGCAGAGAGAAACTGCGTAATAACAATTACACTAATGGTTTCTGAAAGTACTCTCAGGCGAAAATCTTAGATTAATGTGTAGGTTTAATAGTTTGAAAATAGCGACGGCCATTTTGGCTGTTGTATTTAGATTGAAATGTTTTGTGAAAGATGTGGAATACAATTGAAGATATGGTTACGGATAACTTATCTATTTTCTTCTTGAAATTTTCTGGCTTATTCGTTGGCAAACTATCAATTTAGGGTGACGACATCGTTGAATGTATATAAAATTTTTACATCATTGGCAACACTTTATATTTTTTACACATAAAAAAAAAAATCTTTCACTAATGAATTTTGAATATACACTCGGTCCAAACAGCAATAATAAATTAACTTATATTGATTTTCAGTGTCTGCTAATGTAAGCAAAATAAAATTACATTTTATTTAATGTTTCCTTAAACATTAATAATCCTTTATCAGTAGTGAAGATGCGAAGAAAGGATATCATGTAAAATAATATTCACAAAACTCGAACCCAAGCTCATTATCATCTTTTATATTCAGCCAGGAAAACTTCATCATCCATTTCTTCAATTTAAACCACTTAATCTATCGTTTAATATCTTCTGAAATGTGAAGACTTCATTCTATTCCAACATGGATCCGGTATTCTTCCATTGGTTCACAATTAAATAAACTTTTCGTTTGAAGTCTTTTTTTCGCTTCTTGGTCTTCTCTTTTCCTTACTTCATCTGCATTTAATGTTCTATAACGACAAGATGCTATAAAAACTCTGCTATATACATACTTTTTGTACTATAAGTATATTTTTTTTGGCATATAGGTAGTGAAAGATGACCCAAAATGATCCCCTTAAGGTTAAACTTCTATAAAATAGCATAAATGTTTAAATAAAACTTTGGCTCTTTGCTATAATATTTTACACTATATTTTGCATTAAAAAACATGTTTTAATAATATTTTAAAAGCACAATGAGTAGTGAAAAAAAATAGAATTTGTTATGGATAGAATCAGAAAGTGTCTAAAGGATCATTTTAAACTCAACCCATGGGCAATATCCTTCATTTGAAAGTAATTGTAAACTGTTTTTTATCGGCAAAATAAAAAATATAAAAGTAATTATGGCTATATATAATGAAATAAAATAAATTTTACAATCATTAAATTATGCTTGACATATTTTATGAAAATTTTAAAATAAAAAGTGTCACAAACAATAAAATGGAATCTCTCTATTCTAAAAAAAAGTAAGGGCCGCTGTCAAAAGCTTGTTCGCCTATCTTCTCCTAAACCGTGGGGATTTGAATTTCGACTAAGGTGCCCACAGATTCGAAAAATTCCGAGGAACCTGCTAAGCTGACTTAAATTTCGAAATTCGAATTATTTTAGAAGATATTAATAAAAAACTAAAAAACTAAACATAATGGTTGCCAAATTTGGCATAAAATCATTCATTCCTTTGCAACAAAGCGTTTCCAAGTATCTAGAATCGCGTGAAATTTACAAACATGAGTTAGAATTACGCCTATTTTACGCCAAAATAAAAACTATATGAAATAAGTAACTCAATAAGTGTTACACAAAGTTGACAATTTTCAAATAGTAAGTTCGCTTAGACAACAGGAGTTTAGAATTAGCGATTATTCGTTTTTCCAAAACAGAATAACTAATATCTTGAAAATGAAAAATAATTAAAATGCAGATTATTTCAAAGCCGGTTCGGTCCAGCTGGATTATTTGCTACCAGCAGAAATATTTGGCGGCGTTAACTATGCCATTATAGCAGTTATAGTGCACTTTGGATGTTTGCTAGCGCGACGAGATGGTATAATTCGTGGTGCTAAGTACGCCAATCTGCAAACGATTATGTAAATGAAAATATGGATAACGGTTTTCCGGTAACCTTAAATGAACAGTAATTATAGGTTGTGAACATGTGTAAATCGCCAATTAATGAAAAGTCGCCATTGGTGGCAAGCTATCCTATCTGTTCCGTAGCTTTTATTAAATTTACATCTACGCAAATCGTGAAATAATGAAAAATCGCCATGGGTGGCAAATTCGCAAGGTGTCCAATAGGTTTTACATTATTAAAAATACTGCTGAAACAGATGTTCTGATTTTATTACGCTTTAGTTCCTAATTAATATAAATTTGAATGTCAACATTAAATACCATTGTGTTTCTGAGGAGTGCAAATAATTTTTCCAGCGATTATAAGTGGAGTCCGCACTCCAGGTGGAGTATAGCTCAGGACCCGTACAACTCGGATTCCCATAACAAAATATCTTCCGTGTTGTGAGGGGGAGGGAGTCTACTGTAGTGTGAAGTTTACATTTTTATGTACCAATGAACATGCAAGAAGCAAGCAATGTGTAGCTCAGTAACATTCTATCTGACCCAATCTTCGGGTTTTGTCTGTGGAAAGTCTTTTTTACGAATAAGCCTTATTAGGGGCCGGATGCCTCATACGAAAAGCGAGCGTAGCGGGTCTGGGGGCCTTGGCCCCTAGTAAAATAAATAAAAAGTTTGTGAAAAGAACACACATAGAATGTTACTTATAAGAAGTTACGATCTTTCCGACCAAAAAAAAAAAAATCTTATGTGCTGTCCTCTATGTTATTATATAAAAAAAATATTATTGTGTTTTTATGTTATTTTTGTTTTATATTCTTTTGTTTGTTCTGCTTTCTTTTGTTTTTCTTTTTTGTGCATGTTTGTGTGTTCTTTTTTGCTTTTTATTTTGTTATTATTTATTTATGTATATTTCTTTGTCCTTATTTTCCGTTCTTTTTATCCCTTCCTCCTTTTTCCCTCTGCGTGATTTTGTTAACTTTTCTTGTTTCCTTGTGGCAACATGCTTGTTTGTTCATCTTTTCAGTTCCCTCTGCTCTATGAGCCGAAGGGCTTGTGTGATGAAGACCGAAAGTATTTGGTCGAAACGATGGTAACTTCTTATAAGTAACATTTTATGTGTGTGTTATTTCACAAAGCTTTTATTTATTTTATCATTTAACACTTTCGTAAGGAAATGGAATATTTTAAAATTATAATTAAAGAATTATGGCCTAGTATAACTGTAGGAATAAATAAATAACGCAATGGGGAAGGGCTGCCATGACACCTAGGACTCTGTACTAGAGTTTCTTTAGCCGAGGGATTATTTTACCCTGCAATATGGCTTTCTACTTTACTGGGTCATATTACTGAAGCACACCTATAAACATAATTAAAAAAAACAAGTGTAATTCATATCTAAAATATTCAGTAAACCAAGTCATACTTTTGCACATTAAATATTGTGTATTTCTAAATAAATAGTAAAGTTGGTGCTTAAAAGAGATATGATAAACCCCAGCTTTTTGAAAAATTCTACACAGACACGCAATGCACCCATCGCTTAAATACCGCCATTGCTCCTTCTTGGCACAATTAGTTTATGTGTTACCTGGCAGACAGTGCTGCCTGTCTAGACGAAAACAAATGTGGATCGTTTTGCCCTCCAGGATCATTTTTGGGCCACCCTCTCCAACTTTGTTTCGGATTTTACAAACGACCTCCGGCCACGAGCTTTGCCAAAGCCACCTTTCGTCCAAAGATCCATTCGTGAGTACAGCTCTTACCACCTCTTCGACATCAATCGATTCATCTCTAGACTAATGCACTATATATCAGTTTTACAATTCGTTTAGTATTCAGAAACTTTCTGATAATTGTTTAGAAGTTTATATCGGAGTGTGGCAAATGAAGTCTACATATTCGCTTGAGTGCTATTGTATTAAATGCAATTTTTAAGAATGTGCAGCCAGTCAAGGTGACAATATGTTAAAAATAAACATCGCCTTGTAGGCAAATATCTAAGCTAAGGTGTTACTGTTGAATCAAAATTCATATACGGTTTAAGAAAGAATTAAGTAATTCCAGAGCATCTACAGTCGCCAATTCTAGAGTATCTACAGTCGCCAATTCCAGAGCATCTACAGCCCAGTATTAGAAAGTGAATAATATCACATTGCTTCTAGATTTATGTTTCCATTTCGGTCAGTGAATGGCTATTGAGAAACAGAAAGAGATGCAGCTAGTGAGAATTTCACAATTGAGTCTACGACATTATTAATACGCCATGACCACCTCCACTTTTTTCAATGAACTCGGCCGGATGACATAGAGATCACGTAGTTATGTGAGAATGGTATTTAACTGTCACTAAAGAAGGTAAGGAACCATTCTTGCACTTGCGTTTGTGAGTGATCGGAAAGACTGTTGATCTATGTGAATTTGATAGAGGGCACATTGTAATGACCCGAAGACTCGGATCGAGTATCTCCGAAACTGCACGGCTGGTTGCTTGTTCACGATCTGTCGTTGCTAGTATTTATAATAAGTGGATTAATGACGGTGAAACCAAATGTAGACGCCAAGATGTTGGGTGTCCACACATCATCAAAGACAGAGGACGTTGGAGGCTGTGCCTCCTATTACAGCCCAATCGGCGGCACACAGTGGCCAGCTGACAGCCTAAATACAATGCAAGTCCAAGTGTTTGGAAACACACAGTTCATCGGACGTTGTTGGATATGGGACTGAGGAGCAGACGTTTCACTCAAGTGCCTCGGCTTATCAAGCGTCATTGTCAACTACGCCTACAGTGGGCACAGGAACATCAAGACAGGGCCATGAATAGGTAGAATAGTTTCCTGTTCAGATGAATCCAGGTTTTTCTTTCATCACGTCGATGGTCGTGTCGGGGCATCCCGCCTTCCAGGGGAACAGCTTCTCCCCTCTTGTTCAGCAGGCTATACACAGGCTGGTGGCGGTGGTATTTATCATGCTTTGGGATACGTTCTCTTGGGCCCGTAGTATGTTTTGGGGCCCGTAGTCGTGGTAGAACATGGTTTTTTTTCGTATGGTAGAACGTGTTTTTATTTCGTTAGGCGATGTTATTCGATGGAGGCCGGATACAAATTTAAAAAGTGTAACTTTTTGAAAATAAACCAGGGGAATATCCTTAGCGTAGTTATTGTGAACATATTTTGAATTTACATTCCCCACTTATCTCTAATCGATAAGCAAATAAAGCGTATTACCACCTTTTGGGGACACCCTGTTTTATACACAGATGCAATTATAGCATATTTCACTAAATTTTTAGAATGTTAAATCTTCTTCAATTTGATTGATATTTGTCGAAGAATCCTATAATTTCAAAGGTTATTCCAAGTAATTTATTTTCGAATTAGAAACGCTTTTATTACAGTAATTAACACTTCCATGTACAGCGAATCTGAAAATACTACTTTCATTTGTAAGCCTCCATTACTACGGTACACGTAAACCAAAAAGTCTTGTTTTCTAGGAGAATCTCTCATTGTTCACCATAATGATCCTCTTGAAATTATTTAAAGAAGCATGAGTGATCTTTAAGTGTGCACTTAACTTCATGGTTGCTCAAAACAGCTGCTATTTCAATAATAATTAAAATAATAAAACTTGAACGGAAGTGATTTCAAGAAAGCAATTTCTTGACTTCACGTTCAGCTTATTTTATCAATTTGCTTCTCGAGGTAGTTTTAAACTGCGTGTGGTATTAATGCTTTATGATAAACTTACATTTTTGATTGTTAGTGAAATATTAACATTTTGAATCATGAAAATGAACAGTCAATGAGCTTTGAAATGCAGATTGTGGCATAAATATTTACTAGCTGAAGTACCCGTTCTTCGCATGGCATGGATAGTGTTAAACCAAAAAATAGAAATGGAAAATAAATAAATAAATATTAAATTTATTTTTACATTTAATCGCCTTAAAAACTGTTTTACGATATTCGTTAGGCATATTCTATCTATACTTGATCCTTCTAAATACTGTTTGGAATGTGTATCATAATCCGCGAGTGTGTCGTATTTCTCTTTCTTGTTCCATAAAATAATTCTTTAAAATCGAGATCTATATTAAGATCACCTACTAAAACTGTTTTAATTCTCGCGAGGCATGTTCTAAGTATACTTCACTTTTATTTTCATGAATATAGACATCATTATTCCAATTAAATAAACAGTAGGGTTAGGCAATTTCTCGACAAACATGGAAGATATAGCTAAGCTGGCTCCAATTTCCAGAACTTAATTCTTTTTAATGTCCAAATTTGGCGATAAATCACCAAAAAGTGACAAACCTTCGCGGCTTTTCATGTTTAATGTGGCAACCCTTAAAAAGTCATTCGCCCTTTCAGCAGGTAGACAAAAAATTTGTCTGAAATTAACAGCACTCAAGAGCCAAAACACCGTTTTTTTTGTCAACTACCTCTTTTTGAGGTCGAAAATCTTGAAAAGGAGTTTATGAATTCGTAATTTTCGTTCGAAATACGAAGACAAATATGAAAACAACGTTTTGGGCCCTTACACCAGTTTATACACGAATACTAAAAAACCCTGAAAATGACTTTACCTTTCAATTTACCTACGAATGAAATCACCTACGAATGAATTTTTTACCTACGAATGAAATCACCTTTTCTTTCGAGTTACGATGGTAAACTTGAAAATAACGTTTTGGCCCCTTTATCCCGTTTTGATGCAAATTCTAAAAACTTCTGTAAATGATTGTAAGGCGTTTGTGTTCACTATATTTTTCAAGGATGAATTTCAGGCTATGTGTTTTTCTTCTGATATATCAAGGGAAATATGGAATGAACGCCAAAAAGCAGTTTGGTCCCTCATCCCCGTTTTGGTGCGAATTAAAAAAAAAAAAAAAAAAAAAAAAAACAACCCTGAAATATATTATTAGGTATTTCTGGTAGTTACATTTTAAAGCAAGAATTTTGAGGCTATCTTTTTTTTTCTTCTGAGCCGCAGATATAAAAGAAAATGTTAAAAGAACGTTAAAAAAGTTTTGAGCCTTTACCCCGTTTTGGTAAGAATTCTAAAGAATCCTGAAAATGATTTTTAGGTATTTCAGACAGTTACACTTTAAAGCACGAATTTATTCCTATCTTTTTTACTTCTGAGATATTAATAGATAATGTGAAAAGAACGTTAAAGAACGTTTTGGTCCATTTTGAACTCTTACCCCCGTTCGGGTGCGAATTCTAAAAAACCCTGAAAATAATTTTTAGGTATTTTCGTTAGTTACATTTTAAAACAAGAATTTTGCGGCATCTCTTTTATCTTTTGTGATACGAAGGAAAATGTGAAAAGAGCGTTTTGCCCCCTTACACCGCGTTTGGGTGAAAATTCTAAAAAAACCTTTAAAATAATTTTTAGGTATTTCTGTTAGTTATATTTTAAAGCAAGAATTTTGCGGCTGCCTCTTTTGGCCTCTTAGATGTGAAGAGAAATGTGAAAAGAACGTTAAAGAATGTTTTGGCCCCCTTATCCCTATTCGGGTGCGAATTTCAAAAAAACCCTGAAAGTGATTTTTAGGAATTTGTGTTAGTTACATTTTAAAGCAAGAATTTTACGGCTGTCTCTTTCCCCCCCCCCCCCTGAGATATGAAGGAAAACGTGAAAGAAAAGTTTTGGGTCGCCACCCCCGTCTGGGTTCGAATTTTTAAAAATCGCTCCTTAAATGACACCTTGGGCACAAAAGCTATAAGCTCTTAAAATTTCATGTCAATATCTCCAGTAGATTTGGCTGTGCGGTGATCGTATGTCAGCCAGGACATCTTCCTTTATTTATAGAGATTATAAAGCTAATTCATTATTTCGAAAATACATACATTTATCATTGTTAAGATCTGACTAATCTTCATCCTACTATATAGTTACGCGGATGCCTAACTCAGTGTAATGTCCTGACTCAACGCTGAGAGTTATGCAGTATTTTAAAAACTGATATTTTGAAAACAAATTCGTTTCCTTTTTTTCAATTAACTCATTTTTTTTTTTGACACTGTTGCAGACCAGTATCCCTCTCGACACCCTGAACCTCATATGAGGCTCTTACTTCAAATAGCAATATTTAGAGAGAAAACAATTGATTTTAGTATTTTTTTCTTTCAGTGATATCAATATCATTAATTTATGTAGAAAGTATATGAGGCTCTTAACTAGATGCATAAATCGTGCCTAGATTGCAGTACTAGTCAATTTAGATCATTTTTTACAGTTTTCGCTTCACTGTTTCAGGAGAAAAATTAAGAAAATATTTAAGCTGCTTTTTTACCGTTTTTTTTTTTTTAAGCTAAGCATAGTTTTTTTCTTATTCCTCAACCTTTACCTAATATTTGCATCTTTTTAAATTAATTTTAGCACAACAAAATGCTTCGAAAATGCAGAAATTAATATTAGAAAAATCTAATATTAATCGACATTAGAAAAAAATATTTTTGCATGATTTATAATAGTATTCCAGATGCATTACTTGCTAGACAGATTTTTTTTCTCTGATTTTTCATAATTCGGTGACGAGAGGGTTAAATAAGACGTTCAGGCCAGAAGACCACGATTCGTATCCAGTTGCTGCAAGACCACTGCGTTCACGTGATCAATATGAAAGTTAACCCACTATGGCTGTATGTCCTCTTGCAGGTTGTTGACTGAGGGCTGCGAAATCGGGACACAATCTATCATAACTAGCCGGAATCACACCCTATGGATTCAATTAAGCACAGAAGAATGCTTTTAGTGTGTATTTTGAAAATTATGTATGTCACAAATCCATATTTCAACTTTAAGGAGAATATATAAAGTTCAACGTATTTCTGTTGTAATCCACCAGTGGGTGACAGTGCAAGTATTAGGGTTCTAAGAACAAGGAAAATTAATTTTTGAAGATCAGATTTAGTAGTATCACACACCTGTAATAAAGTGATTCACAAAACAGTGAAACATTGAACATTTATAGTTTTCTTTGAACAACACTTACAACTTTTTATAACATTTTCATCTTTTAACTTGTACGAAACTTTAATAAAACCTTAATGACTTTCAAAAGGATATTTATTCATGATTACGTTGCAAAATGTCTGTACGTCAATCAAATGTAAAAACATATGATAATAACATGTTGATTAACAAGCATAGTCAGAATGAAAAAGCATATGATAATGAACATGTTATTATCATATACACATGTTATAATCATCGTAATATAATAATTACTAAGTCATTTTAAGAAGCAGATGTTTGCAAGAAAATATTTTTATTTTATGCCTTTTAGTGCTTTACAATAAAAAGTTTCTTCTTTTAAAAATTGTATTATTACTTAGCTAATATTTATTACTTGCTTTTTAGTAACAAATAAAACACAGGTTTTATTTAAAACTAAAAATAAAGTTATCTTATGAAAGTTTCATATAATTATCGTAAAACTTGACCATTACTCCATGGAACAAATCTTCCTTCACCGAGAATCGAACTTCGGTGTACTCGGAGAGAGCCAGCTATCCTAACCACTAGACCAAATGGGATTTAGCAAGGAATCCGATACTGCTAGCTTCTACGAAGTCGAGGCGCCTTGTTTCTAAGCTTGAAACGATGACGGAAAGACAAAATACAATCTGATTAAAAAGCTTCTAAAAACTAAAACACTAAAGCATTTTCCAATACTTAAAGCCATTTTAAATGTCGTTAAAGTTTGCCTAGATTCTTAAATATCGTGTAAAGCCCTTCCCTACCATTACATTTAAAATCATGGGTTCAGATTTCGTCCTGTATTTTTGTACCAGTAATGGTTTCCAGCAGGAAACGTACAAATGACGAACTAAAATAATAAAATAAAAACCATATCCCATACCAGGAATTTCTTTTTTGGATTAAAAACACCCTCACTGGACAGCAGTATTGTCTATTTATATTCTAAATGGGCATAAATAGTTTGTTTGCAGCACTGTGTTTGTTGATGTTAACTGTTCTCTTAAATAAAAAAGAAGCAATTTAAAGGTAGCCGTCTTGAAAATCATGCTGTTATTCAGAAGCTAATAAAAATTCCTTACAAAACATTTAAATATCGTTAGAATTATTTAAGAGATTTTTCGCATTTAAAAAACAACTACAGCTTGTTTGGTTAAAAAAAATGTAAATTCGAAACAAAAGTTATGCGCACGGTATTATCATTTTAAACTTAAGAAGTGATAATATTACAAATGCATTTAAGGAAGAACAATCGCGAGACTTCTGCATGGAAATTCCCAGGTCGATTCCTTTTCTGCTCGCAAGATTTTAGAACTCCACACAGCTTCTGAATATGATTAAATCTCGCCACAAAGACATATTTTGGAACAGTAATTTTATAAAGTAATCTGGACGCTATATTTACAAGGAGTCGCTTTCATGGAAGTAAGGGAATAAGTTACATGAAGAAGGCAGCACTACACATCATTCATAAAAGTCGAAATTAGAGAAATACTTTTCATTGTACAAACTAGGAATGTTCCGGATTGCATAATTTTAGTTCGAAATGTGCTTTTAGAATAATCAAAATTTCGTATTCTGATAGATGAAATATACTGCATTTACACAAGTTTAACCTTTCGAGAGAGAGAAAATGCCTATTTTTATTTATTCCATTTTATATGTTGAGAAACTACTGTCTACTGTAAAACCATAAATTAATACTCGTGTGCATTAACCAGCTGTATATGAATGATATGTTACTAGGCACAAGAAATTTTATGTCTGCAAACAATGATATGATAGAATTAACAGTAAATGTTATTAACTCTTTTTGCTCCATTTTATACTTTCACATTATTAATAAAGTAATAATAAATGCAAACAAGATTTCTTTTATGCTCTATGTTTTATATAAATGAAATGAAAGAGCAGAATTTGATACTACTTTGTGTTTTAATTTCTAATCATTAAAACGGACAGCATGCCCCAACTTTAAGGGCTGATTGGCCCACTGACTTGATGCAATGTATCAAGAACCAGTTGTATTTTATTTATTTTTTTTTTAACCCACACAATTACGATTGAAAAATAACTTAATGTGTGAGATTTAAAAAAAAATAAAAATGTATATCTCGTTTTTTCAGAATGGCAATGAATCCCCTGTTTTCCTTAACAAGACTGTTAAACAACTGTTAATATTTATAAAATGTTGTAAAATAAATGCTTTCTAATCACATAAATCTTTTATCTATAGTTTAGAAGGCAATTTCATTTAACTTCAATGTTTTTTAAAAATGATATTAAAATATTTAAAAAAGACACATAACCAAAAAGAACTACAGGTTTTTAAAAATGAATAAAAAAAATAAAGTTATTAAAGAAATACTTGCTGGAAACGAATGTGTGATATCAAAATCAACTCTTAGTATGTAGATTTTTAATTGAGTAACTGAATATAACATTCGTCAGTACCTAAATGCTAAATCACTCTAGTTTCATGGTAGAGTAGTTAAATTCTACATCTAGAGCAAACAAGGACGAAAAATAAAGCAAGAAATAAGAAATAATACCTTTTTTATATATTTAAAGTTAAGTAAATGTAATGTGTAGGCATCCCCTCATAAAATTACATAAGAAATACGTACAGATAGGGATTTAAACAGATCTCTTCTGTGACAGTGGAAAACCTCATAATATCGCTTGCATTCTAATTAAGATTTGGAATTTTGTACATAAAAAAATTGTGCAAGTTATATATACATATATATATATAATAGTAAAATGGCTAAACTTACGAATCAAAGAATCATTCTACAGCAGTTTCGAAGTCCACATATACAATGAACAAAAATCGTATGAAAAACAGGAATGAGTAGATATATCTATTAAATAGAAATCCAAACAATGGTAAAAATGAAAATTAAAATGGAATTGGATGGAGTAAAACAATCGGTAGCAAGCATCGGATATACTCGTCAGGTCCCACGAACCGAATACTTACTACCAAGATATAAAACAAAATAACAGGATTTTAATGTAGTTACTTAGCACAAAGAAAGCTAAATATGTAACTACGGGGGACTATCCTATATATATGTATATATATATATACATATATGTGTGTGTGTGAATCCTTTGCCATAAAAACTAGTTTAAAAGGCAACCAGATGTATAGATAACTACATGGAGGCTCTTGATAAATCTAATTTTTTATGCAAGAAACTTAAACATTGTAATCAAATACATTGCCATAAATGTAAATAAATTATTCAAAAATCGATTCAAATCACTTTTATTCAAGAATTCCGACGCCATTTTAATTCCTCGTCACACCGAAATTCTTGAAATGAAGAGCACGGTGGCTGCGTAATTAATTATCTTCTTATTTGCTTAATTAACTGACAAGGGTTGGTGGCGAATATCTGGGATTCCACAGTCCTCACTTGTCATACGTCAAGGGGAAAATAAATTTATATCGAAGAATTCAGATGGTGAAATCAATCTTTATTTTTGTTGCGGAAGATTATTACCATCCAATATGGCACTTAAACGAGCTGATAAGTTTTATGTTTAGGGTAGTCTACCATAACATAAATATAAAGGAATTCCTTTTTCATTTTTATTACATTAAAGATGATAGATAAAAATGTACACAAGTTAAATGAAAATTTTTAACTATACATCAGACTGGATATTCTAATGTAGGAAAACATTTATTAATGAATGAACGAATTATGAAATTATGTTAGCTTTCGAAAAGCCTTAAATTCAACATTTAAATCCTTTTTGTAAGTATTAACTCTATAATTTTAAGTTACTTTTAGTAATTTACATCAAATATAACGATTCAAAAACCATTAAATTATTTAAAAATAACCTTCTTATACGAATTGTTGTTTCTATTCATTCAATCATGACTCACTATCACACCCATTGTAGACTGTTATCATATGCCTTAGAATGTAGTATAAATATCTTTAATTAAACTATTTCATGTTTTTCATAAATATTAACTAATTTGATTAAATATCTCCTAGTTCATTTAATATTTCCTGATTTTTTCAGAACTTTTTAAAAATATTTTTTACCTATACCTTATACCAACAGTTTAAATTTAGCACTTATTGTTGCTCTTGACCATAGTAGATTAACTGTTATGCTAATTATAAATTTTTCTTTGTGAACCCGACATCATAACAACCATTGTCTGAGTTCTCTTTCTTCTTATTTTTTTTTTCTTTGAATTCGATAAATATTGTTTGTAAGTGATCTGAAATTGCACTATGTATTAGCCACTGAGGTCACTAACATCACTATGAAATTTCGAATCTATTTTTTTTTTTTTTTTTTTTTTTTTTTTTTTGTTCTTCATAAGACAAAAAAGATAAAGAGACAAACTGACAGACAGAATAGACACTAAACACTGACATATTTTGAGCTGCAATAATGAATATATATCACATTTACCTAATCGGTACTGATTAGAAGAGCAAATAAAACACCTACTGAATTTAATAATTTACAATAATTAAAATTTTTGAAGAGATAAAAAAAATATTTTCCCCGAAGGTGTGTATTAGGCTTGTTGAAATAAATTAGAAATTAGAAAGTGTATTTAAATTATATTTGAATGGAAATGACCATAATAATACCAACTTCTAATTATTTTCAGTCTGCAACTACATCTGATAAAATTTCACTCTTGAATGCTGTAAAATTCGGAGAATAAACATAGAAAGGAAATTTTATATTACATATATTTAAGGTTTCTTTTTCTTATTTTCAAAGTAGGTAACAGACTTGTTTTGAAAAAAATTTCTTACGTGAAAAGCTGTGAAATTTCATATGTGAAAAGCTCTGTCTTGTAAAATTTCCTTTTACAAAGCTTTTCGAATGCTGCCAATAAGCATAAAACATATTCTAGGGAAAGATAGAAATGCACGGAGCTGTTGTATATTTTGAATATTACAGTTTGTAACTGTTTGTTACTTGCTTTATGCTCCGCCATTTCTTCTAATATTTTTGAATTCGGAATATTATTTTCGTATGTTCAAGTATGTTCTCGACACATTGAAAGCGATTAAAAAAAAAAATGACAATTTCAAAATATATTTTTCAAAATTAAAAAATCTTGAGAGAACTTTCATTTGTTATTTTTTTCCCTTGTGTTACATTTATTTAACCTGATGTAATAAAGGATTTGCCGTATTTTTAAAGTTTACGAATTCTTTTCACTAGCTCTCTTTAGAAATGTTTTACTGAAGTGTTTGGTATTGTTTTTGCTTTCAAACTTTTACTTTAGCTTCTGGTAATAGAGTTTGTCATCCGTACATTACAGAATGCATAGGATCGACATTTTTTGCATAAGTTAATATCTTGTAATTATCGAATTTATTCTGCACAGACGAAATATATCGTTGTTAATTCCAAGTTTAAATATCTGCCTGCTTTAGAGTTGTATTTTACATAACAGGGTGTCCCAAAAACGATGTAACGAGCTTTAATTCTTTATCTATAAGTGAAAAATAGGCAATGCAAATTGAAAAAAATATGTTCAAATTAAGGTAAGAAAAAGGACTACGTTAAAAAAATTCACTCGTATTTTTTTTTAATTACAATTTTTAAATTTGTACATGTTTCCCGTACAAAAAAAAAATCTCAGTTAGTAAAAAGGGGTCCGAACACTCATGAAGTTAAATGCAAAATTTGATAATTATATCCTAAAAAGTATAATAGATATAAACATAAATTCATGCTGATTCAAATTACATTTCAATAGCTCGAAGGGGGGGGGGAATCGCGTAAAACATTCGCATTTTAGGAGTTGTGCAGAAATTACGACAGAAAACAATTTTTTAAACTATAGCACTAAATATACATGTTGCATTTCATCAACAGCATTTCACAGCATTTCATGTTGCACTTCATCGTCAGCATTTCATCACAAAAGAATCAGGGGCCATACATGTATGGCCCCTGATTCTTTTGTGATGAAATGCTGAAATTTTGTTCATCGCCACAATAGTGTATGGGGCACATTTTACTAATTGGGATTTTTTGTGCGGAAGATAGTATACAAATTTTAAAGTGTATCTTATAAAAATTAACAAGAGGGACTTTCCTTAGTCTTTTTTAGTACCTAATTTTGAACATTTTTTTCCCCAATTTATGGGCCCACTTATCTCTAGTAAATAAAGAATTGGAGCGGGTTACCACCTTTTGGGGCAACCTGTACAGCAACTTTCGTAGGAACGCTGAACTTTATTTTCATTTTCACTTTAAAAATTGGTTTCCTTCCGAATTTATAAAATTCTGAACTTATTATACATTACTTTTATAGAATTGTATTCATCTATTATAATGCATGTAAATGTTAAAATTAAACATTGCAATAAATATGGGTTTCAGTATGTAAATGAATTTTCTCCATTCATTCATATTTGAAAGCATAAACTGAAAATAGAGGAGTTTTAGTTTATTTCATAATCTTTCCCAATTATATACCATCTGTTGAATAATAGTTTAATTAAATGTAATTAATTTTGAGCTCTTCAGCACTCAGATACTACTTTGCTTCATAATGGATAATTCTCTCCAATTTAAAAGTCCGTAAAACCTACATTACTCTTACTGTTTCTAACTCAACTAAAGAGAAATAATTGCCAAATTACAATTTCCACGCTTATAATTTCGATGTAACTTAAGAGATTCTGCGAATTTACTTCGAAAACTCCCATTTATCTTTCCCTTGAAGCAATCGAAATATTTCGCCGTTTCAATAATTCAGAGAAATACTCAGCTGGAATTTTGAAATTTTAATAATGAAACTCGCTGTTTTCTATTGTTTTCAATAATTATGAGATTTCTTTATAATAAAAGTGTTATTTATGACAACGTGCATATAAAGGATCTAAATGAATAATAGTAAAAATCTCATTTTTATTGAACTCGAACAGATTAGATTGGAGGTAATTTGGAAAAATGGATTCCATTTGAAAGGTATCTTAACATGAATATTCAAATAATTGAAAAATGCATAGAAAAAAATTGATCAATAATGGAAATAAGTATGTATTTAAATTTTCAGCATCTTTACTTTCCGAACATGTAACATGCAAGGAAAGTATTGTAATTATGAAAAAAATTTACTTTGAGAATTTGATGTATTTACACATTTTGAGGAATTCATTTATATTATTTTTACGGTGATGTTTTCATGCATGTGCATGCGCGCGCTCTTGTGTGTGTATGTATGTATCTGAGCTCACTCCCGATAGATCCTAAACGGTGTATTGGATTGAGCTCAAATTGGGTATAGATCTCAGCAAACAGCGACCTGTCGGGTAGGAGACGGGCCGACATCGGTTACAAAGGTTCAGCGGAGGCATTGACATTGTGGTAATTGGAACGATGTCGGTTTTGCAGAGGCAAACTGCGCTGGAGTTGTCCTAATAAAGCGGGTTTTGGGCATTGAACGGTCTGATATCGGCTATCTTTTAGGGTTAGCTGGTTTACAGGCGGTGTCGGAAAAGCACCGTGGCAAAGAATAAAAGCAATATTGGCCTAGAAAAAGAATTTCTAAACTAAACTATCCAAAACTGACAAAAGCACATACTAGTGTTTAATATTTGTTTTTGATACTTGTTTAAATATAAATTAAAAAAAAAAAACATCCTTTTACTTAATTTACTGAATTTACCACCTCATTCCATCAGGTTACGAATATAGAAATTTATTTTGAGACTTAATAATTTAAAAAATATAAATTTTTTGTTTGGCAGAAATAAAACTTAGAGGCTAATTTAATTTTTAAAAAACTAGAAGAGTTTATAATTTTTAATAAAAAGAGCTAATTTAATGGTAAAATACGTCTTCACTGGTAATATTCTTAGTCTACAAATGCAGTTAAAATTTATCACACAGCTGAATCCAGCTTTAATTAGTTCACTCTTATCATTAAAATTCAGTGGTATATATATATATTCCTCTTCTATGACATCGACAGGACTTCGGGTCAAATAGGACGTTGAAAGATTTAAGCTGGTTAGCAACGCTGATCACACATAAAACTCAAATTTGCGGTGTATGGCTAAAATACTTATAGAAAATACAAAATTTACCAAACAGAGTAGTGCAAATTCCATGTTGTGTATGCGGCTTATGGTGGTGATGGGGATTTACAACGCAATCTAAAATAAACCGAACTATATAATTTAAAGATGATAGTTAAGAGAAAGTCCATATTTTCTATGAACGATTCAACTGAGTTTTATTAAGTATAGACATTTAAATTGATGTCTAATCAGATGAATTATGGGAATCTTTAAGCAGAAACTAAAAATACTTTTTTTTTTAATAGTCGACTTTTTTTGCGTTTTATCTTTGAAACTCTTTTCTCGTTTTATTAATGAGGAAATGATTCGTTAATCTTGGATCTGATGATATGAATCAATTATCAAGCAGAAAAAAATGATTTCATTCATTCATAAAATTCTTGATTTCATACAATATACCATACAGTGGCGGACCATACAAGGTAATTTTTTCCTGGAAATGCCACGTTCCATTCCCCTATTTTTCTTAAATGGAATAGTCCACTCTTCTATATGAAGCATCATTCTTTCAAAGATGATCAAAGACGCCCGTAGAATGTTAAAATTTTATATTTAGGATTGCTGTAACATCTACTTGGGCACCTCCCATTTTGGTTCCAATAGAGTTGGTTGTTTATTTACAGGGACACCCAAACGATTTTCCATACATTACGCTCTATCGGCAGAAGTTCATTTAAGTTTGTTAGAGGTATTGGGTTATTTCAAACGAATCAAAAGTGATACATGCTGTTAAGGATTACAAAATGAATCTCTCCATCGAAAATAGTGTCTTTATCATTTACAGTTATTTTGCAGGAACACTCGAAAAATTCCAACACAGTACGATCAATGGCAGTTTCCAACATCATACCGACCTAACATGTAGTTAGATAATGGTCCAACGACTGTCACGTGTCTCACTAAAAAATTAAGCCAAAAGTCCCCGAACTTGGCGATTTTTCGTGTACGTGTGTTTGTATTTAACTCTCAAATCGCAAAAACTATTAGTCTTAGATTGTTGAAATTTCATATATAAGATTGTTGAAACATCTAGTAGTACATCTCGATGTTTCGTTCCAATCTACTGGTCTGTTTATTTACAGCACCATCCAAAAGAATTCCAGTACATTAAAGACTATGGACATCTTTAATATATTATGTCTGCAGTCTTTCACTTTTTAGTCATGCCCAAAGTCTCGCCATTTGTGAAATTGGCAATTTTTGTCGAAATATCGCCAAATTTGGCGCCCAAAATTATTTCGTATTTCGTATAACTCTAAAACTTTTAAAAGTAGATTGTTGAAATTTTGTATTTAAAACTATTGTAACATCTAACTGTGCAACTCTTTTTTCACTGCAATCAACTGTGTGATTTATTTACTGGGTCACCCAAAAGTCTGTAAATACATTGCGATCTATGAATACCTTTAATTCATTAAAAGTCTATGATGAATGACTATTTGGGCTATTGCCCAAAATCTCGCTACCTTAAGTTTATCGGCTTTTGGCGAAATATCGCCCAACTAAGTGCCAAAAACAAATCTTTCAAATTGAGTTCAGCTTGGCGATATCTCAAATATTTGGCAAGAGATCACTAAACCTTAGTATTTTGCAGTATTTTATATCTTTCAAGCAAAATAAGTTTAGATGAAGTGCACCGAAAATATTTTGGTTTAATAGACGTGCAAGGATTTCATGTGGTTTACATCAGACTCAGCCATAAGATTTTTTTCACTGGTAATAAGTTTCGGGCGCCTCAGTCGCGAATTTGAAATCGATATTAGAAAGTATGAGGTGAAGAATGTAATTTTTCTGATTTTCAGAAAGGCGACTTGATTAGATTTATCAATAGGAGAAATAATCAAAGGAACCGGAAGTTTGTTGAATGCTTGCTACTACCAAAGTATGCAAGTGTCATACTTTTGATTCCATTGCTAAAGGGCCTTATTCTCAAGAGCAAATAAATTGCAACGCTGTTTATGGCTTGATAAATCTCCCCGTAAGAATAATCCTTGGATCCACCCATTTGGTATTCATTAGAGCTGATGAAGTTCATTTTCTACCATACATGGACAAATCCTTTTTTAAGGAAAAGTCGGTTTCTTTTATAACAGTGGAAGTAGAGAATGATAAAAATCGCTCGTTGTGCTGGGAAAGGGGAACACTAAATTACCTATTTGCCTATATTGTTTCTCAGATAGTGTCACAACCAGTTTTTCACGCCAAAAATGGTTCTACCCGGTATGTTGTTTGCTCTAAACTGTGAATAATCGTCAGATAACTCTCCGAGCGCTGGCGATTTCAGTGCAGTATCAAAGGTGAATGAAATAGAGGTAAAAGAACTGATTATCACAAAATGAGAATAAAGAAATCTCTGCAATACGTGATTTGCCCTACCAATGAACATTTCATAAATAATTCGGTATTTTGATTATTGTCATAAGTTAATTAATAAAGATAATGATTTTTCGTTAATAGAATAATCTGAATTGATATGCTCTTCATATGAGTCTTTAAATATTTTGTTTGGTACCTATTAAAATGGAGACAAAATACGTTTCATACTTACAATGAACACGCACATTAGGGTGGAGTGAAAAACACTTTTTCTTGAAATTCACATTGCCCGAGTCATTAAATGGTGCGAAACTGATAAGAACAAATTGTCTCCAAATTTCAGCTAAAAAAAAATCCATCTTCAGGTTCCACGCCTCAAGCGAATATATTCCCAGTGTCTTTTTTAGTCTTTTATGAATTATCTATTGAAATAATTACGTTTAATTAATTAATTGAATAATTAATACCCCGATACACTTGCTCTATCAAGAACAATGGATAGTTCGGGCATTGGGTCTGTCTTGGGGATTTAGAGAATCTCATCCTCAGTCGTTTTCCGACATTTGGATTCCTGACTAACGAAATCGTCATCATTTTCTGAGGTATATTCCATTTCTGAATCAGATCCTAAGTCGACGTTTGTTTCTGAATCTACAATTTCCAGCAGTGAAATGTTATCATAACGTATTATTAAAGCAATTTAGAAATGAAAAAATAACTAATTATTCAATTAATTAATTAAACATTATTATTTTAATTAAAATAAGCTAGAAATATATTCGCTTGAGTTGTGGAACCTGAAGGTGACACTATTTTGACCTGAAATTTGGAAACAATTTGTTCTTATCAGTTTCGCATCATTGAATGTCTCGGGCAGTGTGAATTTTGAAATAAAGCTTTTTTTCGCTCCACCCTAACGCACATACGTTTCATACTTGGAACACGCACTTCACAGTTCTGTCAGAAATTTTACAATGCAGAAAACAGAAAAAAGAAGTCAGGAAAACTCCAATTCAATTAACATAACCACCGACCAATCAAGGAAAGTAAAACTTACTTTCTTCAGTACAATGAAGTAGCTGATATAATGAAGTAGCTGTTAGTATGAAGTAGCATAGTATTCAGTATAATGAAGAAGCTGAAAATTTACGGCCTAGGAAAAAAAAACATCGACTTCACACACGGTGATTTATCAATTGTGAGATAAAGATTAAATTACCCATAGAAGAGTTTTAATCTCGTGGAAACATGGGTTTGTAAACTTCACCTTTATTAGCTTGTTATCATGAACAATTTTCGTACCGGCATGGGCACTCAGTAGCATCTTTTATACAAGTAGAGTCAGGTGACTTTCCACTCAGTTACTAATTGGTCCTGCAACGATTCATAACCAGTCGGTAATTGAGTAGAAAGTCACCTGATTCTACTAGTTCGAGACATGTCAGTCAATGTCCAGGCTGGTATGAAGATTGGCCGTGACCTGTCAGTAATGCTTTCGTAAGAATTGCTGAAATAATAGACAACTTTCCGAGAGCTGTCCGCGAAATATTAATGCATCATTCATAGAAAGTATTTAAATAAATTCCATTTTACATTCAAATAATTTTTTATTGAATTCCTGATTAAATTCCTCTCAAAGATATTCCTTTTACCGTCCAATTTCATCTCAAATTAAACGATTTCAAACGAATAAGAATGAAACCTTTCCTAAAAACGTTATTTCAGAATGTAGCTTTAGTGAATCTAAAATCCTCGATTTGCAGCAGTTTTCAATATTTTGTTCTGCAGAAGTTATTGGAGGCTGTTTTCGAATTTAATTTTCAAAATGCACATAAATAATAGATGGGAATCTTACAGTCATCTCAAATCTTCTGCTGTATGCTTATTTCAAAAAAAAAATCACATATCTTTATATTTCAGATCTCGTTAACGTTCGCAGAACTTCTATTAGCCAACATTTCTTTAAAATATTTTCCTTCAAAACATTACTCCGAGCGATTTGGCAATTATTTTATTTCACAATCTGAATTATTCAAAGATAAGGGGATAAATTTGGGTTTGTTATAATTCCAAATGCCTCATTCATCATTTACCCGCAGAACAATAAATATTTATGAAAGCATCCAGATAATATAATCATCGTTTACTTTGACATGGGGGAATTTGGTGGAATTCATGGCATTTGTAATAATAGGGGGCTGAAGTAATTATTGGCAGAGATGACTAATTTCCTTTCATATTTGTAATAGAGTCTTCCGTTATTCTGTTAATATGGATTTCTGATGAGGCTGATATCATAAGTACCATGCACTGCCTCATAAAAGTTAACTTCCAGTTAGTTATTTCAATGTTCTCTTTAAGTAAAAAAGAAAACTGAATGAACGCATTATTAGAGAGTCTAATAATGCGTTCATGCTGAAAACAATTCACGCTTCTTATGTACCATGTAATAAAACAATCATTTTTGTGTCAGATTGTAGTTTACATCACTGATCTGTTCGTGAGCAAGAATGTTTTTACTGAAGTTTTTGGTATAGATTTTAATTTAAAAATGATAGATACATGAAGAAATAGATATCCTAGAATAACAAATAACTTCTTCAAGGCTAAAAACTTTTATTTTATGCTAAAAAGAAATTGAATATCTGTTATTTGACTCAAATATAAAAAAAAACGCTAGCATTTAACCATAAAAAAATGTTAATGCTTTATTGTGGTGAATCATTATTTAATCTATTGTAAGAAAGCAATAATGATGTTAAATACTTTTTAGTAGATTTGAATACTTGTAAATTTATTGAAATCGGATTTATTCTTCGTGAATCAAAACAGTCAAAATACCAGAGTTGTATCCTCATGTAGAGAACACCGTGCGTTAAAGAGTTAACGTCGTCAATTACATAGACCCTGGACACAAAGTTTAATTCTTGTAAGGATTTGTATGTATAACTAATCATTTGATAATTCCGATTTTCAGCCAGCTTTTCAGATCACATAAAGGGGTATGTGATCTGAAAAGCTGGCTGAAAATCGGAATTATCAAATGATTAGTTATACATACAAATCCTTACAAGAATTAAACTTTGTGTCCAGGGTCTATGTAATTGACGACGTTAACTCTTTAACGCACGGTGTTCTCTACATGAGGATACAACTCAGGTATTTTGACTGTTTTGATTCACGAAGAATAAATCTGATTTCAATAAAACACGTAAGGAGGACACAGTTACATGAAAATCCTTTCTATTTAGCAAAACATTTGCCGTAAAAATGATCGATTACTTGTAAAATTGATGTCAGAATTAATAATATTATCAGTATTGCCATCTTCTGAGAACTGGAGAATGTGAAGAAATCATACATTGATACAGAAAAAAAACTAGCCTGCCCAATGCCGAAAAAGTGCAGGTATTGCCATCGCTCGATTTAACTACCAGCACCATGGCTGTCGATCGAGTCGCAAATCGCGTGCCATTGAGATAGAGATACATTTTTGACACAGCTGGCTGTGCGGTGCTGTACAACCATCTGTGTTACTGGTACTCGATCGCCATGTTACTGGTAGTTAAATCAAGCGATGGCAACAGCTGCACTCTTTCAGTATTTTGAAATGGTTGCGTTTTGAAGGGTTAACAGCTAATGAGTTTTTCCTGAAGTTACTAACGAATGAAATGCTAAAATGCTATTTCGCATTGGTTGGATTCCCACTAGATAAACCTAAATTAGAAAATGAGTGCAGTTAGGAGTATCAGATATCCTTATTTATTTAGATCAAAGACTGAGATCACTTTTGACGACATTTTCAACATATTTACCCTTTGAATCACCAAATTTGAAAGCTAAGTACAACTTGCAAAACAGTCAACTGTTTTGTTCGAACATAATTGCTGAGAGGAATATGGAACGTACAGTTCGTAATTTTTTAAATGAATACTTAAAATCAGAGCATTACTTTTCTCGACACTTATTTCTTTATTACTATTTCGATATAAAATGTTATCCTCAGAATAAAAGTACAGGAAAATCCGAATTGCTTTTAATTGGAGAAATGATAAATCGCGCACCCATTGAAAATGTATCCAACGAAGGAAGAATCACAAATTGAAATGGGGCAAAGACACTGCAATATAATCAATTGAACGAAAAGACTTGAACAAAAGCACACACGTGCACACGAAAAGAAAAACTGAAACACCCAGATTTTAAATATACAATTGAATTGTACAAATAAAAAATGTATCGTAATTTATACCTGTACCTATATTGAAAAAGGAAAAAAAAAAAAAAAAAACATAATTTATCTCCGGTAAACAACAACTTTCAGCTTTTATAAAAGATGCAGTTCCATAATTTTTCAAGATCTACAAACAGACAGAAAAATAGAAATTCAGAAAGAAAAAACAAAAAAAAAAAAAAAACCAGTATGTATTGACAAATGCCAAGTTTACTCTAAAATAAAATAAAGTTTCGAACACCTAAAAGATACACATGCTATTTTCCTGGAAGCAGTTAAGCAACATCTGAAGGCAAAAGAAACAATAAATCTATATTTCATCAAAGAAAATTGCATGTTTCTAGACATATGAAACAAATAATGTTCCTCTAGACTTCAGGGGCTCTTTAATGAAAGGTTTTTGCTCTTTATTCTTCCAAATACTGCAGACTGTTTCTAAGTAAGTTATTTGGAGGTAATTGTAGTTGCTCTACTGAAAAATTCGTTTCCAGAATAAAATTTTGACTTATTACGCTGAACTGGGGAATGTTAATAATTATGATCCCAGCGTGAAATACATTTTTGTAGCAGAGGATTTCTTCAACTTAATATAACTTAATGTACGTTATTAAGGGATTTTAAGTAGCATGAATTTATTATTTGGTTATATGATAAAGCTTGAAATGTTTTTATTCCAAGATAAGCAGTGTTTTCACGATTTGATGGTCGATTAAAGTGAAAAACAAAACATTTAGCTGAGTTGACTCTATGAAATATAAAGACTAATAATTACTAGTAAGGGGAATATTAATGATTTCAATACTTTTGAAAATAAAAATTTCAACATTTTAACCCTTTAACGCGCAGTGTTCCCGCTCTGGGAACACCAAACTCTGACGTTTTGACTGTTGCCAGTCACGAAGAATAGAATTGATTTCTATAAAAATTATTGCGGGGGACATAGCTCCACAAGAATCCTTTACTTTTTAGCACGTCATTTCCTGTAAAAAAATTGTCACGATTATTTTTAACAGCACTGACATCTGCTGAAAAATGGAAGAATGCGAGAACAGCTGGATAGATTGCCCAATGCTGAAAAAAGAGCAGCCGTTGTCATCATTCGATCGAAACATTCATTGCGTGCCACAGATCAGGAGACCTTTTTTTGAAGACAGCTGGCTGTGCCCGTGCACAGAAAGCTGCGTCAAAAAACGGTCTACATCTGTGGCACGCGATGAACGCTTCGATCGGCCGCCATCTTGCTGATAGTTAAGTCGAATGATGGCAACGGCTGCCCTTTTTCCAGCATTGGGAAAGGGTTGCGCCTCAAAGGGTTAAATCCTGGTATAGATTATAGCATAGGCTTTTGGACTTAGAAAGGGTAGTACTATCTGACGAGATACAGGGATTCACTGAAGTGGATATGATGAATGCAGTCCGTGTATCTATGGCTATGTTCAGTTTACTTTAAGGTACTTCAGACTCCTTAAAAAGGCTTCTAATGAAGATTGAAATGGAAGTATAATTCTTTTTCTTTGTAGTAAGTAATTTTTTTTGTTACGAAATCCAAACAATGCAGTGAACGAAAACATTAATTTAAAAAATGCGGTAACATGCATTTCTCATACCAATATGCAAATGCCTTTGGCCCTTTTTTAAATTTACCTCTCCATGAACTTTTTGGATTGAAGGGTTTGTTAATTTTAAAATAATAGAATTTTTCTCCAAAAAAGTTTTAATCAGATTTTTCATTGATAATATGTGTATGCAATCTGAAACGTGCAGTTTATTTGTCTTTTAACTGAATGCAGTGTAATATTTCTTTCCAATTTACTAATTAGTCTTTTAAACAGTGTACCTGTATTTTTCTCATTTTAAAAAATTCTGTAACATACTCTACATACCTCCGCTGATAAGTTTTAGGTTAATAAATTCTTGTTGAGGTACAGATTTTGTGTTCTATAAGTTCCATATTTTATTCAAAATGTAAAAAATCATCAATTGTTAAAGTATCTCTTGTTAAATTAAAACAGTAGTCATAAGTTAAAAAATCACCTAAAATGATCCGTATCATATAAATAATTCAAAATGAGGTCAAAAATTTTCTGAAGTTCTGAATTTCCGCTTCTAAATTTCCAAAATGTTTCTGACGAACCTCACACCTCTCGGTTGCGCTCCACATAAGCAATCGAATATAAAATAATAAAAAAATATCTTTCTCGAAATATCGCTTTCTAGTTAAAACTACTCGTAATTTAATCAGAGTAATTGTATCTCGATCGGTACAATTTGGAGTTCGATTTAGTGGGAAATTTCTACATGGATTCGCAATCTGTTTATAGTTTATCTATATTCTTGAAGTTATAAATCAATCGCATGAAACTTAAAACATGCGTATTAATCTTTCAAAATATGGCGTGATGTGTAACGCATGCTACTGAAGATGCAAGACGCTTCTGATATGCAGCATGGAATATAATATACGAGCGTCGTTTTCAAAGAAAGCTTCCCACAGCCAATAATAAATAAATAAATAAATAAATAAATAAATAAACATTCTTACCTTCAAACATTTATTGCAAAAGATAGAGCAATACTTCATCTACGTATAAACATAAGAATAACTTGACTTTAACACTTCTTAACCCTTTAATGCGCAGTGCTGCCGCTCTGAAAACACCAAACTCTGACGTTTTGGCTGTTGCCAGTCACGAAGAATTGATTTCATTTCTATAAAAATAGTTTCGGGTGACATAGTTCCCCGAGAATCCTTTACGTTTTGTAAATGGTATAAAAATGGAAGAAAGCGAGAACAGCTGGATAGAATGCCCAATGCTGAAAAAAGGGCAGCCGTTGCCATCGCTCGTCTTAACTACCAGCAAGATGGCGGACGATCGAAACGTTCAGCGTGTGCCACAGATCTAGAGACTCTTTATTGACGACAGCTGACTGTACCGGCACAGCCAGCTGTCGTCAAAAAAGGGTGTCTAGATCTGTGGCACACGCTGAACGTTTCGATCGTCCGCCATCTTGCTGGTAGTTAAGTCGAGCGATCTCAAAGACTGTCCTTTTTTCAGTATTGGTAAAGGGTTGCGCCTCAAAGGGTTATACCGTGAGATAGTTTTGTTATCCAGCCTGAAGTCTGCCGCCTGAGAAAGGTGCCAGAGTGTCATAGTTATTTGCAGTCTTCGCCAGCGGAGAAGTGATGCCCGGACAGGAATTTCTTCACCCTACCAATGCCACCATCTTATAATACCAATATTGCTTCCAGTGACTTGAACCTGAAGAATTTCCCGTCCGCCCACCACTTTTCCTTATAGTACCAATCTTGATTCCAGTGACTTGGACCTGAAGAATTTCCTGCCCGGCCATCATTTTTTTCCTGACGAAGTCTACTGACAATTGTAACACTCCGGCTCCTTTCTCAGGCGGCACACATGACACTGGACTAGAACAATATGATTCCGTGGTATGACAAGTATTATAGTTCAGGTAATTCTTACATTGAGAAGAAGCTGAAATATTGCTGTATCTTTCGTAATAAAATTTTCCATGTAATAATGTTTTGTTACATTTTATCGGTTGTGGGAAACTTACTTTCAGAACGACACTCATAATTAAAAAAAATATTCAAATCTAATATGCAAGCCAAATGTAAAACCCTACTATATAGTTATACTGATCCCTGACTCACTAACAATTCCGAGCAACCAATCCAAGATAAAACTTTTACCACCATTACTCAAAAAAATTAAAAAGTTAAGCACAAAAAGCTCAATAACATCAATAGAGTTTCTACGATTCGATTGAAAATTTTCATAATTATGTAGAAAAATGTAGAAAACAATCTGCACTACTTTAAAAATCTGAAAATCCACCCATTCCCTCATTTATAAGCGATTTTTCGTTATTTTCATCTTCATTTAATTTCCGAGAGTAAAAAAAAGAAGTTTATCATTTGCGTGACGAAATTACGAGCCTCAAGTGACAACTACGTCATACTGAAGTCACATTTCTCAGGCTTTGAAGGGAAAGTTGCGATTCCAATGCGTTTTAAACAGCTTTTCCAGATAATATTGTTTGATTTTTTTTTTCATTAAAATTATTGTCTGCTTGAAGCATTGGTGTAAGAGGGGCTGTTTACACAAAATGAAATCGTTCGAATTCGGAAAGTTTCAGCGCATTTCCAGAAGAGCGTTAAATTCGATTTGGGTATCTAATAAAAACTGAAAATGAAGTTATTTATTTTAGGCAGAAGAAGATGAAATACATTGAGTGTAGACGTATTTTCGACAAATGTGTTTTTTTTTTTTTTCAATTGTCCGTTGTAATTGTCTTCACAACGGGCTTTGATTTCTAGTAAATAAATTAATAAATCAATAAAAATAAAGTTTTGTCCTACAAATAATTTCGTTTTCCTGCTAGGCAGAGAGTTGACATTGCCAAAATTATTCAAGTAACAATGTTCGGATACGTCAAAACAACACATACTACTAGAATGAAAGTCTTTCATCAGGGCAGTACTAAAGCAGAGTTTCTGTAGTGTTTTATGTGTAGTCAACAAAACCAAAAAGCCATCGGACCCTCGGAATCTCGAATGATAGATGAAATACTTTCTCTAATGATTGCAATGCTCCAAGTTCGTAATGGATTGCAGGGTTATTAGTGCACAATATGTAGCAAACATCTAGACAGTAATGACACTCCAGGATGCAGGAAATATCGGGATATTTAGTAGCCATAAATGTGTCATTCCGCATTAGCGGCTATTAATATGACCTGGCTCCTACATCTTATGTGGTAGGCAAATATTTTCCTTCTTGTGAACGGAATACGTGGGCACATGATGTTAATATGAAATATGACATCAATAAATATTTGAGTTAGTGTATGCGTTGTCCTGTGACTTTTCTGAAATTTGCTTAGGTCAATTTGTCCATTAGTATTTGCGGCAGTGATTGACCTTTTCTTGGTTCAGTGTTAGAAAATACGCTTTGTTATCTTTTACGTGCTGATCCGTTTTGTTTCACAATAAATAAGTAAATAAGTAAATAAATAATAATAATTGTTCAGAATAAATCAATTCAAACAGTAATGCATAGGTAATTCACAAAATAATTTACATGCCAAAATAATTGCTTACCATCTCTAAATGATAAACAAAACACTTTACATTTAATCTGTAAACATAGGTCATCGCATGACGTAATTAGAAATGTTTTCTCTGGTTTCAACGGATATTCGAAGAACTAAATTAGTAAGCACGCTGGAAACGAATAAACAAATAAACAAAAAAATCCATTTGTTGCATCTTTGAAACGATGAAAGCGAAAGCTTCCAACCACACAAAGATTTTTATAACTGAAGTCACTAACTAAATCATGACATTTAATGGTTTTAAATTATTAAATGCAATCGTGATTAAAGTATTATGCCATTATTCAAGAAAGAAGTTAACCCTACACCAGTGTGCCCTTTTTTAACTAACGAGCAAAATCTATTCTACCTAAGGATGGACGCGAGACGACTTTTTTGCAAGACGAGACCGAGATTTACAGCTTTTTCTGCGATACGAGAATCACATTTTTAACATTACGATATATGGATCTATACACTATATAATACAAACTGCTAATTGTTAATAAGCAGTTTGTCCGCTGTAAAAATTCCATACACGTATTATGAAATAATAAGCATATTTGTTTTATTGCGCTCAATTAACCTTTATTTGAAGTTTAATTTTAACAGAAACAAAATCACAATTTTTCCCCCTTAAAAAATATTTTCAAGTCCATAGAAGCTCAGTATTGCATAGTAGAACATAGTCGTGTGTGTCTTACACTTATAGTTAAGCATTTTAAAAAGAAATATTTACAAAAGATTCAAGCCTCTATGTCTAATAGTTCTGGTGTAATGATATTTCTGTGAAAATGAAGATAAAATCCAAATAGCAGAAAACACGCAACTAGATTTTTGGGGACTTTCTTAAGGTCATTCAAAGAGGTCCCCTGGCATTTTTACATTGGTCTTGCTTTGCTATTTTAGATATCTGCCTCAAAGCTTAATCTGACTGGACTAATATATGTAAAATACGTTAGAGCGTTCTACTCACCCAACCCTGACCGTTACAAATTTTTGAAAATCATCATTCATTAAGATCCTATGTTTTAAACCTTTACATACGAGACAAATTTCGTATTATTAGCTTCAGTTGCTATTGCTAGGTGAAATATAAACTTAATAAATAAATAATAAAGGTTCTATGAATATTTTAATTTAGATATAATTAATGTAAATTCTATTTTCTGTAATTAGTTTAATAGAAAGTAAATACACATTTGTCTTTAGTTTAATATTTGTGAGTTGAATTTTCTTGCATGAAAATATATAACGTAAGTTTATCTATTTTATATTATATATATATGTGTGTGTGTGTGTGTGTGTGTGTGTGTACATGAATACAGTTAAAATTTTTTAAATCTTTGAGTTAATTTCATAAGCAGATTATTTGTTAAGTCGGATTAAATCAATTAAGCACTACACTCATAAAGCTTGAAAGAAACTTGAAATAGTTTTTTTATTCTTATTAAATCAATATCGATTTTTATTTTAAGTGTACTCTACAGTTAAAAACAATTTTTTTCTGCATTATAAAGTCAATTGATAGTTTTATTAAAATTCCACAGGGTTATTTTTATCACCAGAAATGAATAAATGAAAAGAAATATTTAATTAATCAGTATTTTTAAAATAGCACGTTTTAGAATGCAATTCATCGTTGAATCTGAACACGCAAAATAGTAAAAAATTTAAAAAGAAAAACAAAAATTTTTTTAAATTATGAAATACTTTTTTTTAAATTTTTCATACTAAGAATAAGTATTCATTATTACTTCTTTCTGAAAGTATTCTCCCCTCGTATATATTTAAATATATGCACCTTCATTTCAAGGTTGATTATACAAGTACTTTTTATAAATTTATTTTTATGTCAGTGCGGTAGAATAAAAAGTAAAATTTTTCCAAAATCCGTTACCATACATTTACATTAATACTTTTTATATAGCTTTTTTGTCCACTGTACGGGATTCATAAATTTTTAATCACACTGAAACGTTTAACATAATGGTTGTAAAAATTGCTAATTGTTCTTAGAATTTCTATAAATATTTTTGTGGTTTTCTTTTAACGCTACTTTCATTTCATGTACATTAAAACGTATTACCTTATGAAACATAGGACAGATTTATATAACTGAGGCTTCACTAGTACGATGCTGAGACTTACACAGATATCCAAAAGTTACGCTACGAATACAGTATATGCAATATACCGTAAACTATTTAATTAGCTCAGTCGAGTTTTAAAGTATACAGGATGTCTCAAACATTAATTTAGACTTTATTCTTTTATTAATCATAGACATATACAATAAATTACAAAGTTACGCAAAAAAAGGTACATAGGTACATTTTTCGGAGATTAAATCAAAGTAAATTCACAATTTAAATTTTTGTACGATTCCATTAAAAAATTATTTCCATGTATTAAAATGTGCCCATACCTTAATTAGGCGATGTACAATGTAAGGATACTGTATATGCCAATGTTATAAAAAACAATCGCAGCAGAACAAAATAATCATAACTAAGCTGTTTTTCAGTAATTTTAGGAAAATGAAAATGGCCGAAAACATGGTAACAGGTATATCCAGTTTCTTCATCCTTGGATTCATAATGCTTTAGATCAAACCCACGCTGCCTAACAAGCTTGAAAGCTTGTTTTTAGACATTGTACGAATGGTCAGGCATATAATTGATGGAGAAAATCTTCTAAAATCAAGAATTTTAAATCCTGAAGGATCTTGGAAGTGTG
Organism: Cheiracanthium punctorium; assembly: GCA_038373885.1. Classification (NCBI taxonomy): domain Eukaryota; kingdom Metazoa; phylum Arthropoda; class Arachnida; order Araneae; family Cheiracanthiidae; genus Cheiracanthium; species Cheiracanthium punctorium. The sequence goes on along the minus strand of JAWZYV010003772.1, from coordinate 20,237 downwards.
CTTAAGGTTCAAATGTTTCTCCCAAGGGCCTCTCAAAGGCAGTTGTTGAAATTCATGCCATGAATGAGATTTATCGAAAAAGAAAAGAAATCTGATGTGGACATCACACAACTTTCTTGTTCGTCTATTATATCATAAATATTTTCGGTGCACTCCATCTAAACTTATTTCAGTTGAAAGATATGCTATACTGCAATAATACTAAGGTTTTTATACACTGAGATTATAAGGTTTTATATACTGAAATAGAGATTTCTAGCCAAATAATGAGTGAGCTATGAAAAGTGAGATATAAGTAGTCATAAATAATATCTAAAATTTTAAATTTAGTCCTAGTACACCGGAAAAACAAAGGAATATTTAATTGTACGGAAGAAAAGTATAATTTTGCACTTTGGCATCAACAAGCAATTACACGGTTCTATTAAACACGATAATAAACTTGTAAGACAAATCAATGTGATAGTTTCTATGATAAACTAAGCAAAATACATATGTTTACGCGATGTCATTTGTGTAATATTATACCACTACGTTGTCTCAAAGGAGTCGCAGTTAATCTATAATAAAACTGATTCTGCCATTCAGTAACATATTCATCCAAAGTTACTTAACCAGGAATTGAATTGCAGATGTTGACAGAAATCCATTGGGATAGGAGTGACCTTTAGTAATGTATTATATCGTTATTTTTGGTGTTTGCGTTTTTATTCCGTGAATAAGGTAAGTAGTAATATGTTTTCAAGGTATCATGAGATGATGGGGACTGTTTTAGAGAATTTGAAATTAGTTAAAAGGGAAAACAAGCAACACGTACAGTACATAAAAGAGAATATGTATGACGCGAAATTTCTTTGGGCCCCGACATGGCTGAGCGGATTAAAAAATTAACATGTCAGATGGCTCAAGTGAGACGATTCAGGGTTCTGGACTATCTTACAGCTTTCAATCTAACGGTCTGGAATTTTGGGCGGTGTTTTCCAGACGTAATCTGAATTCGCATTAGAACTCCTTAAAAATGTTCTTCATAAAAAGTATTCCCATAGTCAAGTATTTCTGTTGAAGTTTGCCTAAAACACAAAAGACAAAACACAAAAATTCTTTATTCTCCTGGAGAATATCATGAAGAAAACTTTGCGGGCAGGTGGATAAAATAAACGTAAAAAAGAAAGGAGATTCACTGATAAAATAGAATGTTGGTAACCCAAAAGGGAGAAGGTTCAAGAAAAAGGGTAAACATGACAATACGAATGCAAAAAAAAATAATGGGAAAGAGGATTTAGATGAAATTTGCTTGCTCAAAAGAAACTCAAACTTTATTTAAAAAGATTGTAGTTTAAGATTTCTTATCAGATTTTACTCCATTTTTGGATTTCGATAAAAGTAACTAATTAATGAAGCTAAATAATTTAGCAAACTGATCATTTCAAGATCAACACTTCAATAAGTGAAATTTTCTTTTTATGTAAACTACCTTCAGGCATATTCTGCCCTGACATGAAATTATTATGTTTTACTCTTTCTTCATCGTGACGAATAACTTAGGTGAGGGTTAATTTGGAAAGAATAGATTCTATTTCAGATAAAGATTAGCTGTTCTTTTGTTTTGAAATAAGATATATGACTGAAGCAAATAAGGAGAAAAAACATTTTCTTTTGTGTAGAAATACGAACAAAATCAATATCGCAAGCCAGACCATCAACTTCAGGACAAAATTTGCTTTTTTGCCACCGCCAGGTTCAGCTTGACATATTTCGGCTACTTGTCTGACCAAGTAGCGTGAGAAATATCAGGTTATATCAGGTGGTAGTTAATTCGGGAAGAAAAATTACACTGTTCAGCAAAGAAATTTTCACAAAGGGGAAAATATCCGCTCCTGTTCTTTATAGATTTCGGATCCTTGAACATGAAAATCTCACTTAAAATTGCATCTTGGCTATTTGCATTGACTGTTTACATTCATGGTGTTATAACAAGCCGAGAGAATCGAGATCTGATTTTAGCTGTTCATCTTGCAAAATCTAGCATATCTGGAACTTATAAGTATCCCCATATAAGGGCCCGATTAAAAAAATTCTTGACTATAGACACAACTCGGTATGGGGGCCCCCTTAACACTGATGCCGGCAGCGTGGAATTTCCAAAGGTAAGTTACAGTCTGACTGCGCCCTGCTGTCAAAAGTCTGCACTCCCCCCAAATAATGGTCGTCTATTAATTTTCATGATGGATTTAGCAAACAAATTTAAGCTGTACATAAAATACCATGAAGAATTTACAGTTTTTTTCAATCCCTGGTTATGAATGCCATCCAGTCATCAGCAGATTCAAAACTGATTTAAAATATTGTTTGAAAAAAATTAAAAATATAAATAAAAATGTGCTATTAATAAAAGATAAAATCAAGAAAAATTGAATTGGGATTTTGTTTGTGGGGCCCCCAACATTCGGCGGCCATTGGGCCTAGTGGAAAATCAGGGTCTGTATCTGGGACCTATAAGTACTCTCTGCTTCACCTTTTCTGCATTCAGGAGTGTAAACTTTTGGCATAAGTATTCATGGACATTAATTTTTGTCAACAGCCTTCGTAAATGCCTTCATAATCCCCAGTTTTACCTACAACGGTGGCAGAGCAATGCTATTAGCGATATTTCTTATTACGCATTTTGAGTGCCAGGAAAAAAAAATGTTTGCAGAGCCATTCCTTTTGGCCGAGACAACAACAGAAGATCTTGTCGAATATACTTACAAGACAGAACGTCAAGTGTAGCTGTTATACACCACCGAAATTGACAAAGACTAAAATAACTCAGTTTCACGTATTTATTTGTGCAATTTATATATATATATATTTTTTTTTCTTTTGCATGTAATTATGCAGTGTAATGGTGCTACCTCCTTTTTGGGAGGGAAAAAATTAAGTAAAATATAGCTCTTCCAACGATTTCTGTTTATTTGATAGAGGGTGCTATAGGATTCTTTATGTTTTCAGATAAGGTCTGGGGGTGTATTCTCTGCGGATGTGGTATCTAAATAGTAAGCGTCATTTTGATGTCACGAGTTTTAAATTGCACTGAGTATAAAACTCGTGAAATAATCGTTGCAATTTTAATCCTGTGACATCAAACTGACGATTCCACTTTTGATTTGAAAACGATCCACTTTAAATAACTCGTCAGATCCCTGAAACGAAAGTATGTATTAAGAAGTGTACTCTTTTGTCCTGTGTATGGACATGTAAAATAAATGTGATTGTTTAAAATTTTGCCTCATGAATCTGGAAATATATCGCTTTAATTGACCCCAGAAATGCCAAAATCGTATGTACAGGGTGTCCCAGAAAGTTGCTAACATGCTTTAGCTGTTTATCTGTTAGAGGTAAATTCTCAATGTTAATTTTTTAAATGTTGAAAATTAAGCAGAAAAAAAAAGACAAAAACAGAAACAAACCTGTGCTTACTTTTCAAAAAGTTACACTTTTAATATTTCTATATAACCCCTGTACGAAATAAATCTCGATTAATAAAATGAGCCTTACACATCAATGAAGTGATGGATAAAATATCATCATAAAATGTCTCAGAGGTATCTTGAAGCAAAGATGATCAGAGGCTGTAAATAAATTAAATGTGATTGTTCATCTCTGATGTGCAAAAATTTATATTTTTTCGTAATTTCTGCACGATCCTTAGAATGCGATCGCCCGATGTCACATTTTCCTTTCGAGAACCATTGAAAAGTGGTTTAAATTAGCATGTGTTTATATTCGTGCGTCGGAATCTTTTTAGGATAAACTTTCAACCATCACCTGATTGATGCATGGAGCGCACTGGGAGCCTTTTTGGGAGGTGATCTTATACAAATTTAAAAAGTGAAACTTGTTGGAAATTTACGGTGGGAATTTCTTCTTTACATAGTCTATTTTCCTACCTTATTTTGAACATTTTTTTTTTACTTACTTAATACTACGTATCTATATTAATTAAAGAAATAAAATCACGTGTTACCACAATTTTGGATACCCTGTATATTGCCCAATAAAGCAAGCAAAGAATAAATAAATTTTTTAAGATTTTCTTTTGCAAAATAAATCGGCATACTGTTTATTCAATGATAAAAAATCCATATGTTTATTTTTAGTATCCACTTATTGCCAGTTATAAGAAAAATAATCTTTTGTTCTATAACTCTTTCAAACGGTAGTTTAGAATTTTCAAAATCCTATATCTGAATAATAAAGCCTGATAAAAATGCCAATTCAGTTAGTATGATATCGTAGCATAAGCTTCTCACTTTCATAAATACGTTCAGCACCGCAGAGATGGAAAGTAGGATTAGATTTAATAAAAATGGCGAAATCCACCGAAAACTCGGTAGTAAACGAAATAAATCGAAAAATATAATAAAAAATTGCGCGATAAACGCCATCCAAAAAATTTCACAAGAATGATGGATGAGTTCTGAAAACAAAAATTCCAGCATGCGTTTTCCAATGAAAAAAAAAAAAAAAAAATATTTACTTCAAGAAAGCATTTTGAAATTCCATTGTTGACCATTTTAAAACTATTTCTATTTTAATTTTTACCTTCCAAGTTTCTTTTCTAAAGTTTTAGTTTGGGAGTTCACATTCATGAGTCCTAAAAGCAACAAAAGTTTTATTCTGGAGAATTTATTTTTAAAAACTTATTGCTTAAACTGTTTGTATTTTTAAAACAAGACTGGTAATAAATTACTTTGTGTTTCTTTTCGAAGGGTAAAAATATTTTTTTTTTTACTCTTGGATTAGCATCTTCTGAGAACACTGGGAATTATCATAATTTTTCAATGTGTATTATTTTGTGTTTTATTTTTGTTAAAGAAGAGACTATATATCTTGTCAAAATTTCTGTGTATTAGAAAAGATTAACAACGGCATTTCAATTAGAACATTGGAATTTTTATGTTTTTTAAAACATGCTTCTCTTTTCGGCAGTAAACAGTTTGTAGTAAGAGAGCCGCCCAGGTGGTATAGTGGCTTAAGAACCATTTTATCACGCCTTCTGTTGGGTTCGATAAAAAAATGTATATTAAGCTTTCATTGGATATTATGTTTTTTTGCAACAAAAATATGATTCAGTAAGTTTGAAAATAATCTTTAGGAAATTTGAAGAAAGAGAATTGATGCTATTTCAGAAATCATTTATGCTATTTTTTAAAGTGATGAATATATATATATAAAGTTTGCGCGTGTGTGTATGTGCTCCTGAGTGAACACGATAGCGCGGCGTTTCTCAACCTGTAGGGCGTGCCCCCCAAAGGGGGCGTAGAACGTTTGCAGAAGGGGCGCGAGAAAAACCAAAGAACAAGCAGTGATGCATGTTTTTAAAAAATCATCTTATTTATTCTTATTTTTACTCAAAAATCTATCCATTTTCGCTTAAAATGTTCATTCAAACTTTACTGATAAAATTATTTTGTAGAACATTCGACTCAATGTTCATTGTTAAAGATTAAAAAAACTGATTGTATGCTGAAAAATTTGAGGGGGAGCAACACCGTAAGTTAGCCTCTGTTGAGGGGGGGGCGACGTTAAAAGGTTGACAACCTCTAAGATTTCGCATAAACAGTGCATTTGATTGAGCTCAAATTTGGAATATATATTATAGGCCACTTTCGTACGACCGGTACTGGCTTTGGTGTTTATAAGGCTTTTTTTATAACAGGGTTGCGAAAATTATTCTTTTACATTAAGGCCTATGGACGTAAATTCTTGAAAGTGCGCTTGCGCCTAAACGATGCATTCAATCGAGTGCAAATCAGATATGCATATTACAAGCCACACTCGGATGATCTCCATAGATTTTGGGCTGCGTACAGCTGACGACGTGTTTACAGAGTTGCAAAAAAGAATTCTTTTACATGTAGACGCAAATCATTTGAAGTGTGTTAACATCTAAATGGAGCATTCGAATAAATTCAAACTGGGTATGCATATTAAAAGTCACCATCGCACAACCAGTATAGATTTTCGTGTGTATAGGTCATATAGTTTATTTACAGGGCAACGAAAAAGGGATTCTAATACATTATGGCGTATGGACACAAATTATTTGAAGTGCAATTACGTCTGAACAACTCATTAGTGTATAAGACATATTTTACTAGTTGGGAATTTTTTCGTACGGGGATCGTAAACAAATTTAAATAGTGTCAAATCTTGAAAATTAATGAGAAAATTTTTTTTTTAACTCAGACTTTTTTTTCCTATCTTAAATTGAACATTCTGTAAATTTACTCTGCCTATTTAGCTCTAATGAAAGAAAAAATATTGTCATCAGCTTTTTGGGACATCCTGTATAAAAAATAGTATATCGATAGTAGAGTGGTAAAAACGGGCAATCTTACTGAGGTGGTAAATATTCTGGATAAAACACAGATAGGAATGTGAAAGTATCGCCTCTTACTTTACTGCTTGGGTGGATGTGGAATCTTTATACAGTTAAAACGCATTTTTATAAACCAAAACGTGTGTACTGCGTTATTTTTTATACATTTGTGCTGTTTGCAAAGTTCTTTATTAATTCCAATATTTACACATCAGAGTTTTTTTTTAATGTTCTTTATCTCAGATTCTTACTAAAATTGAATGTTTTGATCAAAAGTGTATCCGAGCAAAAACACAGAATAAATTGCATCAAAAATTTAATATCAAGTGATGTGTTTAATGCGCATAAAATGATTGAGTTATTTTGCGAAATGAAATTATTTTGAATTATTTAACTCAATTATTTAGTTTCTAAACATCTCCTTTATAATAAAACATTTTAAATTCTTACCTACATTAATTAAGTAAGCTTTTTCGCCTTAACGTAATTAATAAACTAAAAGTTTTTAAGGAAAATATATTAGAAAAGATGAACTGGAAAAAACAAAAGGACTTAGCGGTAAAGCACTGCGCTCTAAGTAATTGCATTCTCTGGTGGACAATAGATTAAGTTTCAGTCCTAACGAACAAGTATAAATCAACAATAATCAAAACTAATGCAGTAGATATGAAAAATCTAAGAATGGTCTTATTTCACTGATTAATAAATTGCTTTATTTGAAATGAAAGAACTTTTTAGACTGTTATTATATACCTTCATATATATATATATATATATATATATATATATATATATATATATATATATATATATGTGTGTGTGTGTGTGTGTGTGTTGTAACTCTAGGTAAAAAGTATAAAGTGCGATAGAATACATCTAAAGAATATTTTTTTATCCAAAGCATTGCCATAACACAAGCGATAAATCACTAATTTTTTTAAAGAATTTAATAAATTTCTAGTAATTGAGATAACTTGAGGATAATAGCGCGAACTGAGGTTCATTCTCCGCGGTCGCCACGAGCTTTACGACAATGCTTTGTTTGAAGAAAATTGTTGTTTAGATGTGCTCTATCATCACTTACAGTGGCGGCTCGTCATTAAGGGCCAGAAGGGCCTGCCCCCACCGACTAACTACCGTCTAAATCAAAGTACCTTCCTATTATGAAAGACAGGTCTTTCAATCATTTACCTTTATTGAAAAAATGCACGCATTTTACTCTATTTTAATGCTATCCATTAAAAAAAGCACTTATAAAAGCGATAGTTATACGATTTCCTCCTCTCTAAACCATGCATGGGCCATGGGCTGGCTTGCCCTGAATTTGGCGTATTTTCTTCGTTCACCGGGTTGACATATTTGGCATTGAGCACAAAATCCGTATTGACGCGGAATTAACTTGGCTTCCAAACGGCTTATTTGGCGCTGTCTTCAGGTCCCAGATCTTTGGGCTCTCGCATGGTGATCTACACGAGTATACGGGGGAAATTTTGGCAATCGGTAGCCATTGGCGAAATTTTCTGCTCAGGAGGAAATCATTTTTTATTTGCATGATCGTATTTTTGCTGTGCAGTCAGATATTTTTCTGTTTTGTTTTCCTGATTTACGAAAAGCGATGTATAAATGTCTTTTTTTATATATGTTGATATTTATTTTAAAATAAATATATCAACTAAAAATTATGAACAGGCAGCCATAAAGAACATAAATATTAAATAATTAAATGTGACTTTTTATTTAGCAATCAAGTAATCTTTTCAATTTACATAATTAGGGGAAAAATAGTAAAGGTTGTATAGTAATTTTGATAATTATTTGTCATTTGAGAAATTTTAAATACTTACGTTGTGTACATGTGGGGATAGGTTGTTTTATATGTATATATATAATCGCGATTTTAATTGGCACTATTTTTTTTTCGGACCCCACCACTGAAACAGGTCACAAGCCGCAACTGACCAGTTACATTTTTACTTTCCGAACATGTACCATGTAAGGAAAGTATTGTAATCACGAAAAAATTCGAATTCGAGATTTTGGTGTATTTACAGGTTTTGAGGTCTTCTGAATTCATTTATGCTATTTTTACGAGATGTATGCATGTATGTGTGTATGTGTGTGTGTGTGTGTATGTATGTATGTGTGTATGTATGTGTGTATGTGTGTTTGTGTGTATGTGAGTGAACATGATAGCTCCTGAACGGGGCATTCGATTGAGCTCAAATTCGGTATATATGTTATAAACCACCGTCGCAAGACGGGTATTGATTTTGGTGTGTATAGGACTAATAGTTTTTCTACAGGGCTACGACAAAGATTTCTTTTACATTATGGCCTATGGGAGGAAATTCTTGCAGGTGCGCTAGCGTTTAAACGATACATTCGATTTATCTCAAATTGGGTATACATGTTTTAAACCACCATTATAAGACCGGTATTGATTTTGATGTGCATAGGACTTATAGCTTTTCTACAGAGCTACGACAAAGATTTCTTTTACATTATGGCCTATGGGGAGAAATTCTTGAAAGTGCGCTAGCGTTTAAACGGTACATTCGATTGAACTTCAATTTGGTATGTATGTTTGAATTATTCATCGATTAAAATTAATTTTAATGCTTGGTAATGATCTTAATCGTAAGTGTTCGGAAAGTCGAGTGGAGTCACTCCAGATTTTTTACCAAGAGTTGTGAAACACCATCGATGTTAAAATAAAATCTTTAAATGAGTTTTCTGGAAAACTGGGTTTTTTGCTACCTTGCGTTATCATAACTGTAACTACTGTAAAAGTTTTAAAGATGTGTTAATGAAATTTTGCATAAACATTCTATTGATACTTAAGTGTGTATTGTAGCAAAAGTTCAGTTATACGTATGAAATTAATAAATATAGAGGTACTTTTAGACAAAAAATTGAATTTTTTCTCAAAAATGTCAACTTTTTTTACATAATTCAGTGAATTTTTAAAATACAATAAAAATTTCGTTACAAAACACAGAAAAGTGATATAGATGTATGCTATGCAAAGGATTTACTAAATATTGAGATGAATGCAGTGTACAACAGTTGGCGTAAGTATGATATTTTGTTAAAATTTTCTTCAGAAATGTAATCTTTTAAAAAAGTTAAGAAAATTTTGTAAAATAAATTATTCTTTCTTTCATGTTTTATGACCTTTCAAAAAGTGCATGAACTACATCATCATTTTGCATATTTTAAGAAAAGTGCTCCGCACATAGGCAGATACCTTAAATCCCAGAAACATTCCTGGTGTATGTTATAAGACTGTATTCCTCCTTAAAGTAATTTGATATTTAATGGAGGGAAAAGTTTAGAAAAATACCTTATTCAAGCATGTAAAAGGAACATTCAGTCTCTGGTCATATTAATGTGGCCACTAGACTTTTTTACCCGAAAAAGCAGTGTTGTCATAGTAATAAAAATTTGTTAGCAAATGCTCACGAAAAAATTACTACTGCTGTAACACAGCAATTTATTCACAGAACTTTTACCGTAAAAAAAGAAGGAAACCGAAAAAAAAATTCAAAAAACCGAGAAAAATTCCTCTCGACTTTCCGAACATTTGAGCCTAATGTAAAATTTATTTTCTTTTTGTTTTAGCCCTGTACAAAAACTGTAAATTCCACACACACAAAAAGCGCATACAGGTTGAGTAACGGATGGACCATTTACAAAATTAGTCACTAAGAGACAGTTCACTGAAATTAAGCCAAAAAAATCAATTATGTGTTCCTAACCTTAAATTATGCCATTGTGAACAACATGATACCGAAATTTTAATCATATGACATCTATTTCATGAGACATAGCGGAAACATTTCTTGAAATATTGTGAAAACAAACTACACAATTTTTCTTTACATGCTTAAATATCAAAATAGCAAATTTTGGCATCCCTCGCAGGATATCTTTCAAACTTTTCAATGTAATACCTTAAAATATTCAAAAAGAATTCATAATATTTATGCGCATAAAATGAACTTAAAGATCAAGTAAACGGAGAATATTTGTAAGAAAAAAAGAAAATGAAACGTGCAAGAATTTTGTTTAATCCTAACTGAAATTAGTTATTGTTCTTGCAGTTTAAAATATACCAATATTGAAGTTTAAATTATTATTAGGTGCATTTCCTTTAATTTAAGATGAAATTAAATGGGAAATATTGAAAACTTTCGCTGTTATTCTGCACGGATTCCGTTACAGTAACTTTCAAGACGTAAAACTTTTCTATTTATTTGTGTGTTTCTCAAATAGTAAATAAACTGCATTTAACTATTTTTTCGACTCTTAATACACGAAGCATTGTCTCAAGCAATCACCCTGCAAAAATCATTTTAATATCTTTAATAGTAGCGTCAAAAATTTCTTAACAGAGAGCACACTTTTTAGATTTCATGATTTGAATGTGTGAATTTCCCCCTTAAATGATTTGTGTCCTTAGGCCGTGATATATATATATATATACATACATATATATATATATATATATATATATATATATATATATATATATATATATATATATATATATATATATATATATATATACGAGGATATATATATATATATATATATATATATACGAGGATAGTCTACAATATATGTACCAAATTTGAGCTCCGTCAAACGTACCGTTTAGGAATTACTAGTTTTACTCACACTCACACTCATATACACACACATACATGCATATATATCGCAAAAGTACGATAAATAAATTCATAAGACCCCACGAAACATGTAAATTCATGAAAATCACATTTCAATTTTTTTTATAGCTACAATACTTTACTTACATGATACTTGCATGATGTTCGGAAATTAAAAATTGTGTATCTGCTGGTGATTACATTAGTATGTCTAAGGACGTTACGTCATAATCGTGTGAAACAGAAATACATTATATCATTTAAATTTCCTAAATATACACATACTTGACTCTTGTCAAGCAATTACACATTTAAACTCTGAAATTCATAAAAACTTGTTTTCACATTATTTTCGTAATGCCATATAAAATTGTGCGCGTAGTAATTATATAAACTGGAATGTTTTATCATTACCACTATCATCAATTTCAATTCCATATGAGTTCTTATAAAGTACTCTTCTTATTTTTGATTGTTAAAGTGAATGCTTACCCTGAATCTTCTTTTCTAATATTTTAGATATGAAACAATTACCGGATATTTTTTCTTTGGCGGGAAACCTAAAGAAACATAAATATTAATAACTTTTGTTGTGAGGAAAATAGTTGAACATTAAAGAGATTTCTGGTTAGTTTAACAGCAAAAAAAATGTAGACGTCTGAAAGCAATGAAATAAGCTCTGCATTACGACATATATATATATATATATATATATATATATATATATATATATATATATATATATATATATAAAGTAAAACAATAATATAGTAAATAATGAAAGGAATATTTAAAAAGAATTATTTGTGAATAAATTATGTAATCCCAGACTAGCTTTGTTATTAATTGACAAGTATTTGTAGGATATTTCAAATCTTTATTCCTAAACAAATGGGGGAAGGTGAGACCTCAAGGCAAAAAAGAAACTTGTAGTAGTGCTGCGCTTTTGTAAAACGAGATCTCAGTGAGTGAGATGAAAACTAAGTTGGTCTTATCTAATCTCACAAAAAATGACACCTGATAAGTTTATTGATTGTGTGTCCCTTTTAATGCCACTATATTTTATTATATTAATATTTAGAAGGAAGCAAAGACGCATTTTTACGTTTTCTAAATGAAGATACACGTGTGGTTCCGACCTCCAAATTTTAAGGCATACCACTAGTCCCTTTTTTTAAAATAAAAAGCACTACTGTTACAAATAGCGCAGTTTTCATTCATTCTAATTGAACGCAAACGATAACTAGAAACCCTAATAAAGCCAGAGGCTCAGTCGATCCTATTCCAGTGATGTAGAGTCCGGTGAGAACCGGTCCTTATTTTACGCTTGAGTTTATGCCGCGGTATAGTGAAGTAATATGCAGTATCCAGGAACTCCATGCCGACAAGCAATTACGTGACAATATTTCATTGGCATTTTCAACAGTGCTAATTAAGTCGTAGTGCGGTGGCTTGCAAAATAACAGTAACAAACATGGACGTTTTTAGGCAGAGACAGAAGCGTTGAGTGAGTGAAAACGGTGTGAGAACACCGAAAGCGAACCGCGCCATAGGACTGATCAAGAGAGCTAGAAAAAGGTGTCGCCAAATAAATTGCCAGATTGAAAAAAAATGAAAAGATCGTTAAGCTTTAATGAATGGTTATCAAAATTTAAATGTGTTTCTCCAAGAGAGGGAAAGGTAAGGAGAACCAGTATCCTTATAAATATTAATGCAACCCCGGTGGGAACGCGATACAATATAAATTGATTCTCAGACAGAAGAGCTTACAAAATACTTTGCAGAAGTGAAACGTCAAAGTAATTTAAGGAACAGAATTAAAATAGAGTTACGGAAAGAAATGGGAATTTAAAAATGGCAATGAGTATTAAATTTAGAATACGTAACAAAGCCTATTAAATTGCATATTGAAATTGCATCACAGTTCCTCTTACACTCAGGAAAAAAAAACCGTCAAGGAATACACATGATTTCTCGGTGTTTCATGATGACATGATCCATGGATATTGAATTATACGCACGTTGCATGTTATTTTGTAAACTTCACTAACATATAAATTTGTCTTATTTAAAACAGTCGAAGTGCTTCCAAACGCAGTATAAACAATGAATGCCAATTCAATTTAATATACTGAAATTCTTTGGTAACGCTGTCAATAAACAGTTCAGTTGATTGTAACCAAAAAGGGAGGAAGTACACGACTAGACGTTGCAACAGCATTAAATTAAAAATTTCAACATTTCCCAATCAAATTAATTTTAAAATATGAGAGATACGTGTCTACACGGGCCATCGTGCCCCGTGTAAACACGTATCATTAACGCTTAACGTAAGCATTACCGCCTATAGACGCGAACTGTTTAAATTGTTCCGATGTTTACATGGTATATTCGATCGAACTCAAATGTCACTATCTTACATACAGTATTAAGTTTGGTATGTGTAGGACTTACAGATTTCTACAGGTCTAAAAAAGTATTCTTTTGTATTGCAGTCAAGATTAAAATGTTTGTACTTAAAATCCTACAAGCAATCGCATAGTTGATTGGTGAAAGTACCACTTCATTATTTTAATATACTAAATAATGACACAAATTTACGGAATTACCGTCAACTAACGTATACTTGAGTTTTTGTTGAATTTTTCCTCCATTCAGGTTTATTTAAACAAAGATCAAGTGTTCGGTAAGTCGTGAGGAGTCACTTCAGATTTTTTTTTTCACGGAACTAGTGTAATGGCCAGTAAAGGACATTTTTCGAAAGGCTATAATAATGTTAAACAAACGTATTTAGTACATAAAAGGGGTGTTTCAGAAATATTCGATTTATAAATCTAGAATTCTACTTTTCCGGATACTATCTGACTGCGTTTAGCGTGAAAAATTGGCTTTCATCTTGTTCATTTCTATGTGATTGTACATGGTAATTGTATTTTGAATTCTTATTCTTAGTTCATCTCATTTGAAAATATAAATCGTTTTTTCTTGAAAACTGCGTCTGAATCATTTATCGATAAACGCACATTTGACTGACACCCTCCACAACTAATGGGCGAGCGTGTTTCCACCTCTAAACCGGATGTTTACATTTTTATCTATAGTGCGTTCGCCGTGTCTAGAGAACGAAACTAAACAATTGCACGTGCAAACCGGCGATGAGTAAACACCTGGCATTTTGCCAAATCGCCAAACGCAGTGTGAATTTCTGCTTGCTTTTATTTAGGCTGTTTGGAATTAAGAAAGGTTAAATTCGCCTAACTAGGGATTGGTGCCAAAAAATATAATTCTTTGGTAACCCGTTTGCTTACTCTCGTTCTCTCGTTTACGCGAACAGACTATAGTCGGTGGTCAAACAGTACTCGCTCACCTATGGCTATAGAGACTGGAAATGATTTACCGCTATAAACGATGACCAACCTTTGCTTTCTACTAGGAAATAAAGATGAACGCGCATGTGTCTACGGACAATAGACGAGAAGAGACTTCAATTTGGAACTGCGTCTCTCATGGTCTCGCGTCCATACCTACAAGCAAGTTTGAATTTTGTGAATACTTTTTATTTCATTCATATCGATAAATCGGAATTCATAACTATTTCTGTGTATTCATGTGCAATAATACTGATGTTTATTTTTGGTGAACAGAAAATGCCAACCAAGCAAAGGGGATTTCGCGTTGTAATTCTAAATCATCTGAAAATATACCTAATAAAATGGAAAATTAAACATATTTTTAAATTTATTCCAAAGGAATCTCAGAAAAATCTTTGGTAAAGCAATAACATTATTTATAGAAAATTTTTGTAAACACAATCATTTTGTAAACACTTCACAATTACGACTTCAGTAGCACATATGTGCACACATTAGTTTTCTTTTACTTATTACAAAAGATTTCCTCTAAAAATCCGAACTATACTGAAAATAGTTTAAGGGTCTACATTTTATCGTTCCTACTTCAAACAATATCTTCTTTCATAAAGATTTAAAACTAAGCAGGTACTTTTGTGCTTTCCATTTTACGATCAATACCTGTATCATTTTCTTCATAATGATTTCTAGAAGCAACAAAATAGTCAACGTAAGCTTAAAAAATATCAGATAACAATATACCTGAGTGTGCATATTCTCAGCCGTAAAACTGTATCCTCTAGGCAGACAGCAAACGCGATCTTTTTATTGCAGTTATCGATAAAATGTATCGATATTCAATTTCTATATTGATTGAGTTCCTCTTGTAAAAATTCTTATTGTTTTCTGAATTATAAGCCATATAAAAGATCAATTTTGGGATAAGTCTGTCTTTCATAAAAATGTTTACTTAAAGTTACTCGTGTTTGTATCGATATTTATTTTAATGTATGCTTTAAAAATAGGAAAATATCCCCGCAGATTTTTTTAGCAAGATACACGCAAAAATATAATCTAAATCATATTCAAATTTTATTCTGAGCCTTCATTTTCTTTATTTCTTTTTTTGGGGGGGATGGTCGGTAGGAGGCAGAGACTTGTACCTCATATTTTTAATTCAATGAACGGAAAATTTATTCAATTCTTACGTTCAATAAAGAACATTTTTTAGAATACTCATTTTGCGTGAATATAATTTGGATTGATTGTGTTCTGAATTATGAAAGTCGCATGGAATATACTTTTTTCCCTCTTTTTTTCGTATTTTAATTTTTATTAGATTTTTTTTTTCTGCTTAATGGAAACGTAGATAATCAGGGCCGTGCCGTGCTATGATGCAGAGAGGCGGCTGCATCAGGCGCCACTTCAAGGGGGCGGCCGGCCTCGATTAACCATTATCTACTTGTAACACTTAAAATTTTGAAAAAAAAAGTTTTTTTTTTTTTTTTAAGAAAATTAACGATCATTTATTGCTGTCAGTTGGGGGACAGAGAAAAGAGTGGTACCTTTGATATGGGCAGATTTATAAAAAAAATTTCTGCCTGGCGCAAAGATTGAATACTTATTCAGAATTACATGAAATATCTCATCATTGTCAGAAAGACCATGTTATCTTGTCTAAATATTTGTTCGGGGGAGCGTCTCTTCCGTTCCTTCTCCATGGGCCCATCTGCCTTCGCTCTTTGCTAGGGGCGGCAGAATCCTTATCGTTGAATTCATTGCAAGGAGACTAACAGAGGATTTTTAAAAATATGGTTGTATATCGGACAGACATTAATTCAAGTGGCTTTAAAATAGTTATTTTCATTTTTATATTATATACTATCATTTTCCTTTGCCTCGGCTATGAAAACTTATATTAATTTTTTCTTTCACCAGTAACATTGCGGCTGCCTGGCTGCTGTCATTAACTGGCGGCATTATTTACAGCCGCCCGTTAGAAATCTTATAATTTTCTTTTTAAAATCAGGCTGGACAATGACGTACGAAAGTGGGTAGTGTACGTAAAAAGTATTGTACGTAAGTTGTGACGTAGGAATGTGCGGTCCACCCCGGGCGATAAGTGAAAGAAAAATGGAGGATAGCAAAACGTTGAAACTGAGAAAGAATAAGACATCAGTCGGAAAGACGGAGATGGGAAGCAGGCGGCAGAAAGTCTAAACTTAGAAATAATGGGGCGCAGGGCCCTAGCTCGGGGTTGGCGAGGCTGCCCCCTGCCAGGAAAATAGGCAGGAGAGGGGCGCAAAACTAGCTGGTTCAAAAAAAGTGTATGCGTGTAATCTTTAAGCACGGTTGAAGTAAAACTTCTTTGACGTTTACGACACATATCACTGAAATGATTAAACTTTAGCTTAAAATAAATATCATTAATTATATTTATTATTCATGTACTTTACAAAGATTATATAAATGTTATATTCATATTATTTATTGAAAATAGGTACTTGAATGTCATCATAATTTTTTATGTATGACATTATAGGTTTGTGGTAACTATAATGAGAAACATAAATTTTACTCTCTAAATTTGCTACTTTTCTTGAAAATACAGCATCTATCGTTGTACCGAAACGCGTTGTTGATTGAAGTGGAGAAGTATTCATAGTGAGATCAAATTTTTATTTTAAAAAATCAACTAACGGCTGAGATTCTTGAGAGCGAAAATTAACATTAAAATCTCCAGTAAGAATCATCGGTCATTCATGATAATTACTTAGAATCCAGGAAGTGTTCATGTTGTAATATTATTCTTTAACTGTTTTCTTATACCATTGTTCCATCTGGAGGTAGGGTGTGAATGGGGGAATGTCCATAATCTAGCATTATACTTTAACCGTGTTCTTTAACTGATGTTTTCCTCTGTTAGCTGGGTTCGAATGCAGGTAGTGTAATTTTTTTTTTGTGTTTTTCTATCACAGTATTCATAAGCGTTGATTTCGTCTGCTGGTAGGTTTCATATTATTATTCTGTATCCGTGTTTTTAAGCAGGTTCTGTCTATTGTTTGGCATTGATTGAAGCCACGGTCCGTTTCTTTGTGGTGCTCCATCCCCGTGTTAAACCGTTGCTTGCTCCGTCTTGAGGTTGGGTTAGAATCCACGGAGTGTCCATTTGTTATTCTTTTATTTTGTTCTTAAACCGTTTGCAGTCAGTGTTTGTTTCTTTGTGGTGTTACATAACCGTATTCTTAAACCGTTGTATATATATCATTATAAATATATATATTATAACTATATATAAATATATATATATCATTATATATATATCACTATAAATATTGCGTTCACAGAAACTACATTCTTCTAAATTTACTAACATTTCTTAAAATACAGCTTTTGGGCAAAATAATAACAGACATGACATACATAATATTTAGGAGTTTAATGGCCTAACGGCCAATTTAACTGGAATTTGACATATCATAATATCACTTCGCTTCGAAACTATTGCCTATAATCATTACGAAATAGTATTCTAAGACAATTATGTAATTAAAACACATCTGAAGCCAGTAATTACTATATATCACGTTCTTAAGTTTATGTATTTAATTTTTTGAAGTTCTGCTAATTCAACGATCTCCATTTACTTCGCCTCGATACAAATATAAACAACCTGAGATGCACAGAGAAGCCTAGTGGTGTAATATTTAGCGGATCGCGCTGCCGTCCCACAGGTCCGGGGTTCGAATCCCGCGCTGGGCAAGGTCGACTCAGACTTTTATCCCTTGGGTGGGTCGATAAAATTAGGACCAAGCCTGTTTGGGGTCAAACACTGGGGGCTTCGCGTTAGGCTGACCACCTGGCTGAGGCATATGCATCCGCACTCCAGAGCCTATGGTCGCGAAGGCGCGGTTGGGCAGCGCAGGCCTAGGCCCCGCAGAGGGACTTTTGCGCCAATGTTTGACTTTTTTTTGTAGATGCGCAGTTATCCAGTGTGCGTAGCGCCATCTGTTTGCAACTACGGCGTTATCCAACTTTCTAAGAGAAGTGTCCCCTCCTATAAATTTACCTTCGTGGGATCGAAGTATGATCCTCCAAGAGTGTTCTTAAACGATAATTTCCCCGGGCTGTGTTAGGTTCGTTTGCAGCCACTGTCCCTTTAATTGTGGTGTTCCATCCCCTTGTTCTGTCTGGAAGTTGGGTTTGAATCCAGGAAAAGGTTTCTTAAACTGACGTTTCATCTACTATTTCTAGGGACCGATCTACACACTTTGGGGTCCAGGGCATAGATACTTTTGCACAAAAATTTTCCGCAGAATATTACTTAATTAAATTAAGTGAAAACCAATTATCATTCCTAAGTTAACCATACGTAAACATTTACAAATCAGTAAAATATCACGACAGATACCACTTATATGAATTTTTCGATTTTGAAAAGTTTCTATGGGTATTTACAGCCGTCATACACCTTTGAAAAGATAAAAGGAGGAGCATGCTGAGGTGTCCGAACGAATTTGCGAATATCGAATTTATCGAATGTCGAATCGAATGCATAATTTTTAGCGTTACAAATTACATTAAATTGAAAATTTTGAATATTTGGGATGAATGAAGCAATCAGAAATTTTTCTCTTCAGAGATCATTTTAGTACATTTTAGTACATCATTTTAGTACATTTTATGATAACATAAAAGGAAGTTTTGAGGGCCCTTAAAAATCGGGGGCCAGGGGCACGTGTCTCGAATACCCCGCCTTAAACCAGTCCCTGACTGTTCCGGTTCGATTGCAGGCAGGTTCCATTCCTTTGTGATTTTCCAAAACCATTGTATATTATTCATCTAAAAATAAGGATTATCGAGAACCTCCTGTGAGGTTGGGATTACATGTAAAATATTATGTTGGATGTACAGCTGCGGAAAAAACAGGCCCACTTGTACATTTTTCGGACGTCGTTCGTCGCACAGCAAAGTTACAGATACCAATCGTTTACGATTGACGCACACTTTAATTTACTATGCATAAAAATTGCATAAGGGGCCGTCTACATATTAAAATTCGCACCAACTTTTTTTTTCTCAATGGCAACCCCTAGATTTCACTTCATATTTAAAAAATTTAGCTCATTTTAACCCCGGAAACCAATTTTCAATAAATTTGGACAGAACATGAGTGAGTTATGAGCACCCAAAATCCCCCTCCCCCTATGTTAAAATATTTTTTCATACTTCAATTCATATCTCATATAATATTGGTAGTAAGAAGCTGATTTTTATTCGTACTATTAGAACTAAACGACCCAAACATAATTTAATGTTATGATTTTTAATAAATCAATAATATGAATTATGAATTATTAAATTAATATTTAAAAAAAATTATGAATAGCGACCTAGCCAAATTTCGATGGAAATAGATGCAGAAATTAATATTACATGGCTGTGCAAAATTTCAAATTTTTACGTTCAGTAGTTTAATTTATATTAAATAAAATGTGTTATTTTCATGAGTTAAGGGACCATATATAAATTTATTAAGTGAATTTTTTTTTAAATTGCATAAAATAAATGTAAATTAGATTTATTTTGTGCAAAAACACAGTAAAAGATACCAGTATTAAAAATGTCAAATTTTGAAGCAAATAAATTAGAGGTTTTTACAGTTTGTTGGGGATTTTATAAAGCGTGTATTGTTGCGTCCGCTACCATATTCCCCCAAATAAAATATTTTCAAGCTATAGAATTAGATGCAGTAGATGTATGTCTTCTAATACAACGTCGTATTTCTGAAAAACTAACATCCTCAACTTTCCAGTCATGAATGTGACCTTTTTTAATATCGGAAACATTAGG